>SKCR01027987.1:0-571767 GCA_019454045.1 Zanthoxylum bungeanum
AGGGACCTCACCCTCAATATGATGATGTAGTGGGCACCTCGACCCGGAACTACAACCGACAACGGGGGCACCTCGACCCTGGGCACCTCGACCCGGAACTACAATCGACAATGGGGGCACCTCGACCCAACACCGCTGACAATAGGGACCTCGCCCTCGAACTGATGATGTAGTGTGTACCTCGACCCTGGGCACCTCGACCCGGAACTACAACCGACAACGGGGGCACCTCGACCCTGGGCACCTCGACCCAACAACGCTGACAATAGGGACCTCGCCCTCGAACTGATGATGTGGGCCTCGCCCTAAACTGATACTGATGTGGGCCTCGCCCCCAGACTAATACTGATTTGGGCCTCGCCCCAAACTGATACTGGTGTGGTCCTCGCCCCCAGATTGATGCTGATGTGGGCCTCGCCCCAGACTGATACTGATGCGGGCCTCGCCCCCAAACTCATACTGATGTGGGCCTCGCCCTAGATTGATACTGATGTGGGCCTCGCCCCCGGACTGATACTGATGTTGGCCTCGTCCTAGACTGATACTGATGTGGGCCTCGCCCCCAGACTGAAACTGATGTGGGCCTCACCCCCAGACTGAAACTGATGTAGGCCTCGCCCCAAACTGATATGGGCCTCGCCCCAAACTGATACTAATGTGGGCCTCTCCCCCAGACTGATACTGATGTGGGCCTCGCCCCCAGACTGATACTGATGTGGGCCTCGCCCCAAACTGATATGGGCCTCGCCCCAAACTGATACTAGTGTGGGCCTCGCCCCAAACTGATGTGGGCCTCGCCCCAAAGCTGATATTGATGTGGGCCTCGCCCTTGAACTGATACTGACGTGGGCTTCGCCCTAAACTGGCACTGATGTTGGCTTCGCCCCCAAGCTGATACTGATGTTGATATGGGCCTCGACCCTGAGACTCATCCCAAAACTGATACTAACGTGGGCCTCGACCCTGGGACTCATCCCCAAAACTGATACTGATGTGGGCCTCAACCCTTGGACTCATCCCCAAGCTGATACTAATGTGGGCCTCGACCCTGGGACTCATCCCCAAAACTGATACTAACGTGGGCCTCGACCCTGGGACTCATCCCCAAAACTGATACTGATGTGGGCCTCAACCCTGGGACTCATCCCCAAGCTGATACTAATGTGGGCCTCGACCCCTGCTCCATCCTCAAACTGATACTATTTTGGGCCTCGCCCCCAGACTGATACTGATATGGGCCTCGGCCCAAACTGATACTGATTTGGGCCTCGCCCCATGCTGATACTGATATGGGCCTCGCCCCCAAGTTTATACTGATACTGATGTGGGCCTCGAGCCCAACCTGATACTGATAATGTGGGCCTTGCCCCCAAGTTGATACTGATACTGATGTGGGCCTCGGCCCCAAACTGATACTAATACTGAAGTGTCTCCATACCCAGAGTGCCATACCCGGCAAAACTGATACTGATGTCTCCATACCCGAAGTGCCATACCTGGCAAGACTGCCCGGCTTGTTCATTCCCAAACTGTGTTTCCATTCTCGGAGTGCCATTCCCGGCTTGTTCATTCCCGAACTGTGTTCCATTCTTGGAGTGCCATTCCCTGCTCGTTCATTCCCGAACTGTGTCTCCATTCTCGGAGTGCCATTCCCGGCTTGTTCATTCTCGAACTCTGCTCCATTCTCGGATTACCATTCTCGGCAAAACTGATACTGAACTAAAGTGGGCCTCGCCCTTAGAGTGCCATACTCGGCCAGACTGATTCTGAACTAATGTGGGCCTCGCCCCTAGAGTGCCATACCCGGCAAGACTGATTCTGATAACGATGTGGGCTTTGCCCCTAGAGTGACATACCCGGCAAGACTGATTCTGATAACGATGTGGGCCTCAACCCTGGGACTCATCCCTGAAACTGATTCATTTCTGAAACTGACTGTACTGTTGCTGCTTCTGATTGGCTTGTCTTTGCGCTTTTCATTTTCTTCTTCAAAACCTGTGAATACAAAACAAAACAAACACAAAAAGAATGCAAAAAAGCGTTACGTGTATGCCTGCATGCATGAATGAATTTCCTATTCCGTTGGGTTAGGTCTTCCGCCAGTTCTCCAGGTGATTGCACAGTCTTCTCTCTGGTCTCATGGCTCAATTTCTTGTTATGTCCCGGATTCATGAGGTGGTAGACTGGTCGCTCCCCGTCTTGATTTAGCTTTCTGTTCTCCGCTGTTTGCACTTGGTCAAGATGAACCACATGGTGGGGCCTTCCATATCATCATACTATATCACATGCTACGAAAAAGTCCCAATAGTTATACATATTATCGTCCTCAAGGAATACTCAGTAATGAAACAAGAGAACATTCAAAACACTCAATGCAACTCAAATCTGAGTTCTTGAATAAATGATCAAAGTGTGTGTGTGCAAAGGTTCTTTCACAGCTTGATCCTTAAGTAAGCCAACTCAATGATTTCATTTCAAAAGTCGGGATCGATAGGTCAAACCAACCTAGATGCCTCAATTATGCCTGCAGTTGCTTTTTCGTGCTCAATGTGGTATGGTTTTATCTTTCTTTTCCTTTGTCTCTAATTTTTTTTCTTTTCATTTTGAACTTCAATTTTTTTTTTTTTTTGCTTTTTTTTTTTTTTTTTTTCATTCTTTGACACACCTACCCTTTAAGGTAGCATTTCTCCTCATGGTGGTCCTAATACTCGCCATGGGGTAGCTTCACGCTTATCGGTTATAGGCGGTCTATTTCTTTTCTTTAGAGTCTTTTTTTTTCAACCATACCACACATCATAACACAAGCAAGTCAGGATAGACATCTAAGCAAACGGTCATTCATCGACCCGCAATTTCTTCAACTAGTCACATTGCCAACTACTCAGGTTTTCACCGCTAAGAACCTATAGTGAAGTGCTTACGAGTCTAGCATAGATCAACAATTCAAAGCATCAGATAAAAGCACATCAAGGGTTTATCGTTTCTAAGATTTCATCCTAAAGCAAACGATTCATCATTGGACTTATGTCTGACTATCAAGGACTAAAAACAAACAACAATTTTTTTCTCTTCTTTTTTCTTCTTCTTTTTTTTTCTTTTTTTTTCATTTTCTTTTTTCACTCTCTTTTTTTTTTCAAATTTTTTTTTGGGCCCACCATGGTCTTTCTATCCTTGCCGTAAAGTTCTCTGTTCCTCGGTTTCCTTTTCCACGATATCCATGTTTGCTAAACTCTTCTTTGACAAATCTTTTTTTTTTGCTTCTCTAACCCAACGGATATCTATGATGGCTTTTAAGACACGGGGAGTTAACATGATGCATGTATGCATGAGATGCATGAGATACGTGCAATGTATGTAATATATAAGCCCATTTAAGAATTTTTACACTAGTTGGCCCATTATCATTTTAAAGTATTCAATCACACTATTGCGCGGTGCAAACTTGTCCCAATTGAAAAGGCCCAACATGTTTACACTTTACGATAACATGGCTAAACAACTTCAAATGATAAGAGGCTCAAACATAAAATGGCCCATCGATATTTTAGAAGCTTTTGGCCCAATTGTCAAAGGACACGAACTCGTCCCAATTTAAATGGCCCAACAAGTTCACATCTTTTGACAAAAGGTCCAACTGGATCCAAATGACGACGGTCCAAAACATCAACATAAAAAAATAATTTCTACTAGTTCTACGACTAAGGTTCACATGTGGGTTTACGGGAGTGCGGAAAAAGGCTCTCGCTGACGAAGGCTCTCGCTGAAAATGCCTTTAACTAAACCCCTTCAACGCACTGTAGACACGGTTAATTAAAGCACAAATCCAAACATTACAAGGCATTATTTCGGGGCCGATTCTCTATCCCCAGTGGAGTCGCCAGACTGTAGGACACAGAAATCGGTGACACATGCTGTTCCAGGCTCGTGGCCTAGTCGAGAGTACGGAGTAGCCACGGGGGACTAAACCGGAGAATAATAGAGTCGCCACCCGTGTGAACCGAGAAAATGAGATTTAAGGCCGCACTCACCCCTCGCAAGGGAAGACCTCAAACCGTTGGGTTCGGAATGGTCTCTTACTTATGTCACTTGTAATGAAAGGATTTGTGTAATAATTTAATCAAGCTTAAGTAACACTTATTTCCAAGAGTGTCATGCTTCTAAGTTCACATGCATACATCAACAAGTTCATCTAAATTTACATGTAACACATATCCGAATTTGCATACAGCCTATTTGCATGTGATCTATGTCTCAATTTGCATACATAAGGATTAACATACGGCAAGCATACAAGTTAATAAACACATTACACTCATACATGTGGGGAATACAGATGAACGACACCTACACAATCTTGCATAATGCATAGAAACAATCAGGTTCATCATACGAAGGAATGGCTACTAGGGACAATTATGTACGAAATCTGATGAAAATAACTCTGTTCAGTGGGTGCGCGTTCGCGTAGCGTTCGAGAACGCGTTCGAACGGTAAACAGAAGGTTCGCATTCGTATAGCATTCGAGAACGTGTTCAAACGGAGCCAGACCTGATGCATGAAACACTAAGAAGATGCGAGCGCATTCACGTAGAGTTTGATAACGCGTTCGAACGGTAAACAGAAGGTTCATGTTCGTGTGGCGTTCGAGAACGCGTTCGAACGGAACCATACCTAATGCATGCAACACATTCATAGACAAACAAATCCACAATGTGGGACCTCACGTATCCGATTGAACTCATCTCACATCCAATCGAATATACACCAATCGGCATGGCAAAGCATCGTGGTAAAGGATTTTAACCCCTCCAAATAGGGGACCTTTAATCCGACTTACTAAGCCCATGCGCTCAATCGCATCATGCATAAAAAGAATAAAGACAATAATATCAAACTTAGTATGCCCGATTGGACATATCTTACATCCAACCGAATACACATCAACCGGCGCGGCAAGTCATCGTGGTAAAGGATTTTAACCCCTCCAAATAGGGGACCTTTAATCCGACTTACTAAGCTCATGCACTCGATCGCGTCATGCATACAAAGAGTAAAGACAATGATATCAAACTTAGTATACCCGATTGAACACGTCTTACATTCAACCGAATATGCATCAACCGGCGCGGCAAAGCATCGTGGTAAAGGGTTTTAACCCCTCAAAATAGGGGACCTTTAATCCAACTTACTAAGCCCATGCGCTCGATCACATAATTACATAAACAAGTAAACATGCGGAATTTAAATGACGAATAATAAATAAATCAAAGCAACATAAAACAAAAGAAGGTGTCGTTTACTCAAGCGGTACGTGGAGTTGTATCCCGAGTACAGATCATACTACCGTCCATTCGGAATCGGCTATGAAATTTATGTCCGAGTTTCCATCCGATATACCGCGAGAGTTGACACATCTTTCATTTTATTCCAAAGCCACAACATACAATATTTCGTAATACATGCATATTTATCTACTCAAGGGCCACAACATGCATTTTAACATAATAATCATGCGAACAATACTCAATAAATAATAAAAATAAAACTGAAAACGAGTGTGAAAAATACCCTCAGGTCTAACCTTTTAAGTCGACTTTCGAACTAGCATTTCACGGCCGTCGGAAGGGCTATCACACCGCAACTTCTCCAGTTCACTTGTTTAGCGTCTTAGCTCACTGTTTTGCTATTTTGCCCGCTGTTTGGCCTCCGTTTTACTGCTGTTTTCAACCGCTGTTTTCTCTATTTTCTTCGCTGTTTTGGGACGGTTTTGGTGGACTGTTTTACGGGTTTTTGGTACGATTTAGGGAGTGTTCTTCTCGGTAATTACTGGGAAATTTATGGGATGCTTCAAGGCAGTTTCCGGCAGTTTGAAGGGATTATGGTTCGGCTAAACTAGGTAGTGGCTCGTTAGGGTCTATTTTTTGTTTATTATTCTGAATGTGTCGGTGAAGGGTATTGAATCACGCTGCAAGGGGTATTGTTTGGTCACTGGCTGGTATGATTAGATTTTATTACTCGATTGAGGCTGCTTGGTTGCTGCTTACGATCATGAGAGATAGTGAAATGTGAAAGGTGTTTGTTCTGTGACTAGTGGATGCTGCATACATGGGGTTTTGGCAGTAACTTGAGGCTTCTGTCTTGGCAATTTTTTATGCATGGGGCAGCTAGTCTTATGTGGCTTAGGGTTGTGACATTGTGCGGAACGTGAGAAGTGGGCATGAGGGGTGATTGAGGATGCGTTGTTGAGGCTGCCCCTTAGGGTTTGTTATTTTTGTCAATGTGTCGTGAGGGGTTACTTAGTCAGTGAGTAAGTGGATTGAAGGCAGTGGCTCGTTAGGGTTATTTGAGTGCAGATTGTGCGTGTGTGTTGAGAGAGTGAGAGCTTGACATGAGGATATGGTGGTTACATGAACTGAAGGCAGATGTCGTGATTAAAGATAGCTAGTGGGGGCCTTTTGGGTGCATGGAAGGGAGCAGACCGTGGGGTAAAGGGGCTGTTGGCGTGAGGCTTTGGCTGAGTGAATGTCTAGTTTTGTTTGTCGATGGGGGTACGTTACAGTGGAGAGTGGGCAGTGGCTCAGGGTTTACGTGGTCATTGGCTGTTGTGTTTGTGAGTTGGCTGCAGTGAGTTTTAGGGTTGTGGCGAGGCTTCCGTTCACATGTAGGGGGGTGCTGGCATTAGGGTTGCCGAGAGGATTATAGTGAGAGAGGAGAAAGAGCTGCGTCTGTGCCGTGAGTGGGTTGTTAGGGTTTTCTTGTTTGGCCGTGAGGGAGAGAGGCAATAGAGGTTAGATGGGAAAGAGATAATGAAGCTTTAGGGTTTATTTTTGTTTTTGTCTTTGCCGTGAGAGTGGAGAGAGGCCAGCCAAGGCAGTTAGGGTTTGTTTGATGCTTATATAGTGAGAGGGTAGGGTTAGGGTTATGCATGGCTTAAAAAGGAAAGGGATCAAATTAATTTATATTTAATTTTAATTATTTAAGGCAATGAATTATTTAAATTAAGTGAGTGATTTATTTAATTTTGGATTTGTTTTAATTTAATTTGTGAATTTAATTTAATTGGTTATAATTAGTTTTAATTTAATTTAATTTAATTTAAATTTAGTTTAATTTCATTTAATTTGTTTTGTGACATGTTTTAATTATTTAATTTGTGAGATGTGATTTAATGGTTTGGTGTGTTTTAAAATAGAGGTCCCACAAGCGAACCCGAAGCAAAACAAGCGATTTAAATCTGACCAAATGCTAATTTCCAACTTTGCCCTTCCGACGTCCGTTTCCCGGGACTTCCCCGACTTAAAAGGTAGTGCCTCCAAAATGAGACTCATCGTCGGGTTTTATATGCAAAAATGCAGCGCCTAAACCCATGTTGTTTTCTGATTCTCTCTGACTTACGTGGTTCTTGTGTATTCGAAGATTACTGGTATAGTTTCATCCTTGATGAACTATTTGTGTTCCATTAAGGAATGGGTGCCTTGAATAGTATCACTCCGATTTTCATCGAGTTTTACTATCCTCCCACTTACCACTGCATATCGATACTCCTCTTAGGAAAACCGCATGGTGAGCAACAATCTAATTGTTCTCTTGTGAGTTGTATAAGTACTATACTTTGGTATCCCTAGGATAACCTACAATTGGCACTTATCCAATTTGGGTAAAACACAACCTCATATTACACTTGCATGAGTATCCTATACCCAAATATATGAGAACTATGCCGTTGTGCCCTCACAACGCGCACAAGTGTAATACTAGTCTTTTACATATTTATCGATGTCCAATCTCGATAATACTCCGACTAGGGATATTTAATGATTTATCCTTCGTGGACTGATACTGTCTCATATCATTCTCAATCCAGGAACAAATCATATGGACCTCCTATCATTTATACATCTAGGTGATCTAATCAGAAATGATAAGAGAGCAATCTCCTTTGTCACATAGTTAATTTGTACAACAACACCATGATCTGTAAAAATAGTGACGCTATGGGTCATAATTGTCCAACAGTTTGGACAAAGCAGACATGAAGGAATTGAAGAACGAGCAAGGCTCTGACTTCAAATATGTTTGTCATAAATATGTTCACTACTAGTATTAAAATTGGATTTTAGATACTAAATGTGGTACATAAATATGTACTGATGTGCAGAATCTGCTATGAGCAGGATACTGACTTCAGATTGAGATTAATCTGCGAATTGAAAACGGGATGAAAGTCGCTGTTTTAACCGTAGATACCTAAGTTTAGGAACTACTATTTGGGTGTGTACCTAAATTAGGAAACTCTAAAAATGTAACTAGTTTGACTAGATACATTATCTCTATATCAGGGTTTAACCCGCTGCGGGTGAACCTTTATATTCTAGAACACTAAAGTGTTTTATTTTATAAAGATGATATTGAGATAAACACATTAGATGTGAATAACAGTATTTATATTTTGAATATAAATAAATCTCAAACATATAACATGACAAACAAATAGCTCGAACTGATTTGATCAGAAGAAACTAATTTGTGGCATTGTTGTCTGTGACACAATTAAACAAGACTCGTATATCCACACTTTCGAAGAGTGGGTACTAGGACAAATTTGATTCAATTCAAATAAAGTCTACGAATCTAGTTTATTGGGCAAAGTGCCTATAACACCTTTACTTGGTAAAAGTGTAAATGCCACCGATCTGTTAGCCCTAGTTCATAGTGAAGCAAGTGGGCCCATGTCTAGCTAGGCTAGAGGTGGATATGAATATTTCGTGACCTTTACGGATGTGGCATCGCGTTATGGTTATGTGTCTCTTTTGAAACATAAATCGGAAACTTTTATTATTTCGACACGAAATAGACAAAGAGATCGGCTAAAGTATTAAACCGTCATGGTAAGACCGTAATGGAAAATACTTAAGCAATAAGTTTCTAATATACTTGAAAGAGTATAGTATTCTTTCAAATAGAACTCCTCCCGGAAGACGTCATTTTGACGGTGTGTCCGAACAGAGTAACCAAATTTTGTTAGACATGATAAGGTTAATCATGAGTCGCTCTGAGCTACCATTTCCTTCAATGGATACGTATAAACAGTGCAGAACTTATTTAGAATAAGGTTCCATAAAAATATGTTAGACTGATTTCATATTAGATATGAACAGGATAGAAATCGGGTTTCTCATTCCTGATTATTTGGGTATGAAAGGCATATGTTTGGATGATACCAAACTAAACCTCAAATTGGATAAGTGTCTAATTGTAGGTTATCCTAGGGATACCAAAGTATAGTACTTATACAACTCACAAGAGAACAATGTAATTGTTGCTCACCATGCGGTTTTCCTAAGAGGAATACCTATATGCAGTGGTAAGTGGGAGGATAGTAAAACTCGATGAAAATCGGAGTGATACTATTCCAGGCAGCGAATCTTAATGGAACACAAATAGTTCATCAAAGATGAAACTATACCAGTAATCTTCAAATACACAAGAACCGCGTATGTCGGAGAGAGTCAGAAAACAACCTAGGGTATGGGTTTCTGATCTCACCTCATAAAAATGTCAATCTTATTGAGGTATACCAACTGACTACATATGAGGAAGTGATACAAAGTATCGACTCCCTATTATGGCAAAGTGCCATGAATCCGAATTAGATTCCATGTATATCAACTATGTTTGGATACTAGTTGATGTACCGCAAGGCATTGTGCCTATTGGTACTTTATAAGTCTTCAAGGAAGACATTCATTGATGGCAACATACCAACGTATAAAGCTAGGCTTTTAGCGAAAAGGTATCGTTATCAACATTGTGTTGATTTTGATTCAACCTTTTACCTGTTGCCACGGTAAATCCATTTGGATAATGCTTGCTAATACTGCATGTTTCATTTGTGAAATATGACAGCTGAACGGGAAAATCGCTTTACTTAAACGGAAACCTTTTGGAGGATGTTTATAACATCCTGTCGGTTTTGTCGTACTAAAACTAGCAAACAAGGTTTGCAGGTTATCCGATCCATATTTGGATTGAAGCAAGCATTGGGTTCTTGAATCATCGTTTTGATGTAATCATAATAGTTTATGATTTAATTCAAAACGAAAATGATTCTTGTGTATATAAGGAGGTTAGTGGGAGCGCACTGATAATGGATGTCCTAAATAAATAATGATAATATGTCATTTCTTGGAAATGATATTCCCAAAATACAATTGGTGAAAGCTTGGCTTTCATGAAAATTCTTTGTAGAATTCTTGGGAGAAACAGCCTTTATTCTAGGAATAAAGATCTACTAGGATAGATTTAAAGTTGTTAATAGTCTCCGAGAACTCGTACATTGAAATAAATGTACGTAACTTGATGACTCACACGCTTTGAGCATATGGATTCACAATCAGGCCAATCCAAGTGATAGTCATTGGATTGATGTTAAGAACATCCTTAAGTATCTTGGAGAACTAATGATGCTGTCTTAAACTATGGAGAATGAGAACTTGAAGTGACAGAGATCAATGCTGCAAGTTTCCTAAACCGATAAAATGACTATAAGTCGAACAAACGGTACTATACAGTTTGAATAACGGAACAGTGAGCTGGAAATCTTCCAAGCAAGATACTGTTACCGAATAAACAACAAATGCGGGTTATTGCTGTAGCTGAGGCAGCAATAGAAGCCATTTGGGTCAATAACAAATCTAATTAGATTAGATATAATTCTGTTAGCAGTTGAGCTAGGCTACAGCGCATGCTAAAGAATTAATGGTCTCATCAACGATCCAGATAAATACTTCGATATTCATCTGATTCGTTCGGATCATACATCGTGGCGATGTGATGATCGTATAAATCGCATCAGACGATAATCATGCAAATCCGCTGACGAAAGCCTTTTCTCAGCAGTTTGAGCCAACCGTACATAGTTCGGGTGTCAGACACTCGAGTGACTGGCTATAGGCCAAGTGGGAGATTGTTGGACAATTATGACTCATACCGTCACTATTTGTACAGATCATGGTGTTGTTGTACAAATTAACTATGTGACAAAGGAGATTGCTCTCTTATTATTTGTGATTAGATCACAATGATATATAAATGATAGGAGGTCCATGTGATTTGTTCATGGATTAAGAAGATATGAGACAGTATCAATCCATGAAGGATAAATCATTAAATATCCCTAGTCAGAGTATTATCGAGATTGGACATCGATAATACGTAAAAAACTAGTATTACACTTGTGCCTGTTGTGAGGGCACGACAATATAGTTCTCATATATTTGGGTATAGGATACTCATGCAAGTGTAATATGAGGTTGTGTTTACCGATGGTACGGGAAACAGCTTCGCTCTGGATAGACCCCCTGAGAATTCCATTGGTAGTATGACTATGTGTCTATGGAAGTCCGAAATCAGGGTAGGTGTATTTGGTCTTAACTTGAGACTTGCACCGCTAATACTTGCGACAATCAATATACTTTGGTTTTGGTCGTCCAGGGCTTTAACAGGTTCTGTGTACGCCTCTGCTGGGTATATTGAGAATCGTAGTGTGTTGGGTGTGATGTCAAGACGGAAGTATCACTCTAGTCATATGGAGATGACGATCGCGTAGGGATACAGAACTGGTTTTCTAAAGGGTTGCAACCATCGGGATAATATGACTTGGTCATGATTATCCGATAATAAAGTGACTAGTTGCTTGTGATCTGATATATGCTTCATACAGGGCAGAAATTGTACCAGCACCAGGCATTGCATGTGATCATCTGATACTTGATCGACATACACAATAGTACGTATACTACGCCTGATATAGATCGCTTATTCCTGTAAGCATGTTTCTGGAGAATTGGGTAGGCATGACGCTTTGCTAGAAGCCAACCTTGTCTCTTTAAATCGGTATAAACGTAGTACTAGGTACCTACGTGTTCGGATAGTCCGACGACCAAATTTACTGCCAACATATCCGGGGATCTCATGGGTCGCTTCCCGAAGATTCACCGATGATGTATGACTCACACTTTATTAATCTTGGATTAATTAGATGAGAGAGAAAATTAATCTGGGATTAATTGCGGAGATATTTTATCTGGGATAAAATATTATTAAAGAGAGATAACGATTAATTTGGAATTAATCGATTAAATTAATATATTCGATATATTAAACGAAATTGGATTTCGACGCGGAATTGAAATTAGATTTTAATTCGGGCGAACGAGTTAATTTAGAATTAATTTGTTAGCGATGTGAATAGTGATTTCACTAGTCATAATCATTTAATTACGTCGCAACGAAAAATTCGTTAATTTCGAATTAGCGAACCCGAGCCCGAGATTGTTTGCGAGCGCATTCGCATTTCGAATTCGAGTGCGGTACGCAAATCAAATCAAGCGTTAAATCGCTAGTTGCATCTAGCGTCACATCATCCGTCAATCAAGTGATAGATGCCCTTCACTTTGAGTGATTGACACCAGTCACTATTCATTGATTGATGGGAAATGATGGAAGTGGTTGGCATAAATCATTTGACTTTTTGAAAGCAAATAAAATGGTAAATTAATTTTGGAAATTAGATAAGTGTATTAGATACACTTTTAAGCCTACAACCTAACACTTCTCTCTTTCAACTTCTCTTCTCTCTCACGCCCATTTGGGCATTTCTTCTTCTGTTTTTTCTGGGCAAAAACCGAGAATGAAGGGAAGCAAAGTGTGATGTTTTTGTGGCAAAAACTGTAAGGGTTTTTAGGGGCTGAATCCGGTAACGCAGCAGAAGCGGTGGAAAATCAGATTTTTCGATTTCAAAACTTTTTCTCGGATTAATTAAATAAACATATTTATTTAATATTCCAATAATCAAATTATGAAATAAAATTCAATAAATCATATTTAAGTGAATTTACCAAATTACCCTTACTTGGTATTTTTGTCCATTTTAGTCCGAAATTGATCAAATCAATTTTGAATGATTCTAAATCATTTCTAAGATGAACTTAGCATGTTCAAAATATCAAAACATCAAAAGCAACCAAAACCCCAAATTTCTTCATCATGGCCGAATGCACCACATTGGTGCCATTTGGTGCACTTTGTCATTTCATGCTTCAAAACACATCAAGATGTAATCCAATCAATATGAAACTTTATATGCATCATATACACATCAAAATGCACAACATAAATGAAAAGCCCCAAATTTGGATGAGGTCTTAAACCCCAATTTTTCAAATTCTTCAAAATGAACAAATTAGACCAAATTGGTTAAATCAATTACTTTAATCATCATTCTTCCATCCAATCAAAGTCTCAACACAATGAAACAACTCAAGATCAAATATAGGTCATCTTAGAGTGGATCAATAACTCTAGATTAGCAACAAAGGTTTCCAAAACCTTAAAAGAATGCTTACAACTACAATAGTCACAAACTTCCTTCATCACACATGCTCAACACTTCCAACCAAACTTCCATCATCAAAAACACAAAGAATAAAGAAAAGAATAACTTAATAACATCATATGTTATAGCCTAGATCATAAGGAACATTTTCTTATCTAATAGCAAGTTGGAAAAACTTACTAAATCCAAGCTTTTCTTTTGTTTTTCCTTTTCGTCTTCACAAGCTTCTTTGTTTTTCTTTAATGGCGTTTCTTGTAAAATGTATTAGGTTATTAATGAAATGAAAATGAAAACAATATATACTTGCTTCACTTTTAGCATTGGCCGAATTTGCCAAGCCAAATACAAGAAAAATAATTTCAATTTCATTTCACCTTTAATTTGATCAACTTGATTAAATATCTAAAAACACTTTATTAGATATTTAAAACTTGGTCAACAAAGGCAACTAAGCCATTTAAATCAAATATCCTAAGTTAAGATATTTATATTTTAATTAATTTAATCATTTAACAATTAAATAATTAATTAATTAATCAAATACAATATATTAGATATATGTATAATATTTACATTAAATATCAAAAACATATATTCATATAGGATATAAGTCAAATATCTCAATTTGACTATTAATTAATGTGTATTTAAATTAATCAAGTATTAAATGTAAATACACAATAATTAATCAAATGACTATCGGGTCCCTTTTGCACGTATCTTGCGTTTAACCTTTAAACGACTTTATAAATAATCAATATTATTTATTAGTGTTTCTCTAGTGCTCTACGAGTATGTTTCATTATTGAGACTCTCTAGATTCAGGTATATCCGTCACGAAATCCAATTTCGTGTCCATAATTTATCCACCCGTAAATTATGACGATCACGGATAATCTCACTGAATCATATAGGTCGAGGTCATGGAAAATGTATAATTCCTCCGTCACAGGTATCCGGATTAATCCCAGAGATATAGATGTAAACATCAAATCTCTATGGGGATTATCCAGTCGACTATTCTATTAGCAATCTCTAAAAGAATGTTTAGAACTAGCTTCTAAACTTTACCACGGGCCCATGGTTTTATCTGATTGCTAATCATATGGACTACCTATGCTATGGTACACAGAACTGACGGATCCTATCTTTATACACATAGGACACCCTGAGGATCTATCTACACCCAACGAACAGGCGGAGGTATGATCTAAATAGATCGGTGACGTGACTGCCATCTAAGTGTAGAAGATGTCTCATGTGCCCACAATGGCATCTCAAGTCTAAGAATCACAAGTGCTACTCAACCCGAGAATATTCTTATTGACGTTGGTGTACCATCCATTAAGAATCTTCGGTGAGTCGTTCAGTGTTTATCCGCTATAAACACCCACACGTCTATACTAGTCTCCAAGACTAATGGTTCATTGAGAAACCATTGGAATCATATATTCCAGTATACGACATGTACCGGTCTCAACGGGTTTACTTTACTGACCAAGTAGTGTAAACCTTGACCAGGAACTGTCTGAGAATGACAACGTCATGATACTACTCAATGTCAGTTGCAACGCTTTTGCAACAGTACCATGACTAATCATTCTAAGGTCATTACGTCTTTACCATATAAAAAGATACATTATATTATAGAAACTGCATATATATTATTCATAATAATAATGTTTTACAGAAGTATTCAAAAGAAATACAACCATGAATTGGCGCTCTGAGCACCAACACTAACAAAAACATCAAGAGCTAGCACTCAAAGAGACATGCGAAGGTGATAGGGAAACCCACCCGTGTGCATGGAATCATTTCACCAAAGCTTGGAGCTTGGAGGAGGACCAAAAAGTCGAAAATTGAGGACATCCACACAGCTCACTGCCGAGCATGAAGGAAGGCAAAAATTGATTTTTGCTGTCCACCGCATCTCTCAACCGATCGATGTGAGTATTCCGCAACTCTCTCGTTGTATTCGCACATGTGTTTTATGCTTTATATTCGATCCTCGGGACCGTAGAACTCCAACAATTCTAAATTACCGAATAAGTAAATTCTCCAATTATTTTTACCATTCTCCATATACATAGTCGACAAAATATTAATCAACTCATTTTTGCCCATAACAATCACAAGTGCAGTTGATAAGAGAGTAATATTTTTGTCCTAAATTTTTATCAGAATTCACATCTTTTTACAGCAATGGAATAATTTTTCTGATTTTTCTGATTTTTTTCTTTGATTTTTGATTTTTTTTATTTATATACAATATCTTCCATCTATGTAGCGAGTGTTGGGTCGGTGGCTCCCAAACCTGTTGGCTTTAGGGCACCAAGTGTTAAGACACCCCTACGGACTTAATTACTCAGACTTCAGATATATATATTTTTGCAACATCTTTGATCAATGTAGCGAGCGTTGGTTCAGTGACTCCCAAACCAGTTAGCTTCAGGGCACTAGGTGTTAAAACACCTTTACAGACTTTATAACTCGGATCTCAGACGTTTTTTTTTCACTCCATCACTTTTTGAGATGCTTCCTCAAAATAAACTAGAGCACTGAATATTACAAACTCTTAAATTATAGCTCATGTCTGTATATTACTATGCATGTTGATAATACCTGCTAACTGAGCATATGAAGATCCATTTTAGTCAGTATTATGGAGAATTCACAAATTAAATAATTTAAAATGAAATAAACAAAAATTAACTTGTTTCAAAATATGTTTGAGATACGTCTCAGGAGTGGAAATTCCTTACTCAGCTATCTCTTACCAATTTCACCTTTTTAGTCAAAATAAATACAAAAACGCAAATATTTTTGTATTTTTCGAAAAATTTTGGCCTAAAAATAAAAACAACACACAACTAAAAACAAGATATTAATCAACTAATTTCCTCCCCCAAACCTAAATGAGACATTGTCCTCAATGTCTTAAACAGTAAAAGAAGAGTTTAGAAGATAGTACCTGGTTAACTGAAACTCTACACGAAAAGTTAAAGGTTAAGATACAGATTAATCCGACCCCTCTTACCACGATCGTCCTCGGACCAATTTATCTTTGAAAGGATAGGTGTAGACAACAGAAATCGGCGACGTTGTTCCAGGCTCGCAGCCCGGTCAGGAGTACGGAGTAGCCCACGGGGGAACTAAACCGTAGAAATAACATGAAGTCACCACCCAGTGTGAACTGGGAAAATGATTTAAGGCCGTACCCACCCCTCGCAAGTGAAGACCTCAAACCGTTGGGTTCGGAATGGTCCCTTACTTATGCCACTTGTAATGAAAGGATTG
Organism: Zanthoxylum bungeanum; assembly: GCA_019454045.1. Classification (NCBI taxonomy): domain Eukaryota; kingdom Viridiplantae; phylum Streptophyta; class Magnoliopsida; order Sapindales; family Rutaceae; genus Zanthoxylum; species Zanthoxylum bungeanum. Next base: position 16,697 of record SKCR01027987.1, read on the forward strand.
TGCAATAATCTAACCGATTCTATGCAACATACATTCTCAAGAGTACCCTATGTCTAAATTTACGTACATGAAAATAAAACCTATATCTAAGCTTGCATGCATAAAAGTAAGTTGTCATAACGGGAAACACACAATCTCATGAACATATTGAATTAACAAACTCGAAAATAAATAACAACCTAAACATAAACATAAATTAGATTCCTAATGCGAAAGAAATAACTAATCATGCTTGGAAATAACCAACTAAATCATGCATAAAAGAAGATAACATACTAAACGACTAAATCATGCATAAAAGAAAATAACATACTAAACGACTAAATCATGAATAATCATAAGATTGGAGGAAACGAAATATGTGTGTCTCTCAAGCGGTACGTGGCATTGTATCCCGAGTGCATACCACACTTCTGTCCTTTCGGATTCGGCTACGAAATTTACGTCCTGGTTTCCATCCGATATACCACAAGAGAGAACATATATTTCATTCATCCCATGGCCATAGCATACATTAACCAACAATACTCATGCGAAGAAGTATTAATAAATAATATAAAATAAGCGGAAGTAAATGTAAAAGAGTGCCCTCAGGTCTAACCTCTTAAGTCGTCTCTTGGAAGTGCGCTACGCGGTTTTCGGAAGGGTTGATGCTCCGTAACTTTTCCGATTTACTGGTTCGTTGTTTTCCTTCGTTTCTTCGCTATTTTGGGTCGCTTTTTGCTCTGTTTTGCTGCTGTTTTTGGTCACGGTTGTGTTTCAGGGGTGTTTTGCAGTGGTCATGGGCTGTTTTTCTGGGTGTTTTGTAGTGGTCAGGGGCTGTGTTTCAGGGGCTGTTTTCGATGGCAGGGACTGTGTTTCAGAGGTTATTTTCGGTGGTCAGGGGATATTTTCGGTGGTCAGAGGCTGTGTTTCAGGGGGTGTTCGGTGCGGTTCAGGGGTACAGGTCAGAGGCAGTTTGGTGCTGTTCAGGGGTACAGATCAAGGGCTATTTTTAAGGGTTTTAGGCGTGACTTCAGGGGTACAGGTCAGAGGCTGTTTTTAGGGGTTGTATGGGCGTGAATTGAAGGCTGTTTGTGAGGGGTTTTGTGCGTGAGATTGAGGGCTGCTGAAGGCAGTGTGTGGTTATGTGTGAAGTAGGTGTTTACGTGAAGGTGTGTTACTTTGTTGAGTCAGAGGCGTGGAGGGTTGTTGGTTGCTACGTGAGTGGAGTTTGGGGCAGTGAGTTGCTGTGAATGTGAGGCAGTGGATGAAGGCTATGTGTGGCAGGGAATGAATGCTATATACGGCAGTGAGGGAAGGCTATGTGCGGCAGTGGAGGAAGGTTATTTGCGGCAGTGGATGAAGGTTATTTTGATTTTGTTTTGCGTGAATCAACTAAGTTATTTTCTTTGTGTTTTTTGTGTGAATGAGCCAAGGTTTATTGTGAGGAGTGAGAGACGTGAGGATGCTATAGGTTTTTTGTGCCGTATGGATGCTTTAGCCATGAGTCAGGGCTGCTGTGAAGGGTTTTTGCATTATGGTCAGGGGCAGTGGCTTCAGTGGAGAGGCTGAGGGGCTTAGCTTTAGTCGGTTTGTGTGGTTTAGTGAGAGAGAAAGGTGATGCGTGGTCAGTAGGGTTTATTTGGTGTTTGAGCTGAGTGGGGAGAGAGATTGAGTGGCGTGAGGATTATGGTTTTCTTGTTTGTGATTTCGTGAGAATGAGCCAGGGTTTTTTGTGAGGAGTGAGAGACGTGAGGATGCTAGGGGAGTCAAGGGTTGAGTTTGTGCCTCTTTTTATAGGCAAGGGTTGGGGCTTACCTTGTATAGGTAGGGAAATAATATTGTAATTATGGGGGGAATATTTAATTTGTGTGTCATAAGGGAAGGATATCTTTAATTAGGGAGGTAATTTATTTTTGTTAGGAAGATGATTAGATATGATTTGATTTGATTTAATTGGATTTGATTTGATTTATTTTGATTTAATTTAATGTTTGACATGTGTTTTAAATGTTTTAATTATTATTGGATGTGACTTAATGGGCTTGGGCTAGGTGAGCGTGTGGCTTTGGTTTTGGGCTAGGTGGGTGTATGGCTTGGTGGTGTGTGGGCTTGGTATGTGACTTGCGGGGGTTTGGGCTAAGGATGTGTTTTAGAACAGAGGTCCAACAAACGAACCCGAAGCTAAACAAGCGAATTAAATCCAACAAAATGTCAATGTCTGACTCTTCCCTTCCGACGTCTGTTTCCCGCGACTTACACAATTTAAAGAGGTAGTGTCTCCATGTGAGACTCATCATCGGGACTTATATGTAAAAATGCAGTGCCTACAGTCACCCCCACTTTGATGGGACTTGTGCAGTGTGTGACAATGACAATCCTATCAAAGTTTATGCAATGCATTTTTACTTACCTGGCTCGCCAGCTGCCACTTGACTTGCCTGTTGCTTTGGATTAAGTTGATTTGGTTGTGCCATACCTGGCGTGCTAAACCCCATACCCGAGGTGTCGCGGTTGCGTCTCCATACCCAGAGTGTCGCAGTAGTGTCTCCATACCCGGAGTACCATACCCGGCGTGCTAAACCCTATACCCGAGGTGTCGCGGTTGTGTCTCCATACCTAGAGTGTCGCAGTAGTGTCTCCATACCCGGAGTGCCATACCCGGCGTGCTAAACCTCATACCCGAGGCGTCGCGGTTGCGTCTCCATACCCAGAGTGTCACACTAGTGTCTCCATACCCGGAGTGCCATACCCGGCATGCTAAACCTCATACCCGAGGCGTCGCGATTGCGTCTACATACCCAGAGTGTCGCAGTAGTGTCTCTATACCCGGAGTGCCATACCCGGCATGCTAAACCTCATACCCGAGGCATCCCGGTTGCATCTCCATACCCAGAGTGTCGCAGTAATATCTCCATACCCGGCATGCTAAACCTGATACCCGAGGTGTCGCGATTGCATCTCCATACCCAGAGTGTCGCAATAGTGTCTCCATACTAGGAGTGCTATACCCAGTATGCTAAACCTCATACCCGAGGTATCGCGGTTGCGTCTCCATACCCAGAGTGTCGCAGTAGTGTCTCCATACCCGGAGTGCCATACCCGGCATGCTAAACCCCATTCCCGAGGAGTCGCTGTAATGTATCCATACCCAAAGTGCCATACCCGACATGCTAACCCATACCCGAGGCGTCGCTGTAATATCTCCATACCCAGAGTGCCATACCCGGCAAAACTGATACTGATGCTGATGTGGGCCTCGCCCCCAGGACTCATCCTCAAAACTGATACTGATACTGATGCTGATGTGGGCCTCTCCACCGGGACTCATCCCCAAAACTGATATTGATACTGATGTGGGCCTCGCCCCTGGGACTCATCCCTAAAACTGATACAGATACTGATGTGGGCCTCGCCCTAGGGACTCATCCCCAAAACTGATACTGATATGGGCCTCGCCACCGGAACTCATCCCCAAAACTGATACTGACACTGATGTGGGCCTCGCCCCCAGGACTCATCCCCAAAACTGATATTGATACTGATGTGGGCCTCGCCCCCAAGACTCATCCCCAAAACTGATACTGACACTGATGTGGGCCTCGCTCCCGAGACTCATCCCCAAAACTAATACCGATACTAATGTAGGCCTCGCCCCCAGGACTCATCCCCAAAACTGATACCGATACTGATGTGGGTCTCGCCCCCGTGACTCATCCCCAAAATTGATACTGACACAGATGTGGGCCTCGCCCCCGGTACTCATCCCCAAAACTGATACTGACAATACTGATGTGGGCCTCGCCCCATGGACTCATCCCCAAAACTAATGCTGATACTGATGTGGTCCTCGCCCCCGGGACTTATCCCCAAAACTGATACTGACAATGCTAATGTGGGCCTCGCCCTAGATGGATACTGATGTGGGCCTCGCCCCCGGGACTCATCCTTAAAACTGATACTGACAATGTTGATGTGGGCCTCGCCCCAGACGGATACTGATGTGGGCCTCAACCCTGGACTGATACTGATGTGGGCCTCGCCCCCAAACTGATACTGACGTGGGCCTCGCCCCAAACTGATACTGACGTGGGCCTCGCCCCAAACTGATACTGATGAGGGCCTCGCCCCCAAACTGATACTATCGTGGGCCTCACCCTCAAACTGATACTAATGTGTGCCTCGCCCCCAAACTGATACTGATGCGGGCCTCGCCCTCAAACTGATACTAATGTGGGCCTCGCCCCCAAACTGATACTGATGCGGGCCTCGCCCCCAAACTGATATTAACGTGGGCCTTGCCCTCAAACTGATACTAATGTGGGCCTCACCCCCAAACTGATACGGATGCGGGCCTCGTCCCCAAACTGATTCTGATGCTGATGTGATATTGCATATCAACATGCTGTATTGCCTCTAACGAGATAGTCCTGATAGCTAAACATATTTTCGTCCTCAACGGATGCTTCGTGTCGAAACTAGAGAACCTTCAAAGTACTTAATACACTCAAATTCGATCGTCTGCATGAGTGATCTGAACTAGACTCCTAGTGTGTGTGTGCCAAGGCTCTTTCGCAGCTTAATCCTTAAGTAAGCCAAATCGATGATTTTGTCTCAGAGAATCGGATCAGTGGGTCTAACCAATCTAGATGTCTTGATCACACTCTGTGATTACTTCCTCGTACTCAACATGATATAGTTTTCTTCTTTTTTCTCTTGTCTCTTTCTTTTCATTTTTTAACTTTCTTTTTTTCTTTTCTTTTTCCCTTTTCTTTCTTTGACACACCTACCCTTTAAGGTAGCATTTCTCCTCATGGTGGTCCTAATACTCGCCCATGGGTAGCTTCACGCTTATCGGTTATAGGCGGTCTATTTTTTCTTTTTTTCTTTTCATTGCAGAGACTTTTTCTTTGTTTCCAACCATATCATATATCGTAGCATAAGTAAACCAGGATGGACATCCAGGAAAACGGTCATTCACTGATCCACCATCTCTTCAACTAGTCATCTTGCCAACTACTCAGGCTTCTACTGTTGAGATCCCGTAATCAAGTGCTCATGAGTCTAGCCGAGATCAATCCATTCAGAATACTGGATGAGAGCACATCTCGCACTTATCGTTTCTAAGGTTTCTCCCTACATTTCGAGATACTTCCATCTCGAGATCACACCCAATACACTACGATTCTCAATATACCCAGAAAAGGCGTACACAGCACCTGTTAAAGCCCTGGACGACCAAAACCAAAGTACATTGATTGTCGCAAGTATTAGCGGTGCAAGTCTCAGGTTAAGACCAAATACACCTACCTTGATTCGGACTTCCATAGACACATAGCCATACTACCAATGGAATTCTGAGGGGTCTATCCAGAGCGAAGCTGTTTCCGTACCATCGGTAAACACAACCTCCTATTACACTTGCATGAGTATCCTATACCCAAATATATGAGAACTATGTTGTTATGCTCCCATAACACGCACAAGTGCAATACTAGTCTATTCCGCATTATCGATGTACAGTCTCGATAATACTACGACTAGGGATATTTAATGATTAAACCTTCATGGATTGATACTATCTCATATCTTATCAATCCGGAACAAATCATATGGACCTTCTATCATTTATACATCTTGGTAATCTAATTACAAATGATAAAAGAGCAATTTCCTTTGTCACATAGTTAATTTGTACAACAACACAATGATCTGTAGAAATAGTGATGCTATGGGCCATAACTGTCCAACAATCTCCCACTTGGCCTATAGCCAATCACTCAAGTGTCCCACACCCGAACTATGTACGGTTCGCTCAAACTTCTGCTGAGAAAAGACTTTCGTCAGCGGATTTGCATGATTATCATATGATGTGATTTATTCGATCATCACATCGCCACGATGTATGATCCAAACGAATCAGATGAATAATTGAAGTATATATCTGGATCGTTGATGAGACCATTAATTCTTTAGCCTGTGCTGTAGCCTAGCTCAGCTGCTAACAGAAATATTCCTAATCTGATTAGGATTATTATCAATCCAGAAGGCTTCTATTGCTGCCTCAGCTGCAGTAATAATCCACTTTTGTTGTTTATTCGGTAACAATATCTTGCTTGGAAGATTTCTAACTCACTGTTCCGTTATTCAAACTTGTATAGTACCTTTGTTATGACTTATAGTCGTTTTTGTCGGTTAGGAAACTTGCAGTAGTGAACCTAGTCACTTCAAGTTCTCATTCTCCATAGTATAAGATAGCATCCTTAGATCATCTAAGATACTAAAGGATGTTCTTAACATCAATCCAATGACTATCACTTGGACTGGCCTGATTGTAAATCCATATGCTCAAAGCGTATGAGACACCAGGTCGCGTACTTTTATTTCAATGTACGAGTTCTCGAAGAGTACCAACAACTTTTAGATCTATCCTAGTAGATCTTTATTCCTAGAATAAAGGTTGTCTCTCCCAAGAATTCTACGGAGAATTTTCATGAAAAGCAAGCTTTCACCGATAGTAATTATGGGAATATCATTTCCAAGAAATGACATGTCATTATTACTTAGGACATTCACTGTCAGTGCGCTCCCACTAACCTCCTTATATACACAAGAATCATTCTCGTTTTGAATTAAATCATATACCATTATGATTACATCAAAACGATAATTCCAAGAACGCAATGCTTGCTTCAATCCATCCATGGATCGAATTAACTTACAAACCTTGTTTGTTAGTTTTGGTACGACAAAACCGTCAGGGTGTTGTAAACATCCTCCAAAAGGTTTCCGTTAAGGAAAGCGATTTTGACGTTCAGCTACCATATTTCATAAATGAAACATGTAGATTCAACAAGCATTGTCCAAATGGATTTAACCATGGCAACAGGTAAAAGGTTTCGTCGTAATCGACACAATGTTGATAACGATACCTTTTCACTACAAGCCTAGCTTTGTACGTTGATATGTTGCCTTCCACGTATGTCTTCCTTGAAGACTCATATAGTACCAATAGGCACAATGCCTTCCGGTACAACAACTAATGTCCAAACTTGGTTGTTATACATGGAATCCATTTCGGACTTCATGGCACTTTGCCATAATAGGGAGTCGATACCTTGTATCACTTCCTCATACGTAGTCAGTTCGTATTCCTCAATAAGATTGACATCTTTACGAGGTGAGATCAGAAACCCATACCCCAGGTTGTTTTCTGACTCTCTCCGACTTACGCGGTTCTTGTGTATTCGAAGATTATTGGAATAGTTTCATCTTTGATGAACTATCTGTGTTCCATTAAGGAATCGGTGCCTGGAATAGTATTACTCCGATTTCATCGAGTTTTACTTTCCTCCCACTTACCACTGCATATCGGTATTCCTCTTAGGAAAACCGTATGGCGAGCAATAATTACATTGTTCTATTGTGAGTTGTATAAGTACTATACTTTGGTTTCCCTAGGATAACCCACAACTTAGGCACTTATCCGATTTGGGTTCTAGTTTGGTATCATCCAAACCTATGCCTAGCATACCCAAATCTCCAGGAATGAGAAAACCTAGTTTCTTTCCTGTTCATATCTAATATGAAGTCTGTCTAACAGATTTTTATGGAACCTTATTCAAAATAAGTTCTGCACTATTAAATGCGTATCCGTTGAAGGAAATGGTATCTCAGAGAGACTCATGATTAACCTTATCATGTCCAACAAAATTTGGTTTCTCGGTTCAGACACACCATCAAATTGACGTGTTCCGGAAGGAGTCCTCATTGAAAGAATACTATACTCTTTCAAGTATTTGAGAAACTTATTGCTTAAGTATTTTCCATCATGGTCTAACTGTGACGGTTTTAATACTTTAGCCGATCTGTTTGTCTACTTCGTGTCGAAACTGTATAAGTTTCAGATTTATGTTTCAAAAGAAACACATAACCATAACGCGATGCCACATCCGTAAAGGTCACGAAACATTCATATCCACCTCTAGCCTAGCTAGATATGGGCCCACTTACGTTACTGTGAACGAGGGCTAACAGATCGATGGCACTTGCACTTTTACCAAGTAAAGGTGCTTTAGGCACTTTGCCTAATAAACTAGATTCGTAGACATTATTTGAATGGAATCAAATCCGTCATAGTATCCACTCTTCAAAAGTGTGGATATACGAGTCTTGTTAATTATGTCCCAGACAACAATGCCACATATAAGTCTCAACTGATTAACTCAGTTTGAGCTATTTGTTTGTCATGTCATATGTTCGAGATTTATTTATATTCAAAATATAAATACTGTTATTCACATTTAATGTGTTTATCTCAATATCATCTTTATAAAATAAAACATTTTAGTGTTCTAGAATATAAAGGTATATCCACAACGGATTAAACCCTGATATAGAGATAATGTTTCTAGTCAAACTAGTTACATTTTAACATCTTCCTAATTTAAGTAAAAACCCAAAGGGTAGTTCCTAAACTTAGGTTTCTACGGTTAAAACAGCGACTCTCGTCCCGTTTCCTATTCGTAGATCAATCTCATCTGAAGTCAGTATCCTGCTTGTCAGCAGATTCTGCACATCAATGCATATTTATGTACCATATCGAGTATCTAAAATCCAATTTTAATACTAGTAGTGAACATGTTTATGACAAACATTTTTGAAGCCGGAGCCTTGCACCTTCTTCTATTCCTTCATGTCTGCTTTGTCCATATGGCAGTCACGTTTCAGTGACCCCGTTTGCCACAGTTTAGTCAGACATTCTGGGATATGTCATTTGTCTTCCCAGAAGATTATAATGACTTAGCCTTTGCCCTTTTTCCACACCCCAGAAGCCTTTGGCCAAGCCTTGGCCTTCTAGAATATCGAAGTAAGATACGCTTTGCACTTCTTGCCTTATTGCAAACTCTGGCTTTGTCTCCTAGAGTATAGCCATTAACTTTCCAAGAGTTTTCTATTGCAATTTTTACTTCTAAGATCTAAGAATAGATCTATGAAGAACCTTCAATTTCATTATCATACTATAAGGATCTAATCCTTAGTTCTGATTAAGAAATTAAGGAGTCTTTGCGGCAAGCATAATGGATTAAGTACTAAAGTTATCATTACATGAATATTCCAAATATAATGTTCTACTATTTGCTTAACTCTGGGCTTAGGCTCAAGATGTTACTCTATCAAATAGAATAACTTCTCGGTTTTCAGGACTATCCTGAGATTTTATTCCCAATTTGAAAATTAAATTCGTTTAAATACATTTTCACCCAGGATTATGTTTTAAACACTAATCTTTCAATTATCTTGATTCTAATAGTCTAACTATCAAATCGACGATTTTAGGTACTATTCATTATAATGATTACTATAGTCCAACTATATAACCAACTATAATTTAATAGGTTAAATTCAATTATATTGATTACTATAATCCAATTATAAAATCAACTATTAATTGAAATGGTTAATTCAAATATATTGATTACTCTAATCCAATTATATAATCAACTATAAATGAAATAGTTTGAATACAGTCCAACTATTTAATTAAAAACAACGATTAAATATTAGTCCAACTAATAAATAATTTATTTGACGAAATATTTGAAATGAGCGCGTATGGCAAGTAACTAAACGAATATTGCAAATTTAATACTTGCCTCCCACTATTTTTCGGCGAGCCTCTAACCCTCTGTTGAGTACTCGGGAAACCTTGTTTCCTAGTGGGCTAGGATCCCGTTAAATAACACACAATCTTGACTTTGGCCAACAAATTATATGATAGTTAACTAGGTAGATCTCTTAGATCAATTGGATCCCATCCAATTCCTAGATCCAGTAGTTGGACATCCGAGTCCGAAACATATATCTTATATATGCCAATATATCCAATATATTGCCTAACCTTTTTCCTCTGAATCAACTAAGCCTTGGCTTTGGCACAACAAAATTAGTGATCCCAGTTAAACGGAACCCATTGACCTTGGAAAGCTTCATAATCAATGTCGATGGACAAGAAGTGATCTTGAATTTGGCCAACAAATCACAACTTGGACAAGACACCGATATAGAACAAAGCCTTCATGATTCAAACACATCCGCGACGGACAAAGGTCTTGACTTTGGCCAACAAACCAATGCCAGTCTTGGATCTTGAGTAAGAATCACTCATTGGAAGGAAATAACGCTTAATATGTATTGAGGGTTTTTCGCGTGTAATTGGCAACTAATTAATTATCGTTGTTAAGGTCTCATCATCATACACCCTTAAGCATGCATTCTAAACACATAATAAGGCGTGTAAGTAAATAAATAATTATAATAATGATATGCGGATGGATATTTAAAAATTGTTCCTAGAACAAATCTCTCCATTTCCTCTCTCCCGCTAGCACAAGTATTACTTCTACCCGATTACATAACACTTCTCAAGAAACCTCATTTACATTGAGGGGAATAGGTGAGAATAGAAATACACAGAGTCAATGAGGTAATAGGCTGGACACGCAGGTCCAATTAATAAATTCTAAATTTATTACAACAATTTCCAAAATTGCCCTCACCCATCTAATATCCATCTGATATACATTATTCATACATCGCATCCATGTATTCACACAAGCATGTTATCAATCAATCTAATCCAATTAATTAATCTGAATATAATGACCATCCAATGTTCAAACAACGATTTGATTTTGCGCGAGTCAAACTCGTTTTGCGAATAAATACTCAAAGTACGAATTCTTGAATTATATTAAACTACAACATTAAATCCAATTCAATTTGTATTTAATACTAATTCTATATTTAATTCCAAATTAAATATTACACTTTATTAATGAACCTTTTCGACTTAGATTCTAAATCTAATTGTTACGGGTCTCAAAGCCCGATTAACATCCAACGTCAATTTAATTTAAAGTCCAATGGGCTTTTAATTAATTTCTTAAGGCATGGACTTTTGGTCAACATGGGTGAAACCCAAATATCAAAGCCCATTTAAGGAATCACCCTTATTTGCCAAGAAACCAATTTAGGCCCATTAGGCCCAATTTTTATTAAAGGTCCATTAAGTCATAATTGGACCTTTTTGGAGATGGTTTTGGGCCCAATTGGGTCCAACCAATTTAGCCTAAACCAATCTTGGTACAACCAAGCCCATTAAGCCCAATTACAACTTTTCAAGCCCAATTTCCAAAATATGCCCAATTAATTAAATTACCAAATTCCAAATTTCATAACTTAATTAACCTAAAGTGTATGCCATAATTAATTAACCAAATTAACATTTCCAAAATACTAATTCACTCAATTAATTATGCTCATTTACATCAATTCATGTCCAACACAATTGAATCAAAAATCAACTCATTATCAATGCTATATGTCACGGTTTTTAGGGTTTTTAATGTCCAATTGTAAATCCAATCCAATTGAATCTTAAATCAACATTACCCAATGTTTTCCAACTCATCCAATGATCAAAAAACAAAATACCTGTTGGTTTCTATAATATGTCCCAAACAAAGATTAAGCATGTGAAATACTATAAATGAATATATATATAAGACTTGAAGCATGGCGGAATCATACTTACAAAGCTATGTGATGAAGAAGATGATCAAATGGTGGAAGCTCCAAGTGTTGGAAGATTCGGCCAAGAGGAGGAAGAAGACTTGAAGCTCCAAGTTTTTGTATTCCAAGCTCTTTGATGGTTTCCCTATCACCTCTTTTGATCCCTTGCTTGTGCTAGCAAAAATGGAGAATAGAAGATCAAATCTTCCTTTGTCCTTCCATGGAGTTCACGGCAATGTGAAGAAATTTGAGAGAGAAAGAGTTTTGTGTAATTGATTTTGTTTTACCAAAAATCAATTTATATTTATGCCATAATTTTATTAAATTAATAATAAATCTATGACACAAACCATGCAATGGCTTAGAGTGTCAAACACTCAAACTCCATGCAATGCATTAGAGTGTAATGCACACTATCACCATGCAATGCCTTATCAATTAAATAATGCATATAATGACAAGTGTCATGTGGGCCCCACACGTTTCCCAATGAAAGTGGGCCCACGTCCATTCACGCGTTCGGGTTCGATATTTCCGAAATACCGAGCTTACGTCGCGACGTTAATTAAACCGAATTTAAATAAATAATTGCGCCTGGCGAAATTATTATTTACGTCGCTAACGAATTAATTCTAAATTAACTCGTATGCCCGAATTAAAATCTAATTTTAATTTCGCGTCGAAATCGAATTTCGATTATTATATCGAATACAATAATTTTATCGATTAATTCCAAATTAATCGTTCTCTCTCAAAATTAGGCACTTTATCCAAGATAAAGTTTCTCCGCAATTAATCCAAGATTAATTAAGTCCGAATCAAATATCATAGGTGAATCTTCAGGAAGCGACCCAAGAGATCTCCGGATATTTTGGCAGTAAATACGGTCGTCGGATAATCCGAACACGTACGTACCTAGTACTACGTCTTTACCGATTCACAAGACAAGGTTGGCTTCTAGCAAAGCGCCATGCCTACCCAATTCTCCAGAAATATTCTTATAGGAATATAAGATCTATATCAAGCGTAGTATACCGTAGTATTGCGTACATCGATCCAGTATCGGATGATCACATGCTAGGCCTAGGGCTGGAGATGTGTCTGCCCCGTACGAAACATATATCGGACATCAAGCAACTAGTCTCTTTAAATCGGACAATCCTGACCTGGTCATATTGTCCCGACGGTTGCAACCTTTTATAGAGTACTAGTTCTGTGCCCTGCATGATCATCACCTCCATATGTCTGAAGCGATACTTCCATCTTGACATCACATCCAGTACACTACGCTTCTCGATAAACCCAGAAGAGGTGTACCCAGAACCGGTTAAGGTCCCCAACCACCAAAACCAAAGTTTACCGATTGTCGCAAGTACTAGCGATGTAAGTCTCAGGTTAAGACCATATACACCTACCCTGATGCGGCCTCCCATAGACACATAGACATACTACCAATGGGATTCCGCGGGGTCTATCCAGAGCGAAGCTGTTTTCCGTACCATCGGTAAAACACAACCTCCTATCGCACTTGCATAAGTATCCAATACTTAAATATATGAGAACTATGCCGTTGTGCCCTCACAACGTGCACAAGCGCAATACTAGCCTATTCCGCATTATCGATGTCCAGTCTCGATAATACTACGGCTAGGGATATTTAATGATTAAACCTTTATGGATTGATACTGTCTCATATCATCTCAATCCAGTACTAATCATATGGACTTTTGCCATTTATATATCAAAGTAAATAAAATTACAAAACGGCAAAAGGCAATTTCATTATCACATAGTTAATTTTGTACAATAATACAATATCATTTACAAACAGTGACGCTATGGGACATAATGTCTAACAATACCATGACTTAGGGCAAGCTATATATTTCGGCCAAGCCTTAGCAATTGGGGAAAATTTGTCCAATTCAAAATTCATCAAATTGACAATGCATAACACCATGTTATCATAATTTAAGCATACTCAAACAATCAATTTCACTCAAACATGGTCAAATCAATTTTGCCCAAATTTTACCCTAATCAAGTTTCATGCTCAAAATGGCTCAAGATACCACTGTTGGGTTTCTATTAGGTCCCAAGGATCAATTCAAGCAAGAAACTAATGTGCGAATACTCAAAGAAGTTATAGAGTACTTACAATGATCGGTTAGCCATGCGATGAACAACAAAAAACTCTTTTTATGCCCTTTGAAGCTCACGGTAGTGGGCTATTTTTGCTCCTCCAAATTCGGCCAAGGATGATCCACCAAGCTCCAAGCTTTGTGTTGTGATTCCATACTCACAAATCGGTTTCCCTATCACATTCGCAAGACTCCGAATGTGTGCTAGCACTTGGTAATTTTTGCCACAAAAATCACCATCTTGATTCTCCTTGCTCACAACAAACCAGAAAAATGAAGAAGAAATTTGCCCTTTGGGCGTGAGAGAGAAGAAATGACAGGAGAGAGTGAGTTGTTGTGTTAGGTTGTGAGGATTGTGTATCTAATACACTAAATCAAAACTCAAACACCAAAAATCAATAAATGGTAAATGGCTTTTAATTCATCCAACCACCACCATCAATCACTCATGACAAGTTGTCAAATCACTCAAAGTGACTAGACATAACATCAATCAAAGTGACTAATGATTTGACGCTTGATGTGACTTGTGGGCCGCACTTTAGTTCGCAATGCGAGTGCGCCCGCAACCACTCCCGGGCTCGGGTTCGCTAATTCCAAATTAACGAATTTTCCGTTGCGACTTAATTAAATCTAATTTATTTAAATAATTGTGCCTAGCAAAATTACTATTCACGTCGCTAACGAATTAATTCTAAATTAACTCGTTTGCCCGAATTTCCGCGTCGAAATCCAATTTCGTATAATACATCGAATATATTATTTTATCGATTAATTCCAAATTAATCGTTCTCTCTCTTTTAAATAATATTTTATCCCAAATAAAATATCTCCGTAATTAATCCCAGATTAATTCTCTCTCTCTTATAATTAATCACAGATTAATAAATAGTCATACATCATCGGTGAATCTTCGGGAAGTGACCCATGAGATCCCCGGATATGTTGGCAGTAAATACGGTCGTCGGACTATCCGAATACGTACGTACATAGTACTAGGTTTTTACCGATTTACAAGACAAGGTTGGCTTCTAGCAAAGCGCCATGCCTACCCAATTCTCCAGAAATATCCTTACAGGAATATACGATCTATATCAAGCGTAGTATACGTAGTATAGCGTATTTCGATCCAGTATCGGATGTCACATGCAAGGCCTGGGGCTGGAAATGTGTCTGCCCCGTACGAAGCACATATCGGATCTCTGATAACTAGTCTCTATAATCGGATAAACATGACCTAGTCATAATATCCAGATAGCTACAGCATACAAGAGAACCAGTTCCATATCCTACGTGATCATCATCGCCACTATGACTGGAGTGATACTTCCTTCTCGACATCACACCCAATACACTACGATTTTCAATATACCCAGAAGAGGCGTACACAGAACCTGTTAAAGCCCTGGACGACCAAAACCATAGTACATTGATTGTCGCAAGTATTAGCGTTGCAAGTCTCAAGTTAAGACCAAATACACCTACCCTGATTCAGACTTCCATAGACACATAGCCATACTACCAATGGAATTCCGAGGGGTCTATCCAGAGCGAAGCTGTTTCCGTACCATCGGTAAACACAACCTCCTATAACACTTGCATGAGTATCATATACCCAAATATATGAGAACTATGTCTTTATGCTCCCATAACACGCACAAGTGCAATACTAGTCTATTCCGCATTATCGATGTCCAGTCTCGATAATACTACGACTAGGGATACTGTCTTATATCTTATCAATCCGGAACTAATCATATGGACCTTCTATCATTTATACATCTTGGTAATCTAATTACAAATGATAAAAGAGCAATTTCCTTTGTCACATAGTTAATTTGTACAAAAACACCATGTTCTGTACAAATAGTGATGATATGGGCCATAACTGTCCAACACGCTGTTCCAGGCTCGCGGCTCGGTCAGGAGTACGGAGTAGCCCACGGGGGAACTAAACCAGAGAAATAACATGGAGTCGCCACCCAGTGTGAATTGGGAAAATGATTTAAGGCCGCACTCACCCCTCGCAAGGGAAGACCTCAAACCGTTGGGTACGGAATGGTCCCTTACTTATGCCACTTGTAATGAAAGGATTTGTGCAATAATCTAACTGATTCTATGCAACATACATTCTCAAGAGTACCCTATGTCTAAGTTTACATACATGAAAATAAAACCTATATCTAAGTTTGCATGCATAAAAGTAAGTTGTCATAATGGCAAACACACAATCTCATCAACATATTGAATTAACAAGCTCGAAAATAAATAACAACGTAAACAAAAACATAAATTAGATTCCTAATGCGAAAGAAATAACTAATCATGCTTGGAAATAACCAACTAAATCATGCATAAAAGAAGATAACATACTAAACGACTAAATCATGCATAAAAGAAAATAACATACTAAACGACTAAATCATGAATAATCATAAGATTGGATGAAACGAAATATGTGTGTCTCTCAAGCGATACATAGCATTGTATCCCGAGTGCAGACTGCACTTCCGTCCATTCGGATTCGGCTATGGAATTTACGTCCGGGTTTCCATCTGATATACCACAAGAGAGAACACATATTTCATTCATCCCATGGCCATAGCATACATTAACCAACAACACTCATGCGAAGATGTATTAACAAATAATAGAAAATAAGCGGAAGTAAATATAAAAGAGTGCCCTCAGATCTAACCTCTTAAGTCGTCTCTTGGAAGTGCGCTACGCGGTTGTCGGAATGGTTGATGCTCTGCAACTTATCCGATTTACTGGTTCGTTGTTTTCCTTCGTTGCTTCGCTGATTTGGGTCGATGTTTGCTCTGTTTTGCTGCTATTTCTGGTCACGGTTGTGTTTCAGGGTTGTTTTGCAGTGGTCAGAGGCTGTGTTTCTGAGGTGTTTTGTAGTGGTCAGGGGCTGTGTTTCAGGGGCTATTTTTGGTGGTCAGGAGCTGTGTTTCAGGGGCTGTTTTCGGTAGTCAGGGGCTGTGTTTCATGGGGCTATTTTTGGTGGTCAGGGGCTGTGTTTCAGGTGCTATTTGGTGCGGTTCAGGGGTACAGATCATGGGGTATTTGGTGCGGTTCAGGGGTACAGGTCAGAGGCAGTTTGGTGCGGTTCAAGGGTACAGATCAGGGGCTATTTTCAGGGGCTTTAGGCGTGAATTCAGGGGTACAGGTCAGAGACTGTTTTTAGGGGTTGTATGGGCGTGAATTGAAGGCTATTTGTGAGGGGTTTTGTACGTGAGATTGAGGGCTGCTGAAGGCAGTGTGTGGTTAGGCGTGAAGTAGGTGTTTGTGTGAAGGTGTGTTGCTTTGTTGAGTTGGAGGCGTGGAGGGTTGTTGGTTGCTACTAACGTGGAGTTTTGGGCAGTGAGTTACGGTGAATGTGAGGTAGTGGATGAAGGCTATGTGTGGTAGGGAATGAAGGCTATATGCGGTAGTGGGGGAAGGCTATGTGCGACAGTAGAGGAAGGTCATTTGCGGCAGTGGATGAAGGCTATTTTGATTGTGTTTTGTGTGAACCAACTAGGTTATTTTCTTTGTGTTTTTTATGTGAATGAGCCAGGGTTTTTTGTGAGGAGTGAGAGACGTGAGGATGCTAGGGGTTTTTGGTGCCGCATGGATGCTTTAGGCGTGTGTCAGGGCTGATGTGAAGGGTTTTTATGTTGTGTTCAGGGGCAGTGGCTTCAGTGGAGAGGCTGAAGGGCTTAGCTTTGGTTGGTTTATGTGCTTTAATGAGAGAGAAAGGTGTTGCGTGGTTATTAGGGTTTATTTGGTGTTTGAGCTGAGTGTGGAGAGAGATGAGTGGCGTGAGGATTAGGGTTTTCTTGTTTGTGATTTCGTGAGAATGAGCCAGGGTTTTTTGTGAGGAGTGAGAGACGTGAGGATGCTAGGGGAGTCAAGGGTTGATTTTGTGCCTCTTTTTATAGGCAATGGTTGGGGTTTACCTTGTATAGGTAGGGAAAGAATATTGTAATTATGGGGGGAATATTTAATTTGTGTATCATAAGGAAATGATATCTTTAATTAGGGAGGTAATTTGTTTTAGTTAGGAAGATGATTAGATATGATTTAATTTGATTTAATTGGATTGGATTTAATTTATTTTGATTTAATTTAATTTTTGACATGTGTTTTAAATATTTTAATTATTATTTGATGTGACTTAATGGGCTTGGGCTAGGTGGGCGTGTGGCTTGGTGGTGTGTGGGCTTGGTGTGTGACTTGCGGGGGTTTGGGCTAAAGATGTGTTTTAAAACAGAGGTCCAACAAGCGAACCCAAAGTTAAACAAGCGAATTAAATCCAACAAAATGTCAATGCCTGACTCTTCCCTTCCGACGTTCGTTTCCCGCGACTTCCATAATTTAAAGAGGTAGTGTTTCCATGTGAGACTCATTATGGGAACTTATAGGCAAAAATGCAGTGCCTACAATAGGGTCAATTTATGGTTCATAGGCTAAGATTTGGTCAATTAGATCCGGAGCAGTTCTGGTAGTGAAGAGGAGTTCTTTTAAAGGTTTTGACACAAACCCATTTCTCCAGGCATCATCAAGAAACACACAAAGAAAATAATAAAATCCTTCAACGTTGTACAGTCCAAGTGGTTTCTGGTGTATGTCCAGCTTCGTCCAAGATAACACTGTAAAAATTTCCTCCAATGTACCCAAGCCACCTGGCAAAGCAATAAATGCATCAGCACGATTAATCATTTCCACTAGTCACTCGGACATACCTGGCACAATAAGTTCCTCTCTGTTTGAAGGTCCAATAAGATTTGCCTCCGCCAAGGGTTTTGGAATGATTCCCAAAACTTGACTGCCTCCCTCCTGTAAAGCTTTTGAAACGATCCCCATAAGTCCAAGATTGCCTTCGCCATATACTAAGTGCATATTCCTTGCAGCTAAGACTCGACCCAATTCATGTGCTGCTTCTACGTATTGTGGCTTAACACCAACACTAGTTCCGCAAAACACACAGATGTTTTCAACTCGTCTTCTTGAAGTGGCTTCCATGTTTTACTCTGGATGTCTTCAAAAGTGCAATGATAAGTTGAATTTATAACACCTGAAAAGGGTGAGTAAAATAATAGCACTAGTACCTACCAAATGACAATTATTAGTTAAACAGTAAAATAAATCGTGATAGTAAAAAAAGTCTGGATCCTGTCGGAGAAAATAAAAGAAAAAAAACAAAACAAATTACAATTATTAGGAAAAGACAAAGAGATATAATATGTACAAGAAAAGTAGCGGCTTGATTGACGTTTATACGTTAGGGACAAGCTTCCCATCCAATTTTCTTATAAATTGGCAAACATGGTCTTTTTGAGTCAGTTTCCCGAGACTTAAATGTTCTCTTTCCTTTCGGAATTGTGCATATAAAACACGAATTTGGTGATTTACATATCCAATGGGATGCATCTCAAGAGTTTTAGATATATCATCCAAAGACTCCTTACTCAAGCCATCCCTAATGAAATTAATCTTATCTTCGCGGTTATCAGATACCATTCCTAAAGAACGACAACGAGTATCACAAAACATACGAGCACGTTTATAACAGACACACATTCTTTTGGCTCTTCTCTTTTTTAGCATAGGTGCTCCTTCCTAAACCAGACAAATGTGAAATAAAAGAGTCAGAAGACTCACCTACCAATTGGACCCGTGCTTCAATAATCCAACGAATGTCAGTAGGAATACCTTTGATCATCAGTAGTCTCATCCGTTCCAAACGATCTTTGTAAACTTTCATCAGAGATTTTTTAGGGAGAGAAGGAAATTGCTTGTGAAGAGTTGCGAGAACATCTTACATCCTGAAATGTGATCTTACCTACAAAAATAAAACACACCAAATCTGAATATATACACAATTTTCATGGGTTGCCTCCCTGCTAGCGCTAAGTTTAATATCGTCAACTAGACATGACTGCCCGAACGTTAGGCTGGATCTGAAAGTGTTACACTTTCTTTTTGTCGCTAAAATGATTCTCCCCATTAGTGCTTGACATGATGGCTATTAACTTTGAATGTCTCATTGGTGTTGGGATCAAGTAACTCAACAGCTCCATATGGTAAAACCTGAGTAATCACAAATGGACCCGACCACCTTGATTTTAGATTTCCAGGGAAAATTTTCAACCTTGAATTGTAGAACAACACCTGCTGCCTTGGTTCCAGTTGTCTACGTACTATTTTTCGATCATGCCACTTTTTGGTCTTTTCTTTGTATATTCTAGCATTCTCATAAGCCTGTAGGCGAAATTCCTCCAATTCATTGAGTTGGTGAAGCCGTTTTTCTCTTGCTGCTTGTGGATCAAGATTTAACTTCTTCAGTGTCCAGTATGATTTGTGTTCAAGCTACATTGACAGATGGCATGCTTTCCCAAACACCATTTGATATGGGGACATACCAATGGGTGTTTTGTACGATGTCCGATATACCCATAATGCGTCATCCAGTTTTGTAGACCAATCCCTCCTTCTTGATCCAACGGTTATTTCCAAGATTCTTTTGATCTCCGTATTTGAAACTTCAACATGTCCATTTGACTATGGATGGTAGGCAGTGGCAACTTTATGAGTAACTCCGTATTTGGATAGGAGTGCATCGAAGTATTTGTTGCAGAAATGTGTGCCACCATCACTGATAATTGCCCGAGGTGTTCCGAAGCGAGTGAAAATATTCGTTATAAGGAATTTTATCACCACTTTTGAATCATTTGATGGCAGTGTTATTGCTTCAACCCATTTGGAGACGTGGTCTACTACAACTAGTACGTACAGGTTTCCGAATGATGGAACAAAGGGTCCCATAAAATCAATTCCACATACATCAAATATCTCCACTTCCAGAATATTTTGTTGAGGTCCTTCATTTCTCCTCGATATATTTCTCGTTCTTTTTGTTGGGTTTCTAAGGTCATCCCAAGATCATATAAAGCATGAAACATGTGAATACTAAAAGTAAGAATGGCGGAAACATACTTACAATGAACGGATGGATGGTTGTGTTGATAACAAAATTTATCTTTGAGAAGTCCTCCAAGATCTCCTCTTTGAATGTTGATGTCCAAGCTCCAAACTTTGAGATGGATTCCAAGCTCTTGGGAATGGTTTCCCTATCACCTTGTATGATTCCTTTAAGTGCTAACTTTGGAAATTTTTGTAACAAAATTTCCCTTTTGCTTCTTGCAAGTTTCGGTCAAAGAGGGAAAAATGGGGAGAGACAGAGCTTTTGATATTTTGTGTTTTGTTTTCTGAAAACCTCATACAAAAGTCCCACCAATTTTTGGTATATGCTTTTCCAAAAAACAAAACAAAGTTTGGAAGGAAAATTACATTAATTGCTCCCAACTACTCCCATCACCAATAGTGACTAGATGTCAATCACTCAAAGTTGACAAGACTTCCATCACTGAAGTGACATGCGATGTGACTTGTGGGCCCCACTTTAATTCAAAATTCAAGTGGGCCCGTAAACACATCCCGGGCTCGGGTTCGTCAATTCCGAATTAACGAATTTTCCGTTGCGACGTAATTAAATCAAATTTAATTAAATAATTATGCCTAATAAAATTACTATTCACGTCGCTCGTGAATTAATTCTAAATTAATTCTTTTGCCCGAATTAAAATCCAATTTTAATTTCGTTATGAAATCTAATTTCATTTAATATATCGAATATATTATTTTATCGATTAATTCCAAATTAATCGTTCTCTCTCTTCAAATAGTATTTTATCCCAGATAAAATCTATCTGTAATTAATCCTAGATTAATTATGTTCGAATCATACGTCATCGGTGAATCTTCGGGAAGCGACCCATGAGATCCCTGGATATGTTGGCAGTAAATCCGGTCATCGGACTATCCGAACATGTACGTACCCGGTGTTGGACAATTATGACCCATAGCGTCACTATTTGTACAGATCATTGTGTTGTTGCACAAATTAACTATGTGACAAAGAAGATTGCACTCTTATCATTTGTGATTAGATCACTTATATATATAAATGATGAGAGGTCCCTATGATTTGTTCCTGGATGGAGAATGATATGAGACAGTATCAGTCCGCGTAGGATAAATCATTAAACATCCATAGTCAGAGCATTATCGAGATTGGACATCGATGAATGCGTAAAAGACTAGTATTACACTTGTGTGCGTTGTGAGGGCACAACGACATAGTTCTCATATATTTGGGTATAGGATACTCATGCAAGTGTAATAGGAGGTTGTGTTTCACCGATGGTACAGGAAACAGCTTCGCTCTGGATAAGACCCCCTCGGAATTCTATTGGTAGGATGACTATGTGTCTGAAAATCCGAAATCAAGGTAGGTGTATTTGGTCTTAAGCTGAGACTTGCACCGCTAATACTTGCGACAATCAATATACTTTGGTTGTGGTCGTCCAGGGCTTTAACCGGTTCTGTGTACGCCAATACTGGGTATATTGAGAATCGTAGTGTGTTGGGTGTGATGTCAAGACGGAAGTGTCACTCCAGTCATATGGAGTTGATGATCGCGCAGGGATACAGAACTGGTTCTCTATATAAGGTTGCAGCCGTCGGGATAATATGACTTGGTCATGATTATCCGATATTAAAGAGACTAGTTGCTCGTAATCCGATATATGCTTCGTACGAGGCAGACACTGTACCAGCCCCAGGACTTGCATGTGACCATCCGATACTGGACAGAAATACGCAATACTACGTATACTACGCCTGATACAGATCTTTTATTCCTGTAAGGATATTTCTGGAGAATTGGGAAGGCATGGCGCTTTGCTAGAGGCCAACCTTGTCTTATAAATCGGTATAAACGTAGTACGAGGTACTTACGTGTTCAGATAGTCCGACGACCGAATTTACTGCCAACATATCCAGGGATCTCATGGGTCGCTTCCCAAAGATTCACCGATGACGTATGACTCACACTTTTAATTAATCTGGGATTAATAAGAAGAGAGAGAAAATTAATCAAGGATTAATTACGGAGATATTTTATCTGGGATAAAATATCAATTAAAGAGAGATGATAACGATTAATTTGGAATAATCGATAAATTAATATATTCGATATATTAAACGAAATTAGATTTCGACGCGGAATTAAAATTAGATTTTAATTCGGGCGAACGAATTAATTAAGAATTAATTCGTTAGCGACGTGAATAGTGACTTCACTAGGCGTAAATATTTAATTGCGTCACAACGGTAAATTCGTTAATTTAGAATTAGCGAACCCGAGCCCGGGATTATTTGCGAGCGCATTCGCATTTTGAATTCGAGTGCGTCACGTAAGTCAAATCAAGCGTCAAATCGCTAGTCACATCTAGCGTCACATCAAGCGTCAAATCATGTCACTTTGAGTGATGTGACAATTTGATTGATTGATGTGATTGATTGATTGATTGATGTGGTGGTTGAAAGCTTTTAATTGTTTGACTTTTGTAAAGCAAAAGTTTGGTATATGATTTGAGAAATCAAATACCAAAATTCAATTACACAATTTTATCTCTCTCTCCCCTCCAAATTCACTCCCTCTCTTATGCCCTTGGAGGGCTAAATTTCTTCTGTTTTAGGGCAGTGAACTGCCGAGTTTCATGAAGAAATAGGGAAGCCAAAGTGTGATTTTGTGGCAAAATCAAGAGTGCTATCACACTCCGGGATCATGCGAAGGTGATAGGGAAGTCCACCTATGAGCCGGTGAGGACCTCTAATGGCCACAACTCAGTGGACTGTCACAGCAGCTCACGCACAAACCAGTGAGCAAAAACAAAAGTTTTTATTGCCTCCGCGTCGCTCAACCGAACGATGTAAGTATTCTGTGACTTCTCGAATGTATTCATACATGTTCATACTTGATTTATGATCCTTGGGACCCTTAGAATATCCAACAATGGTATCAGACCTTGGTTAAAAGCATGAAAATTATTTAGGGCTTAAAATTGGGCAAACTTGATTTTGAGCATGATTAATGAAATTGGATGGATTAGTATGCATAAATGTGTTTGAATTAAGGATTGATTGGATCAATTTTTTGAAATTATGTTTGGAACAAATTTCCCCAATATTTTGGTCATGGCCGAAAATGTGATGCCCTAAAATGTCTTGGTGATTTTTGATTTTTGACAATTGGATGTGTTGGAAATCATTCGGGAATATGATTTAATGTCGATTGTGGAATTAATTGGATTGAATTCGAATCGGACGTAAAATCCCCAAATTGCCGAGAGCATAAGAGCATGTAATTGGGTTTGATTTTTGTTAAAATGTGTTGGACATGTTTTAATGTTGATGGCATGATTAATTAGTACTAATTTGGTGTTTTGGAAATATTGATTTGGGTGATTAATTATGTTAATACACTTTAGTTTAATTAAACATTAAATTTGGAATTTTTGTGTTTGATTAAATGGGCCTTAAATTGGATTTGGGCTTATTATGTTGTTATTGGGCTTATTGGGCTTTGTTGTACAAAGTTGGGTTAAGGCAAATTGGATTGGATCCAATTGGGCCCAAAACCGCTTCCATAAAGCCCAAATGCAACAAATGGACCTTTAAAGTTTAATTGGGCCTAATGGGCCAAGATTGATTTCTAGGCTTATGGGGTAACTCCCGGATTGGATTTTGGTTATTTGGTTTGACCCGAGTTGACCAAAAGTCCACGCCTTAAGGAATTAATTAAAAGCCCATTGGACTTTAATTTAATTGACGTTGGACGTTAATCGGGCTTTGAGACCCGTAGCGATTAAATTTGGAATTTAAATCGTAAAGGTTCGTTAATAAAGTGTAGTATTTAATTTGGAATTAAATAGTGGATTAGTATTAAATGCATATTAAATTGGATTTAATGATGTAGTTTAATTTAATTCGAGAATTCATACTTTAAGTACTTATTCGCAAAAACGAGTTTGACTCGAGAGCAAAATCAAATCGTTTTTTGAACATTGGATGATCACTAATTATCAGATTAATTAATTTATTAGATTGATTGATAACATGCTTGTGTGAATACATGGTTGCGATGCATGAATAATGAATATCGGATGGATATTAGAGGGTGGGGGGGAAATTTAGAAATTGTTGTAATAAATTTGATTTATTAATTAGACCTGCGTGTCCAGCCTTATTACCTCCTAATTCTGTGTATTCTCTTCTCACCTATTCCCCTCAATGTAAATGAGGTTTCTTTAAAAGTGTAGTGTAACGGGTAGAAGAAATATTTGTGCTAACGGGAGAGAGAAAGTGATAGATTTGATCTAGGATCAATGTGTAAAGTATCCATCCGCATATCATTATTATTTTATCATATGCGCTTTATTATGTGTTTAGAATGCATGTTTAAGGGTGTATGATGATGAGACCTTAACAAAGATAATAAATTGGTTGCCAATTTGCACTCGAAAAACCCTCGCAAAATATTAAGCGTTTTTCTTTCTATTGAGTGATTCTCACTCAAGATCTGAGACTGGCATTGGCTTGTTGGCCAAAGTCAAGGCCTTTTTCCGTCGAGGATGTGTTTGAATCACGAGAGCTTTGTTACATGTTAGTGTCTTGTCCAAGTTGTGGTTTGTTGGCCAAAGTCAAGACCACTTCTTGTCCATCGACATTGATTACGAAGCTTTCCATGGTCAATGGGTCGCGCTTGAATGGGATCACTAAGTTTGTTGTGCCAAAGCCAAGGCTTAGTTGGTTCAGAGGAAAATGGTTAGGTAATACATTGGATGTATTGGCATATATAAGATATATGTTTCGGACTTGGATGTCCCCCTACTGGATCTAGGAATTGGATTGGATCCAATCGATATTAGAGATCTTCCTAGTTAATTATCATACAATTTGTTGGCCAAAGTCAAGATTGTGTGATATTTAACGGGATCCTAGCCCACTAGGAAACACGGTTTCCTGAGTACTCGACAGAGGGTTAGAGGCTCGCCGAAAAATACTGGGAGGCAAGAATTGAATTTGCAATATTCGTTTAATTACTTGCCATACGCGCTCAAACAATTATCATTCGTCAAATATATTCAATGTTAGTTGGACTAATATTTAATTGTTGTTTTAATTAACAGTCGGACTGTATTATAGTTGATTATATAATTGGATTATAGTAATCAATATATTTGAATTAATTAATTTCAATTAATAGTTGATTTTATAGTTGGACTATAGTAATCAATATAATTGAGGTTAATTGATTTAAATTATATTTGATTGTATAGTTTGACTATAATAATCATTATAATATAAGTACCACAAATCGTTGATTAAATAGTTGGACTATTAAAATCAAGATAAATTGAAAGATTGACATTTGAAACATAATCCTAGGGAAAATGTATTTAAATGGTTTAATTTTCAAATTGGGAATAATTTCAGGATGGCCCTGGAAAAATAATAAGTTATTTGATAAAATAATATATTAGGCCTAAGCCCGGAGTTAAGCAAACAGTAGAGCATAATCTTTGGAAGATTATGTGATGATAACTTTAGTGCTTAATCAATTAAGCTTGTCGCAGTAGACTTCTTAATTTCTGAATCAGAACTAAGGATTAGATCCTTAAAGTATGATCAAGAAATTGAAGGATCTTCAAGATCTATTTTAGATTTTAGAAGTACTAAATTGCAATAGTAAACTCTCTTGGAGGGTTAATGACTATTCTCAATGAGACAAAGTCAAAGTTTGCAATAAGGCAAGTAGCGCAAGGCGCACCTTACTTCGATATTCTAGAAACCGAGGCTTGGCCAAAGGCTTCTGGAATGTGGAAAAGGGCAAAGGCAAAATCATTATAATCTTCTGGATGATAAGGACCTATCCAAAAATGTCTGCCTAATTGTGGCAAACGGGATCGCGGAAGCGTGACTGTCCGTTTGAACAAAGCAGACATGAAGGAATTGAAGACGAGCAAGGCTCTGACTTCAAATATGCTTGTCATAATTATGTTCATTACTAGTATTGAAATTAGATTTTAAATACTTAGTGTGGTACATATATATATATTAATGTTCAGAATCTGTTATGAACAAGATACTGACTTCAATTGAGATTTATCTTCGAATTGTAAACGGGACGAAAGTCGCTGTTTTAACCGTAGATACCTAAGTTTAGGAACTACCCTTCGGGTGTGTACCTAAAATAGGAAACTGTTATAATGTAACTAGTTTGACTAGATACATTATCTCTATATCAGTGTTTAACCCGCTGCGGGTGAACCTTTATATTCTAGAACACTAAAGTGTTTCATTATATAAAGATGATATTGAGATAAACACATTAGATGTGAATAACAGAATTTATATTTTGAATATAAATAGATCTCAAACCTATAACATGACAAACAAATAGCTCAAACTGATTTGATCAGAAGAAACTAATTGTGGCATTTTTGTCTGGGACATAATTAAACAAGAATCGTATATCCACACTTTTGAAGAGTGGGTACCCGGACTAATTTGATTCTATTTAAATGAAGTCTACGAATCTAGTTTATTGGGCAAAGTGCCTAAAACACTATTTACTTGGTAAAAGTGTAAATGCCACTGGTCTGTTAGCCCTAGTTCATAGTGAAGCAAGTGGGCCCATGTCTAGCTAGGCTAGAGGTGGATATGAATATTTCGTGACCTAAACGGATGTGGCATCGAATTATGGTTATGTGTTTCTTTTGAAGAACACGAATCGGAAACTTTTAAAGTTTCGACACGAAATAGACAAACAGATCAACTAAAGTATTATACCGTCACGGTAAGACCGTAATGGAAAATATTTAAGCAATAAGTTTCTAGTATATTTGAAAGAGTATAGTATTCTTTAAATGAGGACTCCTCCCGGAACACGTCAGTTTGACGGTGTGTCCGAACTCATTAACCGAATTATGTTAGACATGATAAGGCTAATCATGAGTCACTCTGAGCTACCATTTCCTTCAACGGATAAGCTTTAAACAGTGCAAGAACTTATTTAGAATAAGGTTCCATAATAATATGTTTGACAGATATCATATTGGATATGAATAGGAAAGAAACCAGGTTTCTAATTCCTAAATATTTGGGAATACTAGGCATATGTTTGGGTAATACCAAACTAAAACCCAAATTGGATTAGTGCCAATTGTAGGTTATCCTAGGGATACCATAAGTATAGTACTTATACAACTCACTAGAGAACAATTAGATTGTTGTTCACCATGTGGTTTTCCTAAGAGGAATACCGATATGCAGTGGTAAGTGGGAGGATAGTATAACTTGATGAAAATCGGAGTGATAATGTTTCAGGCACCGAATCCTTAATGGAACACATATAGTTCATCAAGGATGAAACTATACCATAATCTTCGAATACAAAAGAACCGCATCTGTCGGAGAGAATCAGAAAACAGCCTGGGGTATGGGTTTCTGATCTCACCTCATAAAGATGTCTATGTTATTGAGGAATACCAACTGACTGCGTATGAGGAAGTGATACAAGGTATCAACTCCCTATTATGACAAAGTGTCATGAGTCCGAAATGGATTCCATGTATATCAACAAGTTTAGAACTAGTTGATGTACCGCAAGGCATTGTGCCTATTGGTACTTTATAAGTCTTCAAGGAAGACATACATGGATGGCAACATAACAACGTATAAAGCCTGGCTTTTAGCGGAAAGGTATCGTTATCAACATTGTGTTGATTACAATTCAACCTTTTACCTGTTGCCACGGTAAATCCATTTGGATAATGCTTGCTAATGCTGCATGTTTCATTTATGAAATATGACAGCTTAACGGGAAAATCGCTTTCCTCAAAAGGAAACCTTTCGGAGGATGTTTACAACATCCTGTCGGTTTTGTCGTACGAAAACTAGCAAACAAGGTTTTCGGGTTATTCGATCCATGTTTGGATTGAAGCAAGCATAGATTCTTGGAATTATCGTTTTGGTGTAATCATAATGGTCTATGATTTAATTCAAAACGAAAAGATTCTTGTGTATAATAAGAGGGTTAGTGGGAGCCAACTGACAGTGGCTGTCCTATAAAAATAATGATAATATGTCATTTCTTGGAAATGATATTCCCATAAATACAATCGGTGAAAGCTAGGCTTTTGAGAAAACTCTCCGAGAATCCGTACATTGAAAAATGTACGAGACCTGGTGTCTCATACGCTTTGAGCATATGGATTCACAAACAGGCCAATCCGAGTGATAGTCACTGGATTGAAGTTAAGAACATCCGTTAGTATCTTATAGATCTAAGGATGTTGTCTTAATCTGTGGAGATGGACAACTTGAAGTGACTGGGATCACTACTGCAAGTTTCCTAAACCGATACAACGACTATAAGTCGCAAACGGTACTACAAAGTTTGAATAACGGTACAGTGAGCTGGAAATCTTCCAAGCAAGATAATGTTACCGTATAAACAAAAAAATGTGGGTTATTGCTGCAGCTGAGGCAGCAATGGAAGCCTTCTGGGTCGATAACAAATCTAATTAGATTAGATATAATTCTGTTAGCAGCTGAGCTAGGCTTGAGCACAGGCTAAAGAATTAATGGTCTCATCAACGATCCAGATACATACTTTGACTATTCATCTGATTCGTTCAGATCATACATCGTGGCGATGTGATGATCGAATAAATCGCATCAAGATAATAATCATGAAAATCCGCTGACGAAAGTCTTTCCTCAACAGTTTGAGCCAACCGTACATAGTTCGGGTGTAAGATAATCGAGTGACTGGCTATAGGCCAAGTGGGAGATTGTTGGACAATTATGACCCATAGCGTCACTATTTGTACAGATCATTATGTTGTTGTACAAATTAACTATGTGACAAAGGAGATTGCTCTCTTATCATTTCTGATTAGATCACCTAGATATATAAATGATGAGAGGTCCCTATGATTTGTTCCTGGACGGAGAATGATATGAGACAGTATCAGTCCATGTAGGATAAATCATTAAACATCCCTAGTCAGAGCATTATCGAGATTGGACATCGATGAATGCGTAAAAGACTAGTATTACACTTGTGCGCGTTGTGAGGGCACTACGGCATAGTTCTCATATATTTGGGAATAGGATACTCATGCAAGTGTAATAGGAGGTTGTGTTTCACCGATGGTACGGGAAACAGCTTCACTCTGGATAAGACCCCCTTGGAATTCCATTGGTAGTATGACTATGTGTCTATGGAAATCCGAAATCAGGGTAGGTGTATTTGGTCTTAACCTGAGACTTGCACCGCTAATACTTGCGACAATCAATATACTTTGGTTGCGGTCGTCCAAGGCTTTAACCGATTCTGTGTACGCCAATACTGGGTATATTGAGAATCGTAGTGTGTTGGGTGTGATGTCAAGACGGAAGTGTCACTCCAGTCATATGGAGTTGATGATCGCGCAGGGATACAGAACTAGTTCTCTATCTAAAGTTGCAACCGTCGGGATAATATGACTTGGCCATGATTATCCGATATTAAAGAGACTAGTTGCTCGTAATCCGATATATGCTTCATACGGGGAAGACACTGTACCAGCTCCAGGCCTTGCATGTGATCATCCGATACTGGACAGAAATACGCAATACTACGCATACTACGCTTGATACAGATCCTTTATGTTGGATAATATGACCCATAGCGTCACTATTTGCACAGATCATTGTGTTGTTGTAGCAAATTAACTATGTAATAAGGAAATTGCACTCTCATCATTTGTGATTAGATCACCATAGATATATAAATGAAGAGAGGTCCCTATGATTAGTACCTGGACTGAGAATGATATGAGACAGTATCAGTCCCCGAAGGTTTAATCATTAAATATCCCTAGCCGTAGTATTATCGAGACTGGACATCGATAATGCGGAATAGGCTAGTATTGCACTTGTGCGCGTTGTGAGGGCATAACGGCATAGTTCTCATATATATAAGTATTGGATACTTATGCAAGTGCGATAGGAGGTCGTGTTTCACCGATGGTACGGGAAACAGCTTCGCTCTGGATAGACCCCTCGGAATCCCATTGGTATTATGACTATGTGTCTATGGGAGGCCGAAATCGAGGTAGGTGTGTATAGTCTTAACCTGAGACTTGCATCGCTAATACTTACGATAATCGATAAACTTTGGTCTTGGTGGTAGGGGGCTTTAACCGGTTCTGTGTACACCACTTCTGGGTTTGTCAAGATGGAAGTGTCACTTCAGTCATTTGGAGATGATGTCACGCAGGATACGGTACTAGTGCTCTTGAGTGTTGCGCAACCAATCGGGATATTGTGACCAGGTCATGTATATCCGATTATAGAGACTATGTTACCAGACATCCGACATGTGTTTCGGACGGGGCAGACACTTATCCAGCCCCAGCCCTAGCACGTGATTATCCGATACTGGGCCGATATACACAATACTACGGTATACTACGCTTGATACAGATCTATATATTCCTGTAAGAATATTTCTGGAGAATTGGGTAGGCATGGCGCTTTGCTAGAAGCCAACCTTGTCTTGTAAATCGATATAGACGTAGTACGAGGTACTTACGTGTTCGGACAGTCCGACGATCGTATTTACTGCCAACATATCCGGAGATCTCATGGGTCGCTTCCTGAAGATTCACCGATGACGTATTACTCGCACTTTCATTAATCTGGGATTAATTAGAAGAGAGAGATAGAATTAATCTGGGATTAATTCGAAGAGAGAGAAAATTAATCTGGGATTAATTACGAAGATATTTTATCTGGGATAAAATATTAATTAAAGAGAGAGAACGATTAATTTGGAATTAATCGATAAAATTAATATATTCGATATATTAATTGAAATTGGATTTCGACGCGGAATTAAAATTAGATTTTAATTCGGGCGAACGAATTAATTTAGAATTAATTCGTTAGCGACGTGAATAGTGAATTCGCTAGGCGTAATCATTTAATTACGACGCGACGGAAAATTCGTTAATTTGGAATTAGCGAACCCGAGCCCGAGAGTGATTGCGAGCGCATTCGCATTTCGAATTCGAGCGCGGCACGCGAGTCACATCAAGCGTCAAATCGCTAGTCGCGTCAATCGTCAAATCAATTGTCACTTTGAGTGATGTGACTTGACAATATGTCACTTTATTAAAGTGAATAGATGTGATGTGAAAAGTGATGTGATATGACTTAAAGTTAAAAGTAAAAGTGTTGGAATATGAAAAGGTTTGGAAGATATATATGTTTTATTTATTTTTGGAAAATAAATGAATAAATATATATTACTTTTCTTTTCCTTTTACACTTAACAAAAATTCGGTACTCTCTCTCTCTAAAACGCAATACACGTAACTCTTCCTCTCCCTCTCTTTTTCTTCTTCATCTCCTTCACGCATGGTGCGATTTCTTCTCTCATTTTTCTGGTTTCACCGAAATTTTGAGAAGCAAAATGGAAGATGAACAAGTGCTAGCACACCTTGAGTGATACATAGGTGATAGGGAAACGAAATCTTTGAGCATGGAAGCTTGAAGCTTGGAGCTTCAATGGAGTCTTGCATGGCCGATTCTTGGAGGTACAAAGAGGATCAAAATCGCACAGCCCACTGTCAAGGAAAGCCATTGCCGTGACTTGGAGGGAGCAAAAATCGCACCTTGTTCTTCAAACATCAAAACCGAAATTCAATGTGAGTTGATTCCGCCACCTCCTTTGATGTGTTCATATGTGATTTTTATGCATTGTTTGTGATCTTGTGGACTTGATTAAACTCCAACACTTTATTCCTGTAAGGATATTTCCGGGGAATTGGGAAGGCATGGCGCTTTGCTATAGGCCAACCTTGTCTTGTAAATCGGTATAAATGTAGTACGAGATACTTAAGTGTTCGGATAGTCCGACGACCGAATTTACTGCCAACATATCCGGGGATCTCATGGGTCGCTTCCCAAAGATTCACCAATGACGTATGACTCGCACTTTTAATTAATCAGGGATTAATAAGAAGAGAGAGAAAATTAATCTGGCATTAATTGCGGAGATATTTTATCTGGGATAAAATATCAATTAATGAGAGATAACGATTAATTTGGAATTAATCGATAAATTAATATATTCGATATATTAAACGAAATTAGATTTCGACGCGGAATTAAAATTAGATTTTAATTCGGGCGAACGAATTAATTTAGAATTAAATGTTAGCGACATGAATAGTGAATTCGCAACGGAAAATTCGTTAATTTAGAATTACCGAACCCGAGCCCGGGATTATTTGCGAGCGCATTCACATTTCGAATTCGAGTGCGGCACGCAAGTCAAATCAAGCGTCAAATCGCTAGTCGCATCTAGCGTCACATCAAACGTCAAATCATGTCACTTTGAGTGATGTGACAATTTGATTGATTGATATGATTGATTGATTGATTGATGTGGTGGTTGAAAGCTTTTAATTGTTTGACTTTTGTAAAGCAAACGTTTGGTATATGATTTGAGAAATCAAATACCAAAATTCAATTACACAATTTTATCTCTCTCTCCTCCAAATTCACTCCCTCTCTCACGGACTTGGAGGGCTGAATTTCTTCTATTTTTGGGCAGTGAACTGCCGAGTTTCATGAAGAAATAGGGAAGCCAAAGTGCGATTTTGTGGCAAAATCAAGAGTGCTAGCACACTCCGGGATCATGCGAAGGTGATAGGGAAGTCCACCAATGAGCCGGGAATCACCACGACGAAGCTTGGAGCTTGTTCGAGGACCTCCAATGGCCGCAACTCAGTGGACTGTCACAGCAGCTCACACACAAACCAGTGAGCAAAAATAGAAGTTTGTGTTGCCTCCGCGTCACTCAACCGATCGCTGTAAGTATTTTGCGACTTCTCGAATGTATTTATACATGTTCATGCTTGATTTATGATCCTTGGGACCCTTAGAATCTCCAACACCCGGTACGACGTTCTTACCGATTTACGAGACATGGTTGGCTTCTAGCAAAGCACCGTTCCTACCCAATTCTCCAGAAATATTCTTAAAGGAATATATAATCTTTATCAGGCGTAGTATATGTAGTATTGCGTATTGCGATCCAGTATCGGATGTCACATGCAAGGCCTAGGGCTGGAAAAGTGTCTGCCCCGTACGAAGCCTATATCAGATCATAAGCAACTAGTCTCTTTAATCGGATAATCATGACCTTGTCACATTATCCCGATGGTTGTAACCCATTAGAGTACCAGTTTTGTATCCCTGCGTTATCATCATCTCCATATGACTGAAGTGATACTTCAGTCTTGACATCACACCCAATACACTATGATTCTCAATAAACCCAAAAGAGACGTACACATAACCTGTTAAAGTCCTGGACGACCAAAACCAAAGCGTATTGATTGTCGTAATTACTAGCGATGCAAGTCTCAGGTTAAGACCAATACACCTACCCTGATTCGGATTCCCATAGACACATAGTCATACTACCAATGGGATTCCGATGGGTCTATCCAGAGCAAAGTTGTTTCCGTACCATCGGTAAACACAACCTCCTATCACACTTGCATAAGTATCCAATACTTAAATATATGAGAGCTATGTTGTTACGCTTCCATTACACGCACAAGTGGAATACTAGTCTATTCCGCATTATCGATGTCCAGTCTCGATAATACTACGACCAGGGATATTTAATGATTAAACCTTTATGAATTGATATTGTCTCATATCTAATAATTGGGAACTAATCATAAGGACTATTATCATTTATATATTTAAGTAATCAAATTACAAAATGATAAAATGCAATTTCATTGTCACATAGTTAATTTGTACAAAAACCACAATGTCTTTTACAAATAGTGACGCTATGGGTCATAATTGTCCAATAATCTCCCACTTGGCCTATAACCAGTCATTCAAGCATCTAACACCTGAACTATGTACATGTCGCTCAAACTTTTGCTGAGGAATAGCTTTCGTCAGCGGATCTGCAATGTTGTCTTATGATGCGACCTTCTCGATCTTCACATCGCCACGATGTATGATCTCACGAATCAGATGGAAACGTCGAAGAGCATGCTTGGATCGTTGATGAGACCTTGGTTTCTTAACCTGCGCTATAGCCCCATTATTGTCACAATACAATGGAACGGGCTCAGCTGCTAACGGAACTACTCCTAATCCAATTAGGAATTTACGAATCCAAACTGCCTCTTTTGTTGTTTCAGCTGCAGCAATGTACTCCGCTTCTGTTGTTGAATCGGCAACAGTCTCTTGCTTGGAAGATTTCCAGCTTACTGCTCCGTTGTTCAAACAAAATATGTACCCGGATTGCGACTTGCAATCGTCTTTATCGATTTGGAAACTTGCATCAGTATACCCAGTTACCTCAAGTTCTCCATCTCCATAGATTAACAAAGCATCCTTAGTTCGTCTAAGATACTTAAGGATATTCTTAACTGCCATCCAGTGACCATCACCTGGATCGGCCTGATAGCGACTACACATGCTCAAAGCATACGAGACATAAGGTCGCGTACATATCATGGCATACATGATCAATCCGACTGCCGAGGAGAATGAGATCTGACTCATGTTGTCTCTCTCATCTTGAGTTTTAGGACACATGTCCTTAGATAGAGTGACGCCATGTGACACTGGCAACAGTCCCCTCTTGGACTGATCCATGTTGAATCTCTTCAACACTTTGTCAATGTACGTGCTCTGGGAGAGTCCCAATCAGCTTTCTAGATCTATCCCGTTAGATCTTTATTCCCAGAATAAAGGATGCTTCTTCCAGATCCTTCATGGAGAATTTTAATGAAAGCCAAGCTTTCACCGATGTTAACATGGGAATGTCATTGCCAATAAGCAATACATCATCAACGTAAAGGATAATGAATGTCAGTGCGCTCCCACTAACCTTCTTATATACACAAGGATCATCTCGTTTTGAACGAAATCATATTCTTTTATGATCTCATCAAAACGTTGGTTCCAAGAACGCGATGCTTGCGTCAATCCATAAATGGATCGATTTAACTTACAAACCTTGTTTGCAAGTCTAAGTACGACAAAACAGTCAGGCTGTTGCATATAAACATCCTCCAAAAGGTTTCCGTTAAGGAAAGCGGTTTTGACGTCGATCTGTAATATCTTGTAATCGAAATATGCAGCAATAGCAAGCATAATCCGAATGGATTTAATCATGGCAATGGGTGAAAAAGTTTCGTCGTAATCGACACCATGTCGTCGACGATACCCTTTTGCTACAAGCCTAGCTTTGTACGTTTGTATGTTGCCATCCATGTCGGTCTTCTTCTTAAAGACCCATTTGCAACCAATAGGCTTTACGCCTTATGGTGCATCAATCAGTGTCCAAACTTGGTTGGTGTACATGGAATCCATTTCGAATTCATGGCATCTTGCCATAAACCGGAGTCGATACCTTGTATCGCTTCCTCATACGTAGCCGGTTCGTCTTCCTCAATAAGATTGATATCCACATGAGGTGAGATCAGAAACCTATACCTCCCAGGTTGTTTTCTGACTCTCTCTAACCTACGCGGTTCTTGTGTATTCGAAGATTGTGGTACAGTTTCATCCCTGATGAACTGTTCATGTTCCGTTAAGGATTCTGTGCCATGAACAATATCACTCTGATTTTCATCGAGTTCTACTTTCCTCCCACTTACCACTGCATTTAGGAATTCCTTTTCAAGGAAAACTACATGTAGAGCAACAAATAATTTGTTCTCTTGTGGGTGATAGAAGTAATATCATTTGGTTTCCCTAGGATATCCTACAAATAGGCATTTATCCGATTAGGGTTCCAGTTTGGTACCTTCCAAACATTTGACGTATGCCCAGCAACCCCAAATCTTCAGGAATGAGAAACCTGGTTTCTTTCCTGTCCATATTTCATATTGTGTCTGTTGAACAGACTTTGACAGAACCTTATTCAAAATAAGTATTGCACTGTTTAATGCATATCCCCAGGAGGAAATATGTATCTCCGTGCGACTCATCACAGACCTTACCATGTCTAACAAAGTGCGGTTTCTCTGTTCGGACACACCATTTAATTACGGTGTTCTGGGAGGAGTCCACTGTGTAAGAATACCATATTCTTTCAAGTAATCAAGAAACTCATTGCTTAAGTATTCGCCACCACGGTCCGACCGTAATGTCTTAATACTTTTACCGGTCTGTTTTTCTACTTCGTGTCGAAACTCTTTGAATTTCTCAAAGGTTTCCGACTTGTGTCTCATAAGATACACATAACCATAACGCGATGCATCATCTGTAAAGGTTACGAAGTATTCATATCAACCTCTAGCCTGGCTAGACATGGGCCCACATACGTCACTATGAATGAGGGCTAACAGTTCGGTGGCACGTGCACCTTTACCGCTAAAAGGTGATTTAGGCATTTTGCCTAATAAACAAGATTCAAAAACGTCATATGAATTTGGATCAAATTCGTCCAAGTACCCACTCTTCGAAAGTGTGGATATGCGAGTCTTGTTAATATGTCACAAACGACAATGCCACATATAAGTTTCATCTTTGTTACTTAGTTTAAGCCTTTTATTTGCTACATTATATGTTTGAGATTGATTTATATTCAAAATATAAAGACCATTATTTACATCAGCAGTGCAAATCTCCATATCATTTTTATACATAAAACACCCAGTGTTTCTAAATACAAAAGTATACCCACATTGGGCTAACATAGATACAGAAATAATATTCCTAGTCAAACTAGGTACATAATAACAGTCTGTAAGTTTAAGTACATACCCTGAGGGCAGTTCCAAAACAAAAGTGCCAACGGCCAAAATGGTGACTCGTGTCCATTTCCCAACGCGGAGGTCAATCTCTCTTGAGGCCAGTCTCCTGCTAATCTGTAGATCCTGCACATCAGTACATATATGAGTACCACAACCAGAATCAAAAATCCAATTTTTAAAACAAGTAGTAGACATATTTATTTCTATAACAAACAAACCTGAAGCCGATGCCTTGCCCGCTTTGATTTCCTTCATGTGTGCTTTATACTCGCGGCAGTCACGCTTCCAGTGACCCCGCTTGCTGCACTGCAGACATATATCTTGGGATTTGTCCTTACCCTTCCCAGAAGATTTTGACGATTTGGCCTTGCCTTTCTTCTTCTTCTTCTTCTTCTTCTTTACACCTCCAGTCGCCTTGAGCCAAGCCCTTGGAGTCTTAGATGTTGAAGAGAAGTGCGCCTCGCGTTTCTTGCCCTTTAGGAGCTCTTTTTCTGCTTCGCGCAGTGTGGACATCAACTCTCCAAGAGTTTGGTCTTGGTTCATCATATTGTAGTTCATGATGAACCCACTCTAAGTTTCTGGCAAAGACTGTAAGATCAAATCTATATAAGTCTCAGCATCAAAGACAATGCCCATCTGTCCCAGCTGCTCAATGTCAGCAATCATCTGTGACACATGGTGCTCAACAGATATACCATCTGACATGCGAGCATGAAAGAGCTTCTTATGTAACTCATATCTCTGCGATCTAAGATTAGATCGATGAAGATCATGCAACTTCGCCATCATATTATAGGGATCCAATCCCTTGTTCTGACGACAGAATTGTTGAGTCATAGCAGCAAGTATTATAGATTGAGCAGTGAAGTTGTCATCGCTATGAGTCTTCCAAAGCTCTAGCTCAACTATCTGATCAGATCTAGGCTTAGGATAGTGTAGAGCAACTTCTCGGATCCCAGGACAATCCTGAGATTCATGTCCCAATCTTGAAAGTTGTGCCATTAAAGACATTGTCGCCCATGATAATATCTATAATGCTTAACTTTCCTGTCATCTTATTTGCAATAGTCAAACTATTCAATTAACGATGTATGGGTACAGTCTAACTGTTACAAGAAAAAATAATAAAATATTAGTCCAACTAATAAATATAATGATGAAATATTTTGAAAGCGCGTAAAGCCAAGTATTTGAACGAAATTGCAAATTCAATACTGGCCTCCCACTATTTTTCGGCGAGCCTCTAACCCTCTGTTGAGTACTCGGGAAACCTAGTTTCCTAGTGGGCTAGGATCTCGTTAAATAACACACAACCTTGACTTTGGCCAACAAGCTATATGATATTTAACTATGTAGATCTCTAAGATCAATTGGATCTCATCCAATTCCTAGATCCGGTAGGTGGACCTCCAAGTCCGAAACATATATACAATATATATGCCAATATATCCAATATATTTTCCTAACCTTTTCCTCTGAATCAACTAAGCCTTGGCTTTGGCACAACAAGCTTAATGATTCCAGTTAAGTGGAACCCATTGACTTTGGAAAGCTTCGTAATCGATGTCGATGGACAAGAAGTGATCTTGACTTTGGCCAACAAATCAAAACTTGGACAAGACATACGATATGGAACAAAGCCTTCATTATTCAAACACATCCGCAATGGACAAAGGTCTTGACTTTAGCCAACAAACAAGTGCCAATCTTGGATCTTGAGAAGAATCACTCAATGGAAGGAAAACGCTTAATATTTGTTTAGGGTTTTTCGCGTAAATTGGCAACCAATTTATTATATTTGATTAGGTTTCATCATAAACCCTTAAGCATGCATTCTAAAAGCATAATAAGGCGCGGTAAATAAATTAATAATGATATGCGGATGGATATCTCACAGATTATTCATAGAACAAATCACTCTTTTTCCTCTCCCCGGCTAGCACTATTCTAACTTCTACCCAATTACATAATACAATTAGAGAAACCTCATTAACATTTAGGGGAATTAGGTGAGAAGAGAATTACAAAGAATCGAGAGATAAAGCTAGACATGCTGGTCCAATTAAATAAATTCTAAATTTACAACAATTTCCAAAATTACCCTTTCCCTTCTAATATCCATATGATATACATTATTCATACAACACATCCATGTATTCATACAAAGCATGTTATTCAATCAATCTAATCCAATTGATTAATCTTTGAATAAAATGATCATCCAATGTTCAAACAACGATTTGATTTGCGCGAGTCCAACTCGTTTAAGAATAGGTACTCAAAGTACGAATTCTTGAATTATATCGAACTACAATTTTAAATCTAATTTAATTTGTATTCAATACTAATTCTATATTTAATTCCAAATTAAATAATTACACTTTTTAATGCGCCTTTACGACTTAGATTCTAAATCTAATCTTAATGGGTCTCAAAGCCCAATTAACATCCAATGTCAATTTAATTAAAGTCCAATGGGTTTTCAATTAATTTCTTAAGGCATGGGCTTTGGTCAATATGGGTCAAACCCAAATACCAATGCCCAATTAAGGAATCACCCTATTTGCCAAGAAATCAATTTTGGCCCATTAGGCCCAATTAAATATTTAAAGGCCCATTTTTTATATTTGGACTTAATGGAATGGTTAAGGCCCAATTTGGATCCAATCCAATTGTCCTAAACCAACTTGGCCCAACCAAGCCCATTAGGCCCAAATATAACATATTTAGCCCAATTCCAAATTAAGCCTAATTAATTAAATTCTAATTTTCCAATATCAAAATTTAATTAAATAAAGTGTATTGCACTAATTAATTATCTAAATTAATATTTCCAAAATACTAAATTAATCAATTAATCATGCATTAATATTTTCAACACATGTCCAACATTATTGAATCAAAATCAACTCATTTTCATGCTTCTCAAGTCACGGCATTATG
The DNA here is from genome assembly GCA_019454045.1 of Zanthoxylum bungeanum. Taxonomy (NCBI): domain Eukaryota; kingdom Viridiplantae; phylum Streptophyta; class Magnoliopsida; order Sapindales; family Rutaceae; genus Zanthoxylum; species Zanthoxylum bungeanum. The sequence goes on from SKCR01027987.1 coordinate 57,093, forward strand.
ATGATTTTATATCCAATTTTTTATTTTAATCCAATTAAATCATAAATCAATATTTATCATGTCTTTAAACTCATCCAATGATTTAAAATAAAAATCATCATGACCTAGGGTTTCATATAGCATTCGGCCAAGCCACTAAAGTTGGGGAAAATTAATCCAATTATTTTTTCTTAAAATTGATCATGCATAACTCTAAGTTATCAACATACAAGCATACTCAAACAAATAATTTGATTAAAATATGCTCAAATCAAAAATACCCAAATTTTAGTATATATACCATAATCATATTTCATGCTCAAAGAGGCTTCATGATACCATTGTTGGGTTTCTAAGGTCATCCCAAGATCATATAAAGCATGAAACATGTGAATAATAAAAGTAAGAATGGCGGAAATATACTTACAATGAACGGATGGATGGTTGTGTTGATAACAAAATTTTACTTTGAGAAGTCCTCCAAGATCTCCTCTTTGAATATTGATGTCCAAGCTCCAAGCTTTGAGATGGATTCCAAGCTCTAGGGATTGGTTTCCCTATCACCTTGTATGATTCCTTTAAGTGCTAGCTTTGGAAATTTTTGCAACAAAAATTTCCCTTTTGGTTCTTGCAAGTTTCGGCCAAAGAGAGAAAAATGGAGAGAGATAGAGCTTTTAATATTTTGTGTTTTGTTTTCTAAAAACCTCATACAAAAGTCCCACCAATTTTTGGTATATGCTTTTCCAAAAAACAAAACAAAGTTTGGAGGGAAAATTACATTAATTGCTCCCAACTACTCCCATCACCAATAGTGACTAGATGTCAATCACTAAAAGTTGACAAGACTTCCATCACTGAAGTGACATGCGTTGTGACTTATGGGCCCCACTTTAATTCAAAATCTGAGTGTTAGAGGCTCGGGTTCGTTAATTCCGAATTAACGAATTTTCCGTTGCAACGTAATAAAATCAAATTTAATTAAATAATTATGCTTAGTAGTATACGTAGTATTGCGTATTGCGATCCAGTATCGGATGTCACATGCAAGGCCTGGGCCTGGAAAAGTGTCTGCCCCGTACGAAGCCTATATCGGATCACAAGCAACTAGTCTCTCTAATCAGATAATCATGACCTTGTTATATTATCCCGATGGTTGCAACCCATTAGAGTACCAGTTATGTATCCCTGCGTGATCATCATCTCCATATGACTGAAGTGATACTTCCATCTTGACATCACACCCAATACACTACGATTCTTAATAAACCCAGAAGAGGCGTACACAGAACCTGTTAAAGTCCTGGATGACCAAAACCAAATCTTATTGATTGTCGCAAGTACTAGCGATGTAAGTCTTAGGTTAAGACCAAATACACCTACCCTGATTCGAATTCCCATAGACACATAGTCATACTACCAATGGGATTCCGATGGGTCTATCCAGAGCAAAGTTGTTTCCGTACCATCGGCAAACACAACCTCCTATCACACTTGCATAAGTATCCAATACTTAAATATATGAGAGCTATGTTGTTACGCTTCCATTACACGCACAAGTGCAATACTAGTCTATTCCGCATTATCGATGTCCAGTCTCGATAATACTACGACCAGGGATATTTAATGAGTAAACCTTTATGGATTGATATTGTCTCATATCTAATAATCTGAACTAATCATAAGGAATTTTATCATTTATATATTTAAGTACTCAAATTACAAAATGATAAAATGCAATTTCATTGTCACATAGTTAATTTGTACAAAAACCACAATGTCTTTTACAAATTGTGATACTATGGGTCATAATTGTCAAACACTCTGACACCGGTCACATTGAAGAGCAAATAAGTAAGCGTATTTAAATAGAGTGGGCCAGAACAAACCTGATTGCAGGACTTTGGCTGCAATTTTATTTCCGTTAATGTGTCCGCCATATGGTGATGAATGACAGTGCTGCAAGACACTATTGACCTCCTCCTGTGGAACACTACACCTCAGTAATTGATCAGCATAACATTTGAACAAGTACGGCTCATCCCAGACATAATGCTTGACTTTTTTGAAGAACTTCTTTTGTTGCTAAATTGTCCATTCCAACGGCCATTTTCCCGATACTATGTAGTTCACATAGTCAGCAAACCAAGGAACATCATGTTGTTTCTTGGAAAACAAATGTTCATATGGAAAAGTTTCTTTGATTGTCAGTTCATTGCCATCTATTTCTCCATTCTCAAGCCTCGATAAGTGATGTGCCACTTGGTTTTCTGTCTCTTTCCTGTCTCGGATCTCCACGTCAAATTCTTACAGTAGAAGCACCCAACAGATCAATCTGGGTTTGGCATCTTTCTTCGCGATCAGGTATTTAATTACTGAATGATCTGTGTAGACCACCACTTTGTGACCCAGCAGATAGGAGCAGAATTTATCAAAAGAAAAAACAACTGCGAGCAACTCATTTTTCAGTGGTTGTGTAGTTGAGTTGTGCTTCATACAGAGTTCTGTTGGAGTAGTAAATGGTATGGAAAATTTTTTCTTTACGTTGTCCCAAAACTGCACCTACAACAAAGTCATTAGTATCGCACATCACCTCAAATGGAAGGGTCCAGTCTGGTGCTACTATGATGGGGGTAGAGACCAGCTTCTATTTTAAGATCTCAAAAGCTTCGTGGCATTCTTTGGTGAAGTTGAAAGACACATCTTTCTCCAGAAGATTGCACAGAGGTTTAGCAAACATAGAGAAGTCTTTGATAAATCTCTTGTAAAAGCCTGCATGACCGAGAAAACTCTGAATCCCTTTGACAAATGATGGTGGATGTATTTTTTCAATTTTCTCGATCTTTGCTTTGTCTACCTCGATTCTCTTTTGTGAAATCTGATGTCCCAGGAGAATGCCTTCATGCACCATGAAGTGGCATTTCTCCCAGTTGAGTACTAGGTTGGTATCTTCACACCTTTGTAACACCTTTTCCAGATTTTGCAAGCAGTGGTCGAACGAGTCTCCAAACACAGAAAAATCATCAATGAAAACCTCCATACTTTGTTCCAGCATGTCTGAGAAGATGACCATTGTAGGACACAGATGTTGGACGACGATGTCCCGGGCTCGCGGCCCGGTTGAGAGTACAGGATAGCCTGCGGGGGACTAAACCGGAGAAATAACATGGATTCGCCACCCGGTGTGAATCGGGAAAATGATTTAAGGCCGCACTCACCCCTCGCAAGGGAAGACCTCAAACCGTTGGGTTCGGAACGATCCCTTACTTATGCCACTTGTAATGATATGATTTGTGCAATAATTTAATCGGATCTATGCAACATATTTCCAAGAGTATTCTGCTTTTAAGTTCACATGCATGAAAGTAATCATCATAACGGCAAACATAAAATATCACACAATAATCTCATGACATATTGAATCATCAAACGCGGAAAATAAATAACAACCTAAACATAAGTTGAACGCCTATTGCGAAAAAAGATAATTGAATCATGCATAGAGGAATAACGTACTAGCTGTTAAACCATGCTTAAGGAACAAGTAACAAACTGACGACCTAATCATGCTTGAACATAATCTAACGAACATATCAAACGGGTAAATGCGAGAACACAAGTAGATGGTAGTAGTAAAAGTGTCACTAATGGAATGGCATGGTTAATTACATAATGCAAGAGAAATCACCCAAGAAGTAACCATGCATGAAATGCAATGAAAAAGACTCAGTTCAGTGTATGTGTGTTCGTGTAGCGTTCGAAAACGCATTCGAACGGTAAACAGAAGGTTCTCATTCGTGCGGCGTTTGATAACGCGTTTGAACGGGACAAGACCTGATGAGACAAAGTGCATGCGTGTTCGAGTAGCGTTCATAAACGCGTTCGAACGGTAAACAGAAGGTTTGCGTTCGTATAGCGTTTGATAACGCGTTCGAACGGGATAAGACCTGATGAAACAAAAATGCATGTGCGTTCGAGTACCGTTTGTGAATGCGTTCGAATGGGAAACAAAAGGTTCACGTTCGTGTAGCGTTCGAGAACGCGTTCAAACGGGACATGACTTGATGCATGATAGACGATGCACACGCATACACAGATGCACAATGTAGGACCCCGTGTGCCCGATTGGACTCATTCCCATTCAATCGAGCATACCTCGTCCGGCGTGGTAAAACATCGTGGTAAAGGTAGCCTTCAGGCATTTTCCCTCGAATAGAGGACCTTTAATCCACCCTAGTTAGCCCATGCGCTTTAGAATGTAATACATGCATAAATAGAACAATGATATGCACAAAGTCAATGACATAACAAAAGGTGCGGCAAAACATCGTGGTAAGGTAGCCTTCATGCATTTTCCCTCGAATAGAGGACCTTTAATCCACCCTAGTTAGCCCATGTGCACAAGAATGCAATGCATGCGTAAATAAAGCAACGATATGCAAAGGGTAAATGACATAATAAAAGGCGCGGCAAAACATCATGGTAAAGGTAGCTGTAGACAACAGAAATCGGCGACGCTGTTCTAGGCTCGCGGCCTAGTTGGGAGTACGAAATAACATGGAGTCGCCACCCGATGTGAACCGGGACAAAGATTTAAGGCCGCACTCACCCCTCGCAAGGGAAGACCTCAAACCGTTGGGTTCGGAATGGTCCCTTACTTATGTCACTTGTGATGATATGATTTGTGCAATTAATTAACCGAGTCTACTCAATAATCATGCTCAAGGGTACTTAGATCTAACATGCTTTCATTCAAATAACTCCACGCAATATAACACAACGAGCATATTGAACCATTAAACCAAAGTAAACAAATAACTAATTAAACATAAACATAAACTAAACGAAACATCATGCATAAAGAATGAAGAAACAACATGCCTAAATAACACAATCATGCTTTGAAAATTAAATAACAAGACTAAATTAAATCATGCTTAAAATAATAAATAAACGGCCTAGAACTATGACATGCTCAAATACAAATTAGGATGAGACGAGATACATGTATCTTAAGTGGGACGTGGCATTGTATCCCGAGTGCAGACCATACTACCGTCCATTCGGAATCGGCTATGGAATTTACGTCTGGGTTTCCATCCGATATACCACAAAAGAGAACACATATCCCGCTCATCCAACAATCACATCATGCTTCAAACGACTCTCATGCAATTATATATCAAAATAAAAAAAACAAAAATAAGAAGATAAGTAGAAAGGTGCCCTCAGGTTTAACCTCTTTTGTCGTCTAAGAAAGGGCGTTACACGTCCGTTGGAAGGGTGAATGATCCGTTACTCTTTTAGTTCACCAACTCAACATCTTTCCTCGCTGTTTTGCTGTTCGGGCTGCTGTTTCAAGTCTGTTTCGCTGCTGTTTCGTTGCTACGTTTCAGGTCACTGTCTTGGTCGTTTTGTGGACTGTTTTGGGTGATTTTGGAGGCTAATTGGCTTGCGGTTTTAAGGGCTTTTAGGGAGAACTTTGTGCAGTTTTTTGGTGCAGTTTTTAGGTGTTTTTGGGGCTGTTTCGGGGTTAAAATTCTGGCCAAAACCGATCAGGTCAGTGGGCTGATTTGTGGCAGAAAGTGTGCAGTGTAGTGAGTGTTTTTGGGACGGTTTCAGGCGTGAATTGATGGGCTGTGTGTGGGGGATGTTTGTGCGACTTTAGGGCAGTGTTTGGGGCTGTGAAAAGGGTGTTTTGGCAGTTTTTTGAGAGCTGTCAAGGGGCTGGATGCGTACAGAGGGGTTGTGTGCAGTGGCTGGGGCGTGAATGGGGAATGGAGGGTTGTTGGTTGAAGGAATGGGCTGTTGAACTATTAGGGTGTGTGGCTTCAGGGTTCCTTCAGTGGGCGTGAGTCTTTGGCAGCAACATGTGTGATTTAGGGCAGAAAACGTTAGTGGGCTACGTGTGGTCAAAGGGCAGGTGCGTGAGTGTTTGGTGAGAGAGAGGGCTGTAGCGTGGATCCTTTGAGTGCGAGAGAGAGGGCTGTGAGAGTTTAGGGTTTATTTGATTTGTGTTTTCATGAGAATGAACCTGCCAGGGTTTTGAATGTGTGGAGAGGGGTTATTTTTATAGGCAATGGGATGGGTTTTACCTTGTTGGGGAAGGAATCAAATTTGTGTATTAATTATGAGATATTTTTAATTTAGTATGTGATAGGGAAAATCTTTTAATTAAGGGAAGTGATTTGATTTATTCTTTTTAGTTAAGGATATGATTTATTTAAATTGGTAGGATTTAATTAAATTAGGAATGTGATTTATGTATTTTAGGAAAGAGATTTAATTTAATTTAGGAAGGTGATTTAATTTGTGAAAGGTGTTTTAATTTAATTTAATTTTGTTTTAATTATTTAATTTGTGAGATGTGTTTTAAATGTTTTAATTATTTAATTTGTGAGATGTGATTTAATGGGTTTGGTGTGTTTTAATTATTTAATTTGTGAGATGTGATTTAATGGGTTTGGTGTGTTTTAATTATTTAATTTGTGAGATGTGATTTAATGGGTTTGGTGTGTTTTAAAACAGAGGTCCAACAAGCGAACCCGAAGCGAAAAAAGCGAGTTAAATCTGACAAAATACTAATTCCCAACTTTACCCTTCCAACGTCCGTTTCCCGCGGCTTTCACAACTAAAGAGGTAGTGTCTCCATACGAGACTCATCATCGGGCTGATATGCAAAAATGCAATGCCTACAGTAGCCTTCAGGCATTTCCCTCGAATAGAGGACCTTTAATCCACCCTAGTTAGCCCATGCGCATTATGTTACCGTGCATATAAAATAAGGACAACAATATAGGACTTCACATATTCGATTAAACATATATCACATTCAATCAAATACACTTTGTCCGGCGCGGCAAAGCAATGTCGTAAAGGTAGTCTTTCAGGCTTTCCTTCCCTCAAATAGGGAAACTTTAGGCCAACGTACTAAGCCCATGCGCATCACATCATCAATAAAACAAATAATCGTACAGAAACTAAATGGCAGAATATAAAATGCGGATAATAAACGAACAAGATACAAAAGTAAAGTGAAACACGTGCCGTTTGCTTAAGTGGTACGTGGAGTTGTATCCCACGTACAGACCGCACTACCGTCCATTTGGATTTGGCTACGGAATTTACGTCTGGGTTTCCATCTTATATACCACAAGAGACGACACATTTTCCCATCCATTCAAAGGCCACAACATGCATCCACAAGCGACTCTCATGCAAAGAAAACAAATAAAACAATTGAAAGACTAATGAAAAAAATAAGAAAAGTGCCCTCAGGTCTAACCTTTTAAAATCGTCTCTCGGAAGTACGGTACACTGTCGTCGGAAGGATTGATGCTCCGCAACTCCTCTGGTTCACTGGTCCACTGCTCTCATTCGTTGTTTCACTGTTTTGAGTCGTCGTCCCACCTATTTTACTGCTATTTTTACTGTATTTCACTGTTGTTTCGGTGACATTTTCTGGTCACTGTTTCAGGTATTTTAGGACACTATTTTGGGGTATTTGGGCTGCTGTTTCGGTGATGTTAGGGGCTATATGGGATGTGTTTTGGTCTCGGCAATGGGGGCTGTTTTTTCAGTTTTTTGATTTTTGGTGGATGCATGGGTTATTTCAAGGGTGATTTTCGGTTGCTGGAGAGAGGAGGAGAAATGAAATATTTTCTTTTCTTCTAGTTTTAGATTGGACGTGAATGCTATGAGTTTTTTTTTTGTGTGAATGAGCTAGGGTTTGGATGTGTGGTGAAGGCTTCTTTTTTATAGGCAATGGTGAATCCATGTTTGAAAAGGGAAGGGACCAATTAGTGTCATACAAAGAAAGTCTATATTTGATTGGGGACAAGATTTGTTTTAATTTGGTATGTGATTATTTAGATTTTACTTGATTTTAATTTTAATTTTAATTTCCTATGTGTTAAATATGTGTTTTATTAAATTGGATATGTTTTATGGGCCTTGGTGGGTTAATTGGGCTTGGGCGTGAGGCTAGCAGCAAAACCAGAAGTACTGACACCGTTCGAACGCCGATTTGAACGCTACACGAACGCCCGCAATCTGCTTGACGTTCGAACATGTTAACGAACGTATCACGAACGAAAGCAGTGAATATGTGAATTGAATCTGCTGACATACTTATTCTGAATTTTCCTTCCGACATTCATTTCCCGCGGCTTCCGTGACTTAAAAGGTAGTGTCTCCGAATGAGACTCATCATAGGGACTTACATGTAAAATGCAGTGCCTACAGCCATCATGCAATGTTCAAATATAGCAAGAGCATTACATAGTTCAAATGGCATCCAATGGAAAGAAAAAGTACCATACGGACATGTAAAAGTGGTTTTCTCTTGATCTTCTGGGGCGATGGCAGTCTGATTATACCCCGAGTATCCGTCCAGAAAATAATAGCACTCATGTCTCGCCAATCTGTCTAGCATCTGATCAATGAATGGTAGCGGGAAATGATCTTTCCTTATTGCTTTGTTCAGCTTCCTGTAGTCCATGCATACTCTCCATCCAGTCACCATTCTTGTTGGAATCCGCTCGTTCTTTTCATTTGTGACTACAGCAATTCCTCATTTCTTTGGCACACATTGCATAGGACTCACCCACGTGCTGTTAGAGATAGAATAAATGATCCCGACATCCAACCATTTGATAATTTCTTTCTTCATGACCACATTCATGATTGGATTTAGTCTACGTTGATGCTCTACTGTTGCTTTGTATTCGTCATTCATCAGAATTTTGTGCATGCAAAATGATGGACTAATGCCTCGAATGTCTGCTATAGTCCAACCAATGGCTTTCTTGTGTTCTCGTAACACTCCCAGTAACTTATCTTCCTGCTCCAATGTTAGTGAAGAATAAATAATCACAGGTAAATCATAAGAGTTTCCTAAGAATGCATACCTGAGATGGCTCGAAAGTAGCTTTAGTTCCAGCTACGGTGGTTCATCAATCGAGGGCTTGATTCGCTCCTTTTTTGGTAGTTCCAAACTTTCCACATGTGGTGTCGATTCAAATCGAAAGGGTCTGTCAATATAGTTGATACATTCCAGAATTTCATCATCTAGCTCGCTGTTAGTCATGTTGGTGATGCAAGCTTCAAGTTTATCCGTGGGAAGTTGCATTGCATCAGTATCTTGGATGATACTATCTACAACATCAATTCTGAAACATTCATCCTCATTTTCATCACTCGGGAATTTCATGGCTTTGAAAACATTGAATGTAACTTCTTGGTTCTGCACTTTCATGGTTAATTCTCATTTTTGTTCATCAATAACAGTTCGACCTGTAGCCAAGAATGGTCTCCCAATGATGATAGGTACATCTTTATCTTCTTCCATGTCAAGGATAATGAAATCTATAGGGAAAATGAATTTGTCGACTTTCACCAATACATCTTCCACTACACCTCTCGAAAATGTGAGCGATCTATCAGCAAGCTGTAGAGTAACTGAGGTGGGCATTGCTTCTCCAATTTGCAGTTTCTTGTAAATAGACAAAGGTATCAAGTTAATGCTGACACCTAAATCACATAAAGCCTTACCGAAGTAATGTTCGCCTATGGTGAAAGGGATGGTGAAACTGCCAAGATCTTTCAACTTTGGGGGAAGCTTCCTCTGAATGATGGCGCTGTATTCTTCTGTCAATGCTACTGTTTCGTAATCTCCCAATCTTCACTTTCATGAAAAAAAATATATTTCATGAATTTGACATAATTGCGCATTTGTTCCAACGCTTCTACAAATGGAATGTTGATATGTAGCTTTTTGAAAATCTCCAAGAATCGATAAATTGCTTGTCCAGTTTAGTTTTCTGGAGATGCTGTGGAAAAGGTGGAGGTGGAGTGAATTTTTCTTGATAATTTGTTTTTGATTCTTTTTCCTCCATCTGTGGATCTGCTTCCCTGGTTTCTTTTGGAACTTCCTCAGCAGTTTCCTTGACTCCAACATCTTTGTTAATTTCAGTACTTCTTTTCAAGGTAATGGCTTGACATTGCTCTTTCCCTCTGTTCCTTGGATTTGGTTCTATAACTCTGAGCATTGGCCAGTTGTCCTATTTGATTTTCTAGTGCCTTTATAGAAGCAGATTGGCTTTGAAACATAGCATTGTATGTTGCTTGTTGCTTTTTCAACAAGGCAAGTACTTCTGCTATTCCTGGTCCTTTTTCATACTCTTGGCCTTTGTTCTGCTGTTGGAATCCTGGTGGTGGATTGTTCTTTTGCCCTGAATTGTTACTCCATGCAAAATTGGGATGATTCCTCCAACCTGGGTTGTAGGTGTTAGAATATGGATTGTTCCCCTGTCTGTTGAAATTGTTGACATAATTCACCGTCTCATCATGTTGGTTGTAAGATTCTGAGTCTGGTGCTTCTCCATATGGTGAACTTGTGGATCCAGCATCAACCTTCATGTTAAGAGTATCTAGACTTTTGCAAATATGATCCAGCTTGGCACTCAATGTTGTGTTGGCTCCAACTTCATAAATTCCAGCAATTCGTTGGATCATGCTCCTTTCTGTTGGCCACAAAGAATTATTGTTGGCCATTTCTTCAATTAGGTCCCAAGCCTGATCTTCTCCTTTTGCCATTAAATCACCTCCAGCAGCAGCATCAATTGTGGTTCTCATTAATCCAGAAAGTCCAATCCGCAGAGGGATTCTGAATCATGTTGCACAAAGGATGTGATGTCATTCCTCAGCTTTACAGTTCTAGCTGGGGGGAAAGTATTTTGCAAGGAAATTGGTGTCTAGAGTGTTCCAAGTTGTGATGGAACCTGCTGGTAGTGAGTGTAGCCAAGCCTTAGCTCTGTCTTTCAAAGAATATAGAAAAACATGCAGTCTCATTGCTTCTTCAGCCGCTCGGTTGTAGTTGAAAGTGCCGCAAATGTAGACATTGTATTTTTTGCATGAGCCCGATGATGAGCCTCGTATGGAGGTACTACCTGAAAAGTTGCGGAAGTTACGAAAAACGAATGCCATAAGGGAGGAAAACCTCCAAAATTAGCACCTCATCGGATTCGAACTCACTAGCCAGTCTCGGATTCGCTCAGTCAGCCTCTGCCTCAAACCTTAGCTTCAGACCCACCAAGCAGCCCATGTAACCGGCCCATGCAGCCCACACAAATGGCCCATGCAATCCACGCGGCCCAAAAACCCCATGCATAATCTTTCCAAATACGATAAAATCTCCTTAGTTATGAGAGCATCAACACTTTCCAATTAAATGAGATTTTTGGGATCCCATCCTTACCAATTTAACAAGATTTGAGATCTCATCATCACCAAATTTATAAGATTTTATTCCCAAAATAATTTGGGAATATATTTCCCAAATAAACATGATTTGTTTCCCTATTTGGAGATCCTTTCAAATCATTATAAAAGGGACCAAGTCATCATCAAATGGGGGCTCTTTTCTTCTTCTTTGGGGGATCACCGAAAAAAACAACAAGAATAAAAAAGAATCACCTAAAAATAAAGAGATGACCGAGAGAAAAAATGAAAAAAAACCAGAAAACAAAACAAACAAAGGAGTGTGGAAGCAGTGAACCAGCAGCGTGACGCAGAGACCTAGACGTGAACAGCAGCGTGAAGAAACCAGAACAGAACCAGCGGCGTGAAGTTGAAAAAGCAAACAAAGCGACCAGTAGCGTGAAGCAGAAACAGCGAGCAAAGCAACCAGTAACCAGTAACCAGAAACAGCAACCAGCAATCAGAAATAGCGAACCAGAAACCAAACCAAACCATGAAACAAAGCTTCGATCCTTCCGGCGACAACCTAACACACTTTCGAGAAAGCAACTTAAAAGGTAAGACCTGAGGGCACCCTTACCATATTTATTTTTATAATTCCGGACACCACATGTCTGGCTGGACGTGAAATACGTCCAGTCGGGTATGTGAAGCCCTACATTAAAGAATGGCCAAATCTCTGGCCATATTTCTTTTTGGCCTTTCGTTGTTTATTTTTATCTATTTATTCACTATTATTGTTATTTTATTATTTTGCCTTTATTTTATTTATGCTTGTTCTTGTTGATGATTATCCGTATATGCATGGTTATATTTTTTTTTGTCGGTTTAAATTACATTGATGATTATGTGTGTTATTATCCCTCGCGGTATATTGGATGGAAACCCAGACGTAAATCCCATAGCCGAATCTGAATGGACGGTAGTGTGGTTTATACTTGAGATACAACTCCACGTGCCACTCGAGAAATACTTATATATATATATATAGATATATATATATATATATATATAATATATATATATATATATTATATATATATATATATGCCAGATTGACCCCTTTTTTGTTTACCGTTTATCTTAATGGATCATTTCATTTTAAAATGTTTCCTTTATGTTATGATCATTAATATTTCCATAGCCCATCACGCACGACTGTTTATTATTGACATTTATCATTGACGCTTCTCCTGCTTTTGGTTGTTTATTATAATTTTCATTATCGCATCTCGTATTTCTTAATTTAATATGCTTTTGAAATCACGTTATTGTGATTATTATTTTGGTTGGGTATGTTATTCATTTTTTATTCGCTTTTATGCATGAATTGCATTAAGACTTGACTATACCATTTTTTGAACCCGTACATTATACTGGCATAAGTAATGGACCATTCTGAACCCAACGGTTTGAGGTCTTCTCTTGTGAGGGGTGAGTGTGGCCTTAAATCTTTCCCAGTTCACACTGGGTGGAAACTCATTCATTCTCTGGTTTAGTCCCATGCGGGCTAATCCATACTCTCTACGGGCTGTGAGCCCAACATTGTCGTGGTCGCTGAACATCATAGGTATAGTGGTAAACCCCGCTTCGCTCCTACAGATGGCGACTCCACTGGGGATAGAGAATCGGCCCCGAAACAATGCCGTGTAGTGTTTGTGGCTTTGGCTTTGGTTAACCAAGTCTCATATATTTTGCATACCCTTCTTACTCCCGATGGCGTCATGTATCGTGAAGTCGCTTTCACTCAAGGCGGTGGATCGTTATGTGATGATAACCATCACTCGTTGGCACGTACCCTAGGGTATAAAAAAGGCATGCTCACTTGGTCGCTCAAACCCTTAAGTGGAGAGACCTAGTTGTGTTCAACCCTTCCTCGATGAGAGCTTTATCCATACCCTTGTAAGCCCATATATGAACCATAGTTATGTGTCCTATAGAAGTTGCCCACATGCTTGTGTTTGGGCCCATTATCATTTGGATCCATTTGGGCTTCTCGTCATAGGATGCGAACTTGTTGGGCCACTTAAATCGGGACGAGTTTGTATCTTATGATGATTAGGCCAAAAGCTTTCAAAGTGATAATGGGCCACCCTTTGTTTGGGCCCCCTATTATTTGAAGTTATTTAGCTACCTTATCGCAAAAGTGTAAATCGGTTGGGCCTTTTCAATTAGGACAAGTTTACACCTCGCGATAATATGATTGAACGCTTTAAAATGATAACGGGCTAACTTGTATGAAAACCTTGATGGGCTAAGAATGTCCAAACATGATCCGAATATGCCAGATGCATGAGTCCGATATCCGCACTGGCTTTCATCCAGGAAAGGTACGCCTTGTTATGGTATATTTGTATACTTTTGGATATCTCCAAGTCCGTCTCTGCCACAACCGTGATTACCGAGTGCCCAATTCGTCTTTTCTATACAATGGCACGATCCCCATAATAGGCTTAGTCAATCTTGTAAATGGGCGGTCTTTGTCTTTTACTGATGAAGAGGGACTGATGTAGCCAAGGTCCACCCATGTAGCGTAGAAGAGAACGATCTTTGTGTATCTCACATTGGTGCATAAAATGAGTCATACATAGGGCAGAAATGGACTTACCACGGGTGTGGGATGAATAAGGTTGGAAGGGTATATGTTGTTTTGATAACCACATGCATCCCATGCATCTCATGCATCGCATGCATAAACGCATCATGCTGACCCCTTGTCTTAAAAGCCATAATAGATATCCGTTGGGTTAGAAAATAATGGAGACTTGTCAAGAAGAGGTTAGCAAGCATGGATGCATTAGGCAACGAAGGTTCCCGTATGGATCAATTAGAGTACAACATCACCAAAATTACAGAGCAACTACAAGCCTTGACCAACATTATGGCCAGTCTGACAACACTCCGCATAGTAGGAACAGAAAACAATGAGGATGGAAGGTGTGAGGAGCCCCTGAATAGGGTGAACGAAGAAATCCCTATTTTTGATGATGACATGGTTGAGTATGCCGTGGGAAGGATAGTCGGGCCTCAGAAAGAGTTACAGAAACTTAGAGAAAAAGTAGAGTCAGTTACCCGCAAGATGAAGGGAAAACATGAAGATCTATTAGACTATGATGCGATGACTTTTGAAGAACAACTGCCTCCCCAGTTTAAGATGTCTGACATGGCCAAGTTCAACGGAAATGGAGAACCTACGGTCCATCTTCGACAATATGTTTCAGTGATAAGTTCACTGTGTTTGTCGAAGTGCGAGGTGTAGAAGATGTTCGGGATGTCACTGGAAGAGGCGCCCGTAGTATGGTATCATAACCTGGATGGAAAGGTCAGGGATGACTGAAGGGCATTAGCGAATGCCTTCCTGAACCAATATGTCACGAACATGGAGATAGACTTGTCGCTCTGTGACCTAGAAAACACCAAACAGAAGTTAGAAGATACCTTTAAAGATTATGTGGATTGTTGGAGAAGCCAGCTCTTGAAGATGCAGACATGGCCCTCGGAGTAGGACTAGATTAAGATGATCATTAATGGCACCAAGCCCTCCATTTATAACAAGCTGAGAAGGATGACCTCCATGATTAGCGACTTTCGATAGTTAAGAGAAACTGTCATGGATATCGAGGAAGAGGAAGTCAAGAACAGAAAGTTTTAAGGCCAGAATAGAAAGACCATTGGGGGCCTTCAGGGACCAAGCTCGCTCATACTGAGGTCGCCGCCATTAGAAACAGGCGATTCTCCAATTTTGGTAGACCTTTGTCAAAGGTGTTTGAAAAGCTGAAGAGGCAATGACTCCTAAGACCTTTAGAACCTAAACAACTTCCAAACCATGTGCCACGCCACCTCGACCTAAACCTATACTGTCATTACCATTAGCAAAAAGGCCACGAAACTGATACTGCTCCCGCCTTAGGCATGAGATCCAAGACCTCATTGACACCCATAAGATATCCAACCCGGAAAAAGATAACCCAACACACACGGAAACCTTTTACCCAACTACCACTATGTTCCACCACCCACCTACATGATCAACTTCGGCCTGCCCGAAAGCTTTTTCCTCCAAACTCTCAACCACCAAGCTTCTTTCATGGGGATATGGGATAGCAGTAGTGAAGATGAAACAGAGCAGGGGAGAGACTTCTGGGAAAACTTCTCGAGCAGTGACAAATGGGAGGTAAAGGGGATGACTCGCAGTGGACATTTTTACAGTGATGTAATGGAGAAAGGCAAACAAGTGCTAAAAGAAGGCCAAGAGGTGACGGAGAATACGGATAACACCGAGGGGGATACTGTGTTGTGTCAATTAAAGAAAACACTGGCACAAGTGAGCGTATGGGAGTTATTATGCATCTCTCAAGAGCACAGGTGTGCCATGGTAGAAGCTCTAAGCAAGATAATATTACCTGAAGATGCAAACCCGACAATGTTCATAGGGTCGGTATAGAAAGATGGTAGGCATATGATAACATTCCCTTAAGAAGAGCTCCTGATGGAGGGGAGGAATCACAACAAGCCGCTATTCATAAAAGCGGAAGTAAGAGGCAATAAGACATTTGGTGTGATGGTGGATGATGGCTCATCTATCAATGTGTGCCCTTTGAAGATTATGTCAAGGTTGGGTATGCGGACAATAGATTTAAGCCCCTCCAACATGACTATCAAAGCATATGACAATAGCAAATGGGGAGTCGAAGCTACTTTCGTCACAGTAGTCAAAGTGGGCCCGATAGAGGACGAGGTGGAGTTCACAGTGCTTGATATCCCAGCTACATTTGTTCTGTTATTGGGGAGGCATGGCGTTCCATCCATTTTGTACCAGGTTGTAAAGTTCCCGTATAGAGAGGAAGTCGTCACCATCAGGGCTGAAGTAGACAATGTTGTGGCTGCTTTAGACATACAGCCTTTCACAATGTTCCAACTGGCGGAAAACTTTAAAGAATAAGTGGACCCTAAAGTGGCTAGAATCATGGAAAGAATGAAATATGAGTCGGGCACAGGTTTGAGTGCTAGAGGCCAGGGAATAAGAGAACAGCCAGATTTCAAGGGACAAACCATTAAGAGAGGATTGGGGTACGACTCCGATGGGAATGAGCCGAAGGCCAAGAAAGAAGGGATGAAGCTGATGGAATACTTTGTGAAAGCCATAGGATATCAAGGAGATCCTGAACCCGTAGAATTCAATGGGATCATAGTACCGGGATTCAAAATCTTCAAGGATGTGATGGGCAAAGAACCACAGGCAGAGGAAGTTACAAAAGAGGAAGATAAATGGGAAGAATAACTACTGCAGTTGGAGAATCTAACGCTCGAAGAAAGCAAGTAGAGGGAATAAGACAAGACTGCAAATTACGAAGATGTTTATTTTTCTGAATTATTTGATTGTAATCCTGCATTTATTAATAATTTAGACATTGATTTTGCTTACTTGTTCGAGTTGTTGGACAATTATGACCCATAGCATCACCATTTGTAAAAGACATTTTGGTTTTTGTACAAATTGAATATGTGACAAAGGAAATTGTTATTTTATCATTTTGTAATTAGATTACTTTGATATATAAATGATAAAAGTCTTTATGATTAGTTCCGGAATAATAAGATATGAGATAGTATTAATCCATGAACGGTTTAATCATTAGATATCCATATTCGTAGTATTATCGGGACTGGACATCGATAATGCGGAATAGACTAGTATTACACTTGTGAGCGTTATGGAAGCTTAACGACATAGTTCTCATATATTTAAATATAGGATATTTATGCAAGTATGATAGGAGGTTCTCTTAGCCGTTGGACCGGGAACAGCTTCGCTCTGGATAGACCCCTCGGAATCCCATTGGTAGCATGACTATGTGTCTATGGGAATCTGAATCAGGGTAGGTGTATGTAATCTTAACTTGAGACTTGCATCGCTAATACTTGTAACAATCAGTATGCTTTGGTTTTGGTCGTTCGGGGCTTTAACAGGTTCTGTGTACGCCTCTTCTGGATTTACTGAGAATCGTAGTGTATTGGATGTGATGTCAAGATGGAAGTATCACTTCAGTTATATGGAGAAGATGATCACGCAGGGATACAGAACTAGTACTCTAATATACTACAGCTATCGGGATAGTATGACTAGGTCATGATTATCCGATTAAAGAGACTAGTTGCTAGTGATCCAATAGATGCTTCGCACGGGACAGACACTATTCCAGCCCTAGGCCTAGCATGTGACATCTGATATTGGATCGTAATACGAAATACATAGTATACTATGCCTAATATAGATTATATATTCTTCGTTGAATATTTCTGGAGAATTGGCTAGGCACGGTGCTTTGCTAGAAGCCAACCATGTCTTGTAAATTAGTAAGAACGTGGTATGGGGTTCGCACGTGTTTGGATAGTCCGATGACTGGATTTACTGCCAACATATCCAGGGATCTCTTGGGTCGCTTCCCAAAGATTCACTGATGACATTTGACTCGAACAGAATTAATATGGGATTAATTATGAGAGAGAAAATTAATCTATGATTAATTGCGGCAAGAATTTATCTGGGATAAAATTGGAATAGAAGAGATAACATGATTAATTTTGAATTAATCGATTAAATAATATATTGGATATATTAATTGAAATCAAATTTCAAAGCGGAATTAAAATTGGATTTTAATTCGGGCGAACGAACTAATTTGGAATTAATTCGCAAGCGACTTTCGTAATAATTTTACTAGGCATTATTATTTAATTAAATTAGATTTAATTACGTCTCGACGGAAAATTCATTTAATCGGATTAAACGAACCCGAGCCCGAAGTGTGTTGAGGAAGCCACTTGAATTTTGAATTTAAGAAGTGGGGACCACCAACTTACATCACTAGTCATTAGTTGATGGAAGTGGGTGAATGCATTTAATGAATTTCGTTTCAACAAAATTTTACTTTTGCTTTTTGAAAAGCATATACACATTTTTGGTGGTTAACTTTTGATAATTGGTTTTTAGAAATCAAATATCAAAACACAAAACTTTCTCCCTCTCCTTGCTTTGCTGTGAGCTTCATGCTTTTCCTCCATTGATTTTGCTTCAAAATCAAACAAAGCTAGCACTTAAAGAGTGGATTAAGGTGATAGGGAAACTCACCCTTGAAATTAAATATTCATTGCAGCAAACATAACGGATTGAACACTAAAGTTATCATCACGATGAGTTTTCCTAAGCTCATGCTCTACTATTTGCTTAACTCCGAGCTCAGGACCCGAAAGGTTTCTCTTTCCAATAGAGTAACTTCTCAGCTCCCAGGATTTTCCTGAGATTCATTTCTCAATCTGGAAATTTTACATCGTTAAAGACATTTTCGCCCATGATGATGTCCCTAACGCTAATCTTTCCAGCCATCTCGATTGCAATAGTCCAACTATCCAATCAATGATTTCGGGTACACTCAAAATGTAATGGTTACTATAGTCCAACTATATAACCAACTACAAGTGGAGTAGTATTGTAAGTATAGTCCAACTGTTCATAGAAAGCAATAAAAGATATTAGTCCAACTAATATGTATTTATAACAACGATAAATAATTAAAAGAGCGCGTGTAAGTTAGTATTAAACGAAATTGCAAATTTAATACTAGCCTCCCACTATTTTTCGGCGAGCCTCTAACCCTCGGTGGAGTACTCGGGATACCCAGTTTCCTAGTGGGCTAGGATCCCGTTAAATAACACACAACCTTGACTTTGGCCAACAAGCTGTATGAAACTTAACTAGGTAGATCTCTAAGATCAATTGGATCTCATCCAATTCCTAGATCCGGTAGGTGGACCTCCAAGTTCGAGATATATATCCAATATATTTCCTAACCTTTTCCTCTGAATCAACTAAATCTTGACTTTGGCTTAACAAGCTTAATCATTCCAGTTAAGCGGGACCCATTGACAATGGGAAAGCTTCGTAATCCATGTCGATGTACAGAAGTGACCTTGGCTTTGGCCAACAAATCACAACTGGCCAAGACATGCGATATATAACAAAGATTTCATGGTTCAAACACATCCACGATGGACAATGATCTTGACTTTGTCCATGTAGGCACTACATTTTTGCATATAAGTCCCGATGATGAGTCTCGTATGGAGACATTACCTCTTTGATTGTGAAAGCCGCGGGAAACGGACGTTGGAAGGGAAAAGGTCAAGAATTGACACTTGATTGGATTTAACTCGTTGGATTAGCTTCATACTCGCTTGTTGGACCTCCATTTCGAAGCACACCCTTAGCCCAAACCCCCGTAAGACACAAACCATGCCCACGTATCCCTAAACCACACACCAAGCCCATTAAATCACAATTAAAACATTTAAAACACATGTCACAAATTAAAACCAATTAAATTGAAATTAAAATTAAATCCAATTAAAATTAAATCCAATTAAAATTAAATCCAAATAAATTAAAACCAATTAAAACCAATTAAATTAAGTTAAATCAAATTAAATCACCTTCCCAAATTAAATAAATCACATACCAAAATTAAATAAAATCAAATAAAATCCCATCAAAAGCTTTCCTAATTCACTTAAAATACATCCCTAATTAAAAGATTTTTCCTTATCAAATACTAATTAAAAAGATATCCAATTAAAACACAAAATCCTTCTCATTCTCAAATAAAGTAGGCCTCTATCCATTTGCCTATAAAAAGAGGCATTCACCTCATTTATCAACCATGGCTCATTCTCAGGAACCAAAACAGAATAAACCCTAAAACCTAACTCATCTCTCTCATCGCAGCCTTCACGCACAAACTTTCCTTGGCCCTCACTCCTCTCGGCCAACTCTTCACAGCCAGCAACATCCTCACGCAAGCCTTCACCTCACGTTCCCTCAATCAGCCCTCCTCCCATCAATCAGTCCTACACGTGAATCCCACATCGACTAAAAGCAAGCCTGCTCCACGCCATCACTCACTGCCCTTTGCCTTCACGAGCCAGACACCAGCCCACTCATGCACGCACACCACAAATCAGCCTCACACCACAAATCAGCCTCACGCCACATGCCTCATCTTTCACGCCCTAAACTACAAACGTCCAAGCCCACCAAGACAATAACAACCCCTCACATACTGCCCTTATTTCACGTCATTAGCCATCCACAACAACCCTTGTTTCACGTCATTAGCCACCCACAACAACCCTTGTTTCGTGTCATTAGCTACCCTCATATACTGCCCTTGTTTCAACGCATAAAACCCTCACATACTGTCCTTGTTTCAAGTCAGTATCTACCCTCACATACGGCCCTTGTTTCACGTGATTAGCCACCCACAACAACCCTTGTTTCATGCCCATTCAGCCCTCCACAAACTGCTCCCACTCACGCCCATTCAGCCCTCCACAAACTGCTTCCACTCACGCAAATAAACCCCCCACAAACTGCTTCCACTCATGCAAAGAACAGCCCTGAAACAGTCCAGAATTCACCCCCGAAACTGCCCAGAACAGTCCCCGAATTCACCCAAAACAGCAGCCCAATACCCCTCAAAAACCGCCAAAACAGTCCTCTAATTACCAAAAAAAGTGACCAGAAAATACAACAAAAATAGCAGTGAAACGGAGTGAAAACAGCAGCCCAGACAGTGAAACAGCGAGGAAAAATGTTGGATTGGTGAACCAGAAAAGTTGCGGAACATCAACCCTTTCGACGGCCGTGTAACGCGCTTTCGAGAGACGACAAAAGAGGTTAGACCTGAGGGCACCCTTTTTACTTATTATCTTTCGTTTCTTTTATTTATTTTAATATATTATCGCATGAGAGTCATTTATTGAGGCATGATGTGAATTCTGGATGAACGGAATGCGTGTTC
This sequence comes from Zanthoxylum bungeanum, assembly GCA_019454045.1. Taxonomy (NCBI): domain Eukaryota; kingdom Viridiplantae; phylum Streptophyta; class Magnoliopsida; order Sapindales; family Rutaceae; genus Zanthoxylum; species Zanthoxylum bungeanum. The sequence continues at coordinate 78,185 of SKCR01027987.1, forward strand.
TCTTTTGTAGTATATCGGATGGAAACCCGGACATAAATTCCGTAGCCGAATCCTAATGGACGGTAGTGCGGTTTGCACTCGGGATACAACGCCACGTACTACTTGAGAGACACACGTATTTTGTTTCATCCAACCATGTATTTGAGCATGATTAGGTTGCTAGTACGTTATTTATTTTTATAAGCATGATTTAGTCTAGTATGATATTTATCTTTAAGCATGATTTAGTTGTTTATTTTTAAGCATGATTAGTTATTCGTTTTGCATTTGGAATTTGCATTAAGTTTATGTTGTTGTTTGCATTTCCATTATATAATTGAAATATGTTCATGAGATTGCCGTGTGTTGTCGTGTGTTATGATGACTTATTTTCCAAGCATACAAACTTAGAAATAGGATTTATCTTTATGAGCATGAACTAGATATAGGTTGTTCTTGAAAATGTTGCGTAGATTCGGTTAAGATATTGCACAAATCACATCATTACAAGTGGCATAAGTAAAGGACCATTCCGAACCCAACAGGTTTGAGGTCTTCCCTTGCGAGGGGTGAGTGCGGCCTTAAATCTTTGTCCCGGTTCACACCGGGTGGCGACTCCATGTTATATCTCCGGTTTAGTTCCCCTGCAGGCTATTCCGTACTCCCAACTAGGCCACGAGCCTAGAACAGCGTCGCCGATTTTTGTGTCCTACAGTCTGGTGACTCCACTGGGGATAGAGAATCAACCCCGAAATAATGTCTTGTAATGATTGTGATTTGTGCTTTAGTTAACCGTGTTTACCGGGGTTGAAATGGGTTTAATCAAAGGCACTATTAAGGCTAGGTAATGGTTTGGTGTCTTCCTTCATTCACTACCTTTCTATAAGGAAAAGCTGTGAAGGCACCTAGATAATCATGTACTTGTAGCTTATTGTGATGAACTAATTTGGAGGACTCGTTGTTTATTCCTGTCACCAAGGTGATAAGAGCCTAAGAGGCTTGGGTATTTAAGAGAGTTCGCTCCACCCTCCCTCTGGGGAATCTACAATGAGAAATCCATTTGACAGTCAGTCACACACCATAACTCGTTGGCACGTACCTTAGCGTATAAAAAAGATGTGCTCACTTGGTCGCTCGGACCCTTGAGTGGTTTGATGCTTGATTTGACTTGCGTGCCGCACTCAAATTCGAAATGCGAATGCGTTCGTAAATAATCCCGGGCTCGGGTTCGCTAATTCCAAATTAACGAATTTTCCGTTGCGTCGTAATTAAATGATTACGCCTAGCGAAATCACTATTCACGTCGCTAACGAATTAATTCTAAATTAATTCGTTCGCCCGAATTAAATCTAATTTTAATTCCACGTCGAAATCCTATTTCGTTTAATATATCAAATATATTAATTAATCGATTAATTCCAAATTAATCGTTATCTCTCTTTAAATGATATTTTATCCCAGATAAAATATCTCAGTAATTAATCCCAGATTAATTTTCTCTCTCTTCTGATTAATCCCAGATTAATTTTGAGTGTGAGTTATACGTCATCGGTGAATCTTTGGGAAGCGACCCATAAGATCCCTGGATATGTTGGCAGTAAATTCGGTCGTCGGACTATACGAACACGTAAGTACCTTGTACTACGTTTATATCGATTTACAAGACAAGGTTGGCCTCTAGCAAAGCACCATGCCTACCCAATTCTCCGGAAATATCCTTACAGGAATAAAGGATCTATATCAGGCGTAGTATACGTAGTATTGCGTATTTCTATCCAGTATCGGATGATCACGTGCTAGGCCTGGGGCTGGAGTTGTGTCTGCCCCGTACGAAGCACATGTCGGATGTCTGGTAACTAGTCTCTATAATCGGATAAACATAACCTTGTCATTTTATCCCGATGACTGCAGTACTTAAGAGTACTAGTACCGTATCCTACCTCACCATCATCTCCATATGACTGGAGTGACATTTTCGTCTTGACATCACACCCAACACACTACGATTCTCAATATACCCAGCATTGGCGTACACAGAACCTGTTAAAGCCTTGGACGACCGCAACCAAAGTATATTGATTGTCACAAGTATTAGCGGTGCAAGTCTCAGGGTAAGACTAAATACATCTACCCTGATTTCAGACTTCCATAGACACATAGTCATACTACAAATGGAATTCTGATGGGGTCTATCCAGAGCGAAGCTGTTTCCCGTACCATCGGTGAAACACAACCTCCTATTACAATTGCATGAGTATCTTATACCCAAATATATGAGAACTATGATGTTGTACCCTCACAACGCGCACAAGTGTAATACTAGTCTTTTACGCATTTATCGATGTCCAATCTCGACAATGCTCTAACTAGGGATATTTAATGATTTATCCTTCGTGGACTGATACTGTCTCATATCATTCTCCATCCATGAACAAATCACAAGGACCTTCTATCATTTATATATCTAGGTGATCTAATCACAAATGATAAGAGTGCAATCTCCTTTGTCACATAGTTAATTTGTACAACAACACCATGATATGTACAAATAGTGATGCTATGGGTCATAATTGTGCAACAATCTCCCATTTGGCCTATAGCCAGTCACTCGAGTGTCTTACACCCGAACTATGTACGATTGGCTCAAACTACTGAGAAAAGGCTTTCATCAGCGGATTTGCATGATTATCGTCTGATGCGATTTATACGATCATCACATCGCCAAGATGTATGATCCGTACAAGTTCTCGGAGAGTTTTCTCGAAAGCCTAGCTTTCACCGATTATTATTATGGGAATATCATTTCCATGAAATGACGTATTATCATTATTTATAAGACATCCACTATCAGTGCGCTCCCACTAACCCTCTTATATACATAAGAATCTTTTCGTTTAGAATTAAATCATAAACAATTATGATTATATCAAAACGATAATTCCAAGAACCTATGTCTGCTTCAATCCAAACATGGATCGAACAACCTGCAAACCCTGTTTGCTTGTTATGGTACGACAAAACCGACAGGATGTTAGAAACATCCTCCAAAAGGTTTCCGTTTAAGGAAAGCGATTTTCCTGTTAAGCTGACATATTTCATAAATGAAATACGCAGCTTTAGCAAGCATTATCCAAATGGATTTACCGTGGCAACAGGTAAAAGGTTGAATCATAGTCAACACAATGCTGATAACGATACCTTTCCGCTAAAAGCCTAGCTTTATACGTTGGTATGTTGCCATCCATGTATGTCTTCCTTGAAGACTTATAAAGTACCATTAGGCACAATGCCTTGCGGTGCATCAACTAGTATCAAAACATAGTTGATTTACATGGAATCCATTTCAGATTCATGGCACTTTGCCATAATAGGGAGTCGATACCTTGTATCACTTCCTTATACATAGTCAGTTGGTATACCTCAATAAGATAGACATCTTTATGAGATGAGATCAGATACCCATACCCCAGGTTGTTTTCTGACTCTCTCCGACTACACGGTTCTTGTGTATACGAAGATTAATGGTAATAGTTTGATCCTTGATGAACTATTTGTGTTCCATTAGGATTCGATGCCTTGAACAGTATTACTCTGATTTTCATCGAGTTTTACTATCCTCCCACTTACCACTGCATATCGGTATTCCTCTTAGGAAAACCACATGGTGAGCAACAATCTAATTGTTCTCTTGTGAGATGTATAAGAACAATACTTTGGTATCCCTACGATTACCTACAATTGGCATTTATCCTATTTGGGTTTTAGTTTGGTATCATCCAAACATATGCCAAGCATACCCAATATTCAGGAATATGAAACCCGGTTTCCTTCATGTTCATATCTAATATGATATATGTCAAACAGATTTTTATGGAACCTTATTCAAAATAAGTTCTTACACTGTTAAAGCTTATCCGTTGAAGGAAATGGTAGCTCTGAGCGACTCATGATTAACCTTTTCATGTCCAATAAAATTCGGTTTATCCGTTCGGACACACCGTCAAACTGACGTGTTCCGGGAGGAGTCCTCATTTGAAAGAATATTATACTCTTTCTAGTATATTAGAAACTTATTGCTTAAGTATTTTCCATTACGGTCTTACCGTGAAAATCTAATACTTTAGCCGATCTGTTTGTCTATTTCGTGTTGAAACTTAAAAGTTTCCGATTTGTGTTCTTCAAAAGAAACACATAACCATAACGAGATGCCACATCCGTAAAGGTCACGAAATATTCATATTAACCTCTAGCCTAGCCAGACATGGGCCCACTTGCTTCACTATGAACTAGGGCTAACAGATAAGTGGCATTTACACTTTTACCAAGTAAATAGTGTTTTAGGCACTTTGCCCAATAAACTAGATTCGTAGACTTTATTTGAATAGAATCAAATTAGTCCGAGTACCCACTCTTCAAAAGTGTGGATATACGAGTCTTGTTTGATTGTGTCCCAGACAACAATGCCACAATTAAGTTTCATCTGATCAAATCAGTTTGAGCTATTTGTTTGTCATATTATATTTGAGATTTATTTATATTCAAAATATAAACTATGTTATTCACATCTAATGTGTTTATCTCAATATCATCTTTATATAATGAAACACTTTAGTGTTCTAGAATATAAAGGTAAATCCGTAACAGATTAAACATTGATATAGAGATAATGTTTCTAGTCAAACTAGTTACATTATAACAGTTTCCTAATTTAAGTACACACCTGAAAGTAGTTCCTAAACTTAGGTATCTACGTTTGAAACAGTGACTTTCGTCCCGTTTCCAATTCGCAGATGAATCTCAATTGATGTCAGTATCCTGCTCATAGCAGATTATGAACATCAATACATATATTTTATGTATCACACTAAGTATTTAAAATCTAATTTTAATACTAGTAGTGAACATAATCTTGACAAACATATTTGAAGTCAGAGCCTTGCTCGTCTTCAATTCCTTCATGTCTGCTTTGTTCAAATGGAAGTCACGCTTCCGCGATCCCGTTTGCCACATTTAGGCAGACATTTTGGGATATGTCCTTTATCTTCCCAGAAGACTATAATGATATTGCCTTTGCCCTTTTCACATTCCAGTAGCCTTTGGCCAAGCCTCGGGTTTCTAGAATATCGAAATAAGGTGCGCCTTGCGCTACTTGCCTAATTGCAAACTTGGACTTTGTCTCCTTGAGAATAGTCATTAACTCTCCAAGAGTTATTTATTGCAATTTAGTACTTCTAAAATCTAATTATAGATTTATGAAGATCCTTCAATTTCATTATCATACTTTAAGGATCTAACCCTTAGTTCTGACAAAGAAATCAAGGAGTCTACTGCGGTAAGTATAATGGATTAAGCACTAAAGTTATCATCACATTAATCTTCCAAAGATTATGCTTTACTATTTGCTTAACTCCGGGCTTAGGCATAATATGTTATTTTATCAAATAAAGTAACTTCTTATTTTCCAAGACCATCCGGAAATTTATTCCTAATTTGAAAATTAACCATTAAAATACGTTTTCCCTAGGATTATGTTTTAAATGTCAATCTTTCAATTATATCTTGATTTTAATAGTCCAACTACTTAATCAACGATTTAGGTACTATTTATTATAATGATTACAATAGTCCAACTATTTAATCAACTATAATTTAATAGATTAAAATCAATTATATTGATTACTATAATCCAATTATAAAATCAACTATAAATGAATAGTTTGAATATAGTCCAACAATTTATTAAAACAACATTTTAATATTAGTCCAACTAACATTTAATTTATTTGACGAATGATATTTTTTTGAGCGCGTATGGCAAGTAATTAAACGAATATTGCAAATTCAATTCTTGTCTCCCACTATTTTTCGGCGAGCCTCTAACCCTCTGTCGAGTACTCGGGAAACCGTGTTTCCTAGTGGGCTAGGATCCCGTTAAATATCACACAATCTTGACTTTGGCCAACAAATTGTATGATAATTAACTAGGTAGATCTCTAAGATCGATTGGATCCAATCCAATTCCTAGATCCGGTAGGGGGACATCCAAGTCCAAAACATATATCTTATATATGCCAATACATCCAATGTATTGCCTAACCTTTTTCCTCTGAATCAACTAAGCCTTGGCTTTGGCACAACAAACTTAGTGATCACAGTTAAGCGCGACCCATTGACCATGGAAAGCTTCGTAATCAATGTCGATGGACAAGAAGTGGTCTTGACTTTGGCCAACAAACAACAACTTGGATAAGACACTGATATGGAACAAAGCCTTCGTGATTCAAACACATCCTCGACGGACAAAGGCCTTGACTTTGGCCAACAAGCCAATGCCAGTCTTGGATCTTGAGTGAGAATCACTCAATGGAAGGAAAAACGCTTATTTTTTTGAGGGTTTTTTCGCGTGCAAATTGGCAACCAATTTATTATCTTTGTTAAGGTCTCATCATCATACACCCTTAAACATGCATTCTAAACACATAATAATGCATATGAAAAATAATAATGATATGCGGATGGATAATTTACACATTGATCCTATATCAAATCTCTATTTTTCTCTCTCCCGCTAGCACATGTATAACTTCTACCTGTTACACTACACTTCTAAAGAAACCTCATTTACATTGAGGGGAATAGGTGAGAAGAGAATACAAAGAATAGAGAGGTAATAAGGCTAGACACGCAGGTCCAATTAATAAATCAAATTTATTACAACAATTTCTAAAATTGTCCCACCCATCTAATATCCATCTGATATACATTATTCATGCATCGCAACCATGTATTCACACAAGCATGTTATCAATCAATCTAATCAAATTAATTAATTGATAATTAGTGATCATCCAATGTTCAAACAATGATTTGATTTTGCTCGAGTCAAACTCATTTTGCGAATAAGTACTCAAAGTACATATTCTTGAATTAAATTAAACTACATAATTAAATCCAATTCAATATGCATTTAATTCTAATTCGCTATTTAATTCCAAATTAAATATCACACTTTATTAATGAACTTTTACGACTTAAATTCCAAATTTAATCGCAACGGGTCTCAAAGCCCGATTAACGTCCAACGTCAATTTAATTAAAGTCCAATGGGCTTTTAATTAATTTCTTAAGGCGTGGACTTTTGGTCAACTCGGGTCAAACCGATAACCAAAGTCCAATCCGGGAGTTACCCCATAAGCCCAGAAATCAATTTAGGCCCATTAGGCCCAATTAAACTTTAAAGGTCAATTAAGTCGCATTTGGGCTTTATGGATTCGGTTTTGGGCCCAATTGGATCCAATCCAATTTTCTTAAACCTAACTTAGTATTACCAAGCCCATTTAGCCCAATTGCAACATTAAAGCCCAAATCCAATTTTAAGGCCTAATTATAATTAAATCACAAAACCCAATTTCACAATTTAATTACATAAAGTGCATTACACAATTAATTACCCAATTAACATTTCTAAAACATCAATTAACATAACTAATCATGCTTAATTACCACAAAACATGTCCAACATATTTTGATCAAAAATCAAACCCAATACATGCTATGGACTCTCGGCAATTTGGGGATTTAACGTCCGATTCGAATTCAATCCAATTAATTCCACAATCGACATTAAATCATATTCCCGAATGATTTCCAACACATCCAATGATCAAAAATCAAAAATCCCAAGACATTATAGGGCTTCTAACTTTCGGCCAAGCTAAGTAATTTAGGGGAAAATGTTCCAAACAATTTTTCAACAAATTGATCCAATCAATCATCATATAAAACACATTCAAGCATATAATGATCCAATTTCATAATTCATGCTAAAAATAAATTTTACCCAAATTTTAAGCCCTAAACATTTCATGCTCAAACCTTACTCTAGATGTCATTGTTGGTTTCTATTAAGTCCCAAGATCAATAATAAGCATGAAATCATGTGTGAATAACAATCGAGAAGTTGCGGAATACTCACATCGATCGGTTGAGCGACGCGGCAAGCAACAAAATCAACTTTATGCCCATGCCGTGGACTCGGCAGTGAGCAGATCTGCAACCCTCCATTTTCAGTTTTTGAGCTCCTCGAACAAGCTCCAAGCTTCGTCGAATGGTTCCCGGCTCATGGGTGGACTTCCCTATCACCTTCGCATGTCTCGTAAGTGTGCTAGCACTTGAGATTTTGCCACAAAACCCACTCTTTCTTCCCTTCACTGTCTCGGCAGTGAGCTAATTTCAGAAGAGAGAAAACAGCCCCTTGGGCGTCCAAATGAGAGAGAAGAGAGATGGAGAGAAAGTTGTGTGTGTTGTTTATTCAAAAATAGGTATCTAATACCAAAAATATTAAAAGTCAAATACCTAAATCAAATAAAGGTAAATGGCTTTTAATTAATCCAACAACTCACATCAACCATCACACTGGAGTGTCAAACACTCAAACATCAACTCACATCAAGTCACATCAATCAATCAATCAATGGTACATCACTCAAAGTGACATGATTTGATGCTTGATGTGACGCTAGATGCGACTGTGATTTGACGCTTGATTTGACTTGCGTGTCGCACTCGAATTCGAAATGCGAATGCGCTCGTAAATAATCCCGGGCTCGGGTTCGCTAATTCTAAATTAATGAATTTTCCATTGCGTCATAATTAATGATTACGCCTAGCAAAATCACTATTCACGTCACTAACGAATTAATTTTAAATTAAATCGTTCGCCCAAATTAAAATCTAATTTTAATTCCGCGTCGAAATCCTATTTCGTTTAATATATCAAATATATTACTAATCGATTAATTCCAAATTAATCGTTATCTCTCTTTAAATGATATTTTATCCCAGATAAAATATCTCCGTAATTAATCCCAAATTAATTTTCTCTCTCTTCTAATTAATCCCAGATTCATTTTGAGTGCGAGTTATACGTCATCGGTGAATCTTTGGGAAGCGACCCATGAGATCCCCGGATATGTTGGCAGTAAATTTGGTCGTCGGACTATCCGAACACGTAAGTACCTGTACTACGTTTATACCGATTTTACAAGACAAGGTTGGCCTCTAGCAAAGCGCCATGCCTACCCAATTCTCCGGAAATATCCTTACAGGAATAAAGGATCTATATCAGGCGTAGTATACGTAGTATTGCGTATTTCTGTCCAGCATCGGATGATCACGTGCTAGGCCTGGGGCTGGAGTTGTGTCTGCCCCGTATGAAGCACATGTCGGATGTCTGGTAACTAGTCTCTATAATCGGATAAACATGACCTTGTCATTTTATCCCGATGACTGCAGTACTTAATAGTACTAGTACCGTATCCTACGTGACCATCATCTCCATATGACTGGAGTGACATTTCCATCTTGACATCACACCCAACACACTACGATTCTCAATATACCCAGCATTGGCGTACATAGAACCTGTTAAAGCCCTGGACGGCCGCAACCAAAGTATATTGATTGTCGCAAGTATTAGCGGTGCAAGTCTCTGGTTAAGAATAAATACATCTACCCTGATTTCGGACTACCATAGACACATAGTCATACTACCAATGGAATTCCAAGGGGGTCTATCCAGAGTGAAGCTGTTTCCCATACCATCGGTGAAACACAACCTCCTATTACACTTGCATGAGTATCTTATACCCAAATATATGAGAACTATGACGTTGTGCCCTCACAACGCGCACTAGTGTAATACTAGTCTTTTACGCATTTATCGATGTCCAATCTCGACAATGCTCTGACTAGGGATATTTAATGATTTATCCTTCGTGGACTGATACTGTCTCATATCATTCTCCGTCTAGGAACAAATCACAAGGACCTCCTATCATTTATATATCTAGGTGATCTAATCACAAATGATAAGAGTGCAATCTCATTTGTCACATAGTTAATTTGTACAACAACACCATGATATGTACAAATAGTGACGCTATGGGTCATAATTGTCCAACATTCTGTACATCGACGTGGATTACAAAGCTTTCCCACTGTCAAACTGGAATCATTAAGCTTGTTGAGCCAAAGCCAAGGCTTAATTGATTCAGAGGAAATGGTTAGGAAATATATTGGATATATTTACATGTATTGGATATATGTTTCGGACTTGGAGGTCTACCTACCAGATCTAGGAATTGAATGGGATCCAACGGATCTTATAGATCTACCTAGTTAAGTTTCATACAGCTTGTTGGCCAAAGTCAAGGTTGTGCGTTATTTAACAGGAACCTAGCCCACTACGAAACTGGGTTACCCAAGTACTCAACAGAGGGTTAGAGGCTCGCGAGCTTGATAGCTCATACGAGCTGATAGCTCTTCCTGGGGGATGCCCCTTGTACTTTGTACAAACCTTCTTTTGGAATATATTGTAACATTTTCCAAAAAAAAAAGTTAGAGGCTCTCCGAAAAATAGTGGGAGGCCAGTATTAAATTTGCAATTTCGTTTAATACATACTAAATACGCGCTTTATTTTTCGTCGTTATATATTTATTAGTTGGACTAATATTTTATTGTTTTTATTGAACAGTTGGACTGTACCCTTGAAATATCATTTGTAGTTGATTATATAGTTGGACTATAGTAATCATTATATTTGACTATACCCAATATCGTTGATTGAATAGTTAGACTATTGCAATCAAGATGACTGGAAATATTAACGTTAGGGACATCATCATGGGTGATAATGTCTTTAATGGTTCTAATTTTCCAGACTGGGATATGAATCTCATGATTGTCCTAGGAGCCGAGAAGTTGCTCTATGTATTAGACAGACCTCTCGGGCCTGAGCCTAGACATGACCGGGTTGTTGATTATGAGCTTTGGAAGACTCACAATGATGAAAAATCAACTGCTCAGTCTGTCATGCTTGCCGCAATGACCCCTCAATTTCATCGTCAAAATAAGGGATCAGATCCCTACAACATGATGTTGAAATTGAAGGACCTTCATAGAAAAAACCTTAGATCTCATAAGTATGAATTGCAGAAGAAGCTCTTTCGCTCTTGCATGTCAGAGGGTATATCTTTCGAGCACTATGTGTCACAGATGATTGCTGACATCGAACGGCTGGGTCATCTGGGCATAACCTTTGAGGCTGAGACTTCCATAGATTTGATCTTACAGTCTCTACTTGACTGCTGGGGCGGGTTCATCATGAACTACAATATGATGAACCAAGAGAAGACACTTGGAGAGTTCATGGCGATGCTGAAAGAGGCAAAGCCAGAGCTTCTGAAGGGCAAGAAGCATGAGGCGCACTTCACTTCAACATCTCAGAAGGCCAAGGCTAGGCCGAAGGCTTCTGGAGGTGTGAAGAAGAAGAAAATAAAGGGCAAGGTCAAATCATCAAAGTCTTTTGGGAAGGCAAATGACAAATCCCAAGATGTCTGCATGTAGTGTGGCAAACGGGGTCACTAGAAGCGTGACTGCTGTGAGTACAAGGCGCACATGAAGGAAGTGAAGGCGGGCAAGGCTCTGGCTTCAGGTATGTTTGTTATTGAGATAAACATGTCTACTTCTAGTTTTAAAAATTGGATTTTTGATTCTAGATGTGGTACTCATATATGTCTGATGTGCAGGATCTGCAGATTAGCAGGAGACTGGCATCAGACAAGATTGACCTTTGAGTTGGAAACGGGACCAGAGTCATTGTTTTAGCTGTAGGGACCTATATTTTGGAACTACCCTCGGGGAATGTACTTTCATTATCAGACATTTATTATGTACCTAGTTTGACTAGAAACATTATCTCTGTAACTTGTTTGACCCAATGCGGGTATATTTTTGTATTCCGAAACACTGGGTGTTTTGTTTATAAAGATGATTTTGAGATATGTACTGCTGATGCAAATAATGGTCTTTATATTTTGAATATAAATGAATCTCAAACATATAATATGACAAACAAAAGGCTCAAAATGAGTAAAACATATGAAAATTATATGTGGCATTGTCGTTTGGGACACATTAACAAGACTCGCATATCCACTCTTTCGAAGAGTGGATACTTGGACGGATTTGATCTTAATTCATATGACGTCTGCGAATCTTGTTTATTAGGCAAAATGCCTAAAATGCCTTTTAGCGGTAAAGGTGTTTGTGCCACTGAACTGTTAGCCCACGTTCATAGTGACGTATGTGGGCCCATGTCTAGCAAGGCTAAAGGTGGATTTGAATACTTCGTAACCTTTTACGGATGATGCATCGCGTTATAGTTATGCGTATCTTATGAGACACAAGTCTGAAACTTTTGAGAAATTTAAAGAGTTTCGACACGAAGTAGAAAAACAGACCGGTAAAAGTATTAAAACATTATGGTCGGACTGTGGTGGAGAATACTTAAGCAATGAGTTTCTCGATTACTTGAAAGAGTATGGTATTCTTTCACAATGGACTCCTCCCGGAACACCTCAATTAAACGGTGTGTCTGAACGGAGAAACCGAACTTTGTTAGACATGGTAAGGTCTATGATGAGTCGCACTGAGCTACCAATTTCCTTCTGGGGATACGCATTGAACAGTGCAATACTTATTTTGAATAAGGTTCCGTCAAAGTCTGTTGAACAGACTCCATATGAAATATGGACAGGAAAGAAACAGGGTTTCTCATTCCTGAAGATTTGGGGATGCTTGACATACATTAAACGTTTGGATGGTACCAAACTAGAACCCAAATCAGATAAGTGCCTATTTGTAGGTTATCTTAAGGAAACCAAAGGATAATACATCTACAACCCATAAGAGAACAAGGTATTTGTTGCTCTCCATGCAGTTTCCTTGAAAACGAATTCCTAAATGCAGTGGTAAGTCGGAGGAAAGTAGAACTCGATGAAAATCATAGTGATACTGTTCCTGGCACCGACTCCCTAACAGACAATGAACAGTTCATCAGGGATGAAACTGTACCACAATCTTCTAATACACAAGAATCGCGTAGGTCGAAGAGAGTCAAAAAACAACCTGAGAGGTATGGGTTTCTAATCTCACCTCACGTAGATATTAATTTTATTGAGGATAATGAGCCGGCTACGTATGAGGAAGCGATACAAGGTATCGACTCCACTTTATGGCAAGATTCCATGAAGTCCGAAATGGATTCCATGTATACCAACAAAGTTTGGACACTGGTTGATGAACCAGAAGGCGTTAAGCCAATTGGATATAAATGGGTCTTCAAGAAGAAGACGGACATGGATGGCAACATACAAACGTACAAAGCTAGGCTTGTAGCAAAAGGGTATCGTCAATGACATGGTGTTGATTACGACAAAACTTTTTCACCTGTTGCCATGATTAAATCCATTCGGATAATACTTATTATTGATGCATATTTCGATTATGAAATATGGCAGATGGACGTCAAAACTACTTTCCTTAACGGAAACCTTTTAGAGGATGTTTATATGCAACAGCCTGACAGTTTTGTCGTACCAAAACATGCAAACAAGGTTTGCAAGTTAAATCGATCCATTTATGGATTGAAGCAAGCTTCGCGTTCTTGGAATCAACGTTTTGATGAGATCATAAAAGAATATGATTTTATTCAAAACGAAGATGATTCTTGTGTATATAAGAAGGTTAGTGGGAGCGTACTGACATTCATTATCCTTTATGTTGATGATGTATTGCTTATTGGCAATGACATTCCCATGCTACAATCGGTGAAAGCTTGGCTTTCATTAAAATTCTCCATGAAAGATCTGGGAGAAGCAGCCTTTATTCTGGGAATAAGGATCTACCGGGATAGATCTAGAAAGTTGCTTGGACTCTCCCAGAGCTCGTACATTGATAAAGTGTTGAAGAGATTCAACATGGATCAGTCTAAGAAATGACTGCTTTCAGTGTCACATGACGTCTCTCTATCTAAGGACATATGTCCTAAAACTCAAGAAGAGAGAGATAACATGAGTCGGATCTCGTTCTCTTCTGCAGTCGGATCGATCATGTATGTCATAATATCTACGCGACTAGATGTCTCGTATGCTTTGAGCATGTGCAGTCGCTATCAGGCCGATCCAGGTGATGGTCACTGGATTTCTGTTAAGAATATCCTTAAGTATCTTAGACGAACTAAGGATGCTTTCCTAATATATGGACATGGAGAACTTGAGGTGACTAGGTTCACCGATGCAAGTTTCCAAACTGATAAAGATGACTCTAAGTAGTAATCAAGGTATATATTTAATTTGAACAACGGACCAGTGAGCTGGAAATCTTCCAAGCAATAGACTGTTGTTGATTCAACAACAAAAGCGGAATATATCGCTGCAGCTGAGGCATCAAAAGAAGCAGTTTGGATCCGTATATTCCTAATTGGATTATGAGTAGTTCCGTTAGCAACTGAGCCCGTTCCTTTGTATTGTGACAAAAACGGGGCTATAGCGGAGGCTAATGAACCGCGGTCTCATCAACGATCCAAGCATGTGCTTCGACGTTTCCATCTGATTCGTGAGATCATACATCCTAGAGATGTGAAGAACGAAAAGATCACTTCAGATGACAACATTGCAGATCCGCTGACGAAAGCTATTTCTTAGCAGAAGTTTGAGTGACACGTACATAGTTTAGGTGTTAGATACTTAAATGATTGGCTATGAGCCAAGTGGGAGACTGTTGGACAATTATAACCCATATCATCACTATTTGTAAAAGACATTGTTGTTTTTGTACAAATTGACTATGTGACAAAGGAAATTGCTATTTTATCATTTTGTAATTAGATTAATTTGATATATAAATGATAAAAGTCCTTATGATTAGTTCCGGATTAATAAGATATGAGACAGTATTAATCCACGAACGGTTTAATCATTAAATATGCCTAGTCGTAGTATTATCGAGACTGGACATCGATAATGCGGAATAGACTAGTATTACACTTATGCACGTTATGGAAGCTTAATGGCATAGTTCTCATATATTTAAGTATATGATACTTATGCAAGTGTGATAGGAGGTTCTATTAGCCATTGGACCGGGAACAGCTTCGTTCTGGATAGACCCCTCGGAATTCCATTAGTAGTATGACTATGTGTCTATGGGAATCCACATCAGGGTAGGTGTATGTGGTCTTAACCTGAGACTTGCATCGCTAATACTTGCGACAATCAGTACGCTTTGGTTTTGGTCATTCGGGGCTTTAACAGGTTCTTTATACGCCTCTTCTGGGTTTACTGAGAATCGTAGTGTATTGCGTGTGATGTTAAGATGGAAGTATCACTTCAGTCATATGGAGAAGATGATCACGCAGGGATACAGAACTAGTACTCTAATATGCTGTAGCTATCGGGATAGTATGACTAGGTCATGATTATCCGATTATAGAGACTAGTTACTAGTGATCCGATATATGTTTCGTACGGGGCAAGCACAATTCTAGCCCTAGGCCTAGCATGTAGCATCTAATATTGGATCGTAATACGCAGTACATAATATATTATACCTGATATAGATTATATATTCTTCGTTGAATATTTCTGGAGAAATGGGTAGGCACGGTGCTTTTCTAGAAGCCAACCATGTCTTTTAAATCGGTAAGAACGTGGTACGGGGTACGCACGTGTTCGGATAGTCCAACATCCAGATTTTCTGCCAACATATCCAGAGATCTCTTAGGTCGCTTCCTAAATATTCACCGATGACATTTAACTCGAACAAAATTAATATGGGATTAATTATGAAAGAAAAAATTAATCTAGGATTAATTACGGCAAGAATTTATCTGAGATAAAATTCGAATAGAAGAGAGAACGCGATTAATTTGGAATTAATCGATTAAATAATATATTGGATATATTAATTGAAATCGGATTTCAAAGCGAAATTAAAATTGGATTTCAATTCGGGTGAACGAACTAATTTGAAATTAATTCGTAAGTGACTTTCGTAATAATTTTGCTAGGCATTATTATTTAATTAAATTAGATGTAATTACGTCACGACGGAAAATTCGTTTAATCGGATTAAACAAAGCTGAGCCCGAAGTGTGTTGAGCAAGCCACTTGAATTTTGAATTTTAAGAAGTGGGGCCACCAACTTACATCACTAGTCATTAGTTGATGGAGTGGGTGAATGCTTTTGCATTTTCTTTTCAACACAATTTTTTCTTTTGCTTTTTGAAATGGGGGTCTAGCGATACACATTTTTGGTGGTTGACTTTGTAATTGGTTTTAGAAAACAAATGTCAAACACGAAACTCTCTCCCTCTCCTTGTTTTGTCGAGCTTTCATGCTCTTCCTCCATTGATTTTGGCATCAAATCAAACAAAGTAGCACTTAAAGATTGATCAAGGTGATGGGAAACTCACCCCTGGACTTAAAGATTCAACAAAGCTTGGAGCTTCAACAAATACCAAGAATTTTTGAAATCCAACATCCGATCTTAGAAGTTTACCTTGAAAAGATCACGGCAATTACCGAGATGCCGCACCGAAGAAAGAAAAGGGAGTAGCGCTTTCCTCGGAATCCGATATCAGTAGATTCATTGCCAAGCTAACATTAGTATGTGAGCCTCTTCATGCTATTAGGAAGGACCAGCTGTGAGTGGAATAGGCATGTCAAGATCTTTTGACAAAATCAAGATACTTGGTTAAACCGCCCATCCTGAACCCTCCAAGGGTTGGGCAAATGATGAGTGGTATTTATATCACTATTTCCCACTCATTTAATCTAATATTTTGTATAGTTTCTTGAGTTTTGTGAATGTTTTGATGTGTTTTGTGTTATTTTGTAGATAAATAAAGTTTGGAAAGCACTGGAGGCAATTTGAGGCAAAACCGGACAAAAATGCGTCAACAGGGATATTTTCGTCTCTTCGCGTCGCGACGCTGGAACACTGCGCGCCGCGACGCCCAGCGTGCGCCGAATCTGCTAACATGCGCCGGGTCCACAAAATCAGAATCTGAGAAAAGTTGACTTTGCTAACGTGCGCCGTGACACGTGTCACCATCACAACAGAGATGCTAAAATGCGCCTTGCCACGTGTCGAAATCCTATTGCTTGGACGGCCACCGCCCACGTGTCATCCTACGTGTCGCCACATCATCGTCCACATCAGCAGCCACATCAGCAAGTCAACCGAGTCAACATGCCATGTCATCATCAGCCAATCACAGCGCGACACGTGTCAACCTCTCATTCGTCTGACGGCCGCCGCCCCGTGTCGCCACGTTGTCTTCCACATCATCAGAGTGACGTCACCAATGACGTCATGAACAGTGACACGTCACCAATGACGTCAGCATAATAATTGAGTCTTAGCCGCCTTGCCACGTGTCGCTCAACAGTCAGCCGCCATGCCACGTGTCGCCTTCTCATCGTGCCACGTCACCAATAGTGAAAAATCCAGCGTCGCGACGCTGAGGCTTTGGCGTCGCGACGCGCGAACAGTGACCAAATAGTGAATTTTTTTTGCTATAAATAGGCCGCGAATTTTCAGTTTTTATTACACCTTTTCTCACTCCTTCTATGTAATTAGGGAGTTTCTCTCTCTAGAATTTTCATTTTTATTTTTACTTTTTACTTTTGTAATAATTTTAATTACTGTTTGTAGTAATAATAATTTACTTTCTTTATTTTACAGTTTTTACTATTCACTATGCGGAGGTAACTTCCCTATGCTAAGGTGAAAGGTAATTATTTTACTATTGCTATTTAGATTAATCTCCCTTAAAAATAATATATTTACTATTTAAAATTCTGATTAATAAAGGAATACCGCTATATTGGTCGGTTGGTAAATTTATTTTCTGTTGGTTTGAAACTGATTAATCAAGGATACCGCCAGACTGGTCGGTTGGTAAATTTATTTTGGTACCGCCTTTATGGCTGGATTATGGACAAATATTACCGCCTATATGGCTGGTTGGACTTAATTGGACTTAATCAGGATACCGCCAGATTGGTCGGTTGATTAAATAATTTCATAAGTTTATATATTATTTTATTGGGAGATATCTAAATTAGTAATATTAAAAGTAATTCCTTTTTGCCTTAGCATTTTATTTCATTTAATTTTCTCTTCAGCATTTTCATTATCGCAATTACTTTTCAGCAGTTTATGTCTTTTATTTTCAAGTTTTTATCAGCCCTAGCTATGTGTCATAACTAAGTTAATATCTAGGGTTGTGATGAAATTCAATGTCACGGGTTTATAAGGGTTAGATTATAATTTGGGTAATATAAAGATTTATTTATTGAGTCTTAATCTTAATGCTCTTTAATTAACTGGCCATTAATTAAATTGACTAGGTAAACTTAAAATGAACTAGACATAGGGATTTTAAGTTTAAGACCTTAGATTCAATAGCCCACGATCTTCCTTAAGGATAGATAACCCTTTCAATAGATTTCCTTACAGGATAGGAATATACCTGTCGGGCGGGGGTAGTCTTAATTGGAACTTAATCGTAATGAATCTAGGTAATTTGGTTGACATAGACATATGGTTCAATTGGATTATACTAGGTATTTGTAATTGACCATCGGAAGAGGCTTTTACATAATTAGTGTTTCAGGTTAATAAATCAATATATTACCCAATTATAAAATAACCACTTTATCTTTATATAATATTGGAATAAATCACAACCCTGGATAGTTTTAATATTGAATTTTCTTAAAATCTACTTTCAAACAATTTTATTTTATTGTCTTTAAATTTAGAATCGTCGCTATTTCAAATCAGTTAAACAACCTGTTAGATACTAGTAATCATTTAACCTCATAAAATTAATAACTTAGGTATTAAGTCCTCGTGGGATCGATACTTTTTATACTACTTGAACGATACGTACGCTTGCGTTATACGTGTGTGTTTACGCCGGTCAAGTTTTTGGCGCCGTTGCCGGGGACTTATTTATCTTTTATTATTAGTTTAGGGGTTAGATACTTTTACTTGTATCTAATTTCTTTTTACTTATTGTTATTGTTTTCTTGTGTTTCAGGTTCTCAGAAACTTCATGAGACGAACCAGAAGCTTTGAACTACGACCGCTTGACCCAGAAATTGAAAGAACTATCAGACAGTTGAGAAGGGAAAGGCGAGAAGCTCAAGAAGCTTTAGTCAACATGGAACCTGAACCTTTGGAGGTTGCACCACCAATTCCCATTCGAGACAGAACCATTCCGGTGGTTGACAGACTCATTTCATGCATTGTACTCCCTCCATTACCAGCAAATGCGGGTGACATCAAAACTTGCATTCAGATGATACAACAATCAGTTCAGTTTGGAGGAAATGCAACTGAAGATCCTAATTCCCACATCAGCAACTTCCTGGAAGTTTGCGGTACTTTCAATTACAACCGAGAAGCTGAAGAAGCAATGAGACTGCGTGTATTCCCATACTCCTTGAAGGACAGAGCTAAAGCCTGGCTACATTCATTACCAGCAGGTTCTATCACAACATGGAACATCTTAGCCACCAAATTTCTTGCAAAGTATTTTCCACCAGCCAGAACCGGAAAACTGAGGAATGACATCACATCCTTTGTGCAGCAAGATTCAGAATCTCTGTACGAAGCTTGGGAAAGGTACAAAGACTTACTCCGGAAATGTCCACACCATGAAATTCCAAAATGGCTTCAAGTCCAAACATTTTATAATGGGCTTTCTGGAATAATGAGAACCACAATTGATGCTGCTGCTGGAGGAGCTTTAATGGCAAAAGGAGAAGATCAAGCCTGGGAATTAATCGAAGAAATGGCCAACAACAACTCTTTGTGGCCAACTGAAAGAAGTTTGATTCAAAGAATTGCAGGAATATATGAGGTTGGAGCTAATACAGCAGTCAACACCAAGCTAGATCAAATATGCAAATTCATGGAGACTCTTACCACTGGATCCACAAGTTCACCATATGGAGGAGCACCAGATTCAAATCAACATGAAGAAACGGTGAATTATGTCAACAATTTCAACAGGCAGGGGAACAATCCATATTCCAACACCTACAACCCAGGGTGGAGGAATCATCCTAATTTTTCATGGAGTAACAATTCAGGTCAACAACAGAACTATCCACCACCTGGATTCCAGCAACAGAACAAAGGCCAAACGCAGGTAAATGAACCAGGAATAGCAGAAGTGCTGGCTCAGTTAAAAAAGTACGATGCTATCTTTCAGAGCCAATCAGCTTCCATCAAAGCACTGGAGAATCAAATCGGCCAACTGGCCAATGCTCAGAGTTACAGACCACCAGGTAATCTTCCCAGTAATACAGAACCAAATCCAAAGAACCGAGGGAAGGAACAATGTCAAGCCATTACCTTAAAGAGTGGTACTGAGATCAACAAAGATATTGGAGTCAAAACAGCTGCTGAGGAAGTTCCAAAAGATGCAGTTCCACAGATGGAAGAAAAAGAAGCAAAGGAAAAAGAAAAAGAACAGATCACTCCACCACCACCATTTCCTCAGCGTCTTCAGAAAAACAAACTGGACAAACAGTTTGCTCGTTTCTTGGAGATTTTCAAAAAGCTGCACATTAACATACCATTTGCTGAAGCCTTGGAACAAATGCCCAGTTATGTCAAATTCATGAAAGACATCCTTTCACGAAAACGGAGATTGGGAGACTACGAGACAGTAGCATTGACAGAAGAATGCAGCGCCATCATTCAGAGGAAGCTTCCCCCGAAGTTGAAAGATCCTGGCAGTTTCACAGTCCCATGCACCATTGGAGAACATTACATCGGTAAGGCTTTATGTGATTTAGGTGCCAGTGTTAATTTAATGCCTTTTTCTATTTACAGGAAACTGCAAATTGGAGAAGCAATGCCTACCTCAGTATCTTTGCAACTTGCTGATCGAACACTCGCATTTCCGAGAGGAGTCGTTGAAAATGTGCTAGTTAAAGTTGACAAACTCATCCTTCCAGCAGACTTTATCATCCTTGACATGGAAGAAGACAAAGAAATACCTATCATTCTCGGGAGACCATTTTTGGCTACAGGTAAAACTGTAATTGATGTGCAAAAAGGAGAACTAACCATGAAAGTGCAGGACCAAGAAGTGACCTTTAATGTTTTCCAAGCCATGAAATTTCCAAGTGATGAAAAGGAAGAAGAAGAATGCTTCAGAATTGATGTTGTTGATAAAATTGTTCAGAATACTGAGTCAAATCTCACAGATACACTTGAAGCTTGCATAACCAATATGACTGACAACGAACTAGATGCTGAAATCTTGGAATGTATCAATTACCTTGACAAACCATTCCGATTCAAAGTTACACCACCAGTTGAAAGCTTGGAATTACCAAAGAAAGACCGAATTAAACCTTCGATTGAAGAACCACCGCAGCTGGAACTGAAGTTACTTCCGAGCCATCTCAGGTATGCATTTCTTGGAAACTCTTCTGAATTACCTGTTATTATTTCTTCTTCACTAACATTGGAACAGGAAGAAAAGCTACTAAGAGTGTTACGAGAACACAAAAGAGCCATTGGCTGGACTATAGCAGACATTCGAGGCATTAGTCCATCATTTTGCATGCACAAAATCCTGATGAATGATGAATACAAACCCACAGTGGAGCATCAACGGAGACTCAATCCAATCATGAAGGAAGTCGTGAAGAAAGAAATCATCAAATGGTTGGATGCTGGTATCATTTACCCCATCTCAGACAGCACTTGGGTAAGTCCTATGCAATGTGTACCTAAGAAAGGAGGAATTACTGTTGTCACCAATGAAAAGAACGAGCTGATTCCAACAAGAACGGTGACTGGATGGAGAGTATGTATGGATTACAGGAAGCTGAACAAAGCCACGAGAAAGGACCATTTTCCGCTGCCATTCATTGACCAGATGTTAGACAGACTGGCAGGACATGAGTTTTATTGTTTTCTTGATGGATATTCAGGTTACAATCAGATTGCCATCACACCAGAAGACCAGGAGAAAACCACTTTTACATGTCCCTATGGTACTTTTGCTTTCCGCAGGATGCCATTTGGATTATGTAATGCCCCTGCCACTTTTCAACGTTGCATGATGGCCATTTTCTCAGACATGCTGGAGCAGAGTATGGAAGTTTTTATGGATGATTTTTCTGTGTTTGGAGATTCTTTTGACCATTGTTTGTTAAATTTGGAACAGGTATTACAAAGATGTGAAGATACAAACCTGGTACTCAATTGGGAAAAATGTCACTTTATGGTGCAGGAAGGTATTGTTCTTGGACACAGGATCTCAAAAAGGGAATTGAGGTAGACAAAGCAAAAATCGAGACAATTGAGAAACTACCTCCACCAACATCTGTAAAAGGGATTCGGAGTTTTCTTGGACATGCAGGTTTTTACAGGAGATTTATCAAAGACTTTTCCAAGATTGCAAAACCTCTTTGTAATCTTCTGGAAAAGGATGTGCCTTTCAACTTCACAAAGAATGCCAGGCAGCTTTTGAGATCTTAAAACAAAAACTGATTTCTGCCCCCATCATTGTAGCACCAGATTGGACCCTTCCATTCGAGGTAATGTGTGATGCTAGTGATTTTGCTGTAGGTGCAGTTTTGGGACAACGCAAAGCAAAGATTTTCCACACCATCTACTACTCCAGCAGAACTCTGAATGAAGCTCAACTCAACTACACAACCACTGAAAAGGAGTTGCTCGCAGTTGTGTATGCTTTTGACAAATTCCGCTCTTATCTGTTGGGTCCCAAAGTGGTGGTCTACACAGATCATTCAGCAATCAAATATCTGATCAAAAAGAAAGATGCCAAACCTAGATTGATCCGTTGGATACTTCTTCTGCAAGAATTCGATGTGGAGATTCGAGACAGGAAAGGAACAGAGAATCAGGTGGCAGATCATCTATCGAGGCTCGAGAATGGAGAAACAGCTGACAAAGATCCTTCAATCAAAGAAACTTTTCCAGATGAACAATTGTTTTCCATAAATCAACAGGAAGTCCCTTGGTATGCTGACTATGTCAATTATATTGTGACAGGAAAATGGCCGTTGGAATGGACAACTCAGCAACGGAAGAAGTTCTTCAAAGAAGTCAAGCACTATGTCTGGGATGAACCGTACCTGTTTAAACGCTGTGCTGATCAATTACTGAGACGGTGTGTCCACAAGAGGAGGTTAACAGTGTTTTGCAACACTGTCATTCATCACCATACGGCGGACACTTCAGCGGAAACAAAACTGCAGCCAAAGTCCTTCAATCAGGTTTGTTCTGGCCCACTCTTTTTAAAGATGCTTATCTTTTTGCTTTTCAATGTGACAGGTGCCAGAGAACGGGAAATATTTCGAGGAGAAACGAAGGACCGTTGCAAAACATTCTAGAAGTGGAAATATTCGATGTATGGGGTATTGATTTCATGGGACCCTTTGTTCCATCATTTGGAAACCTGTACATCCTGGTTGCTGTAGATTATGTTTCCAAATGGGTTGAAGCAATTGCACTGCCATCCAATGACTCAAAAGTTGTGATCAAATTCCTGAAAAAGAACATTTTCACTCGATTCGGAACACCGCGGGCAATTATCAGTGATGGTGGCTCTCATTTCTGCAACAAATACTTCGATGCACTCTTATCCAAATACGGAGTTACTCACAAAATTGCCACTGCTTACCATCCACAGTCAAATGGACAGGTTGAGGTTTCAAACAGGGAGATCAAAAGAATCCTAGAAAGAACCGTTGGATCAACAAGGAAGGACTGGTCAACAAAACTAGATGATGCATTATGGGCCTACAGGACAGCTTACAAGACACCCATTGGTATGTCTCCATATCGATTAGTGTTTGGGAAAGCATGCCATCTGCCAGTTGAGCTTGAACACAAGGCGTACTGGGCACTGAAGAAGTTGAATTTTGACTCACAAGCTGCAGGAGAGAAAAGACTTCACCAACTCAACGAATTGGAGGAATTTCGCCTACAGGCTTATGACAATGCCAAATTATACAAGGAAAAGACAAAGAAATGGCATGACCGAAAAATAGTGCACAGACAGTTGGAACCAAGACAGCAGGTGTTGTTGTACAACTCGAGGTTGAAACTTTTCCCTGGAAAGTTGAAATCTAGGTGGTCTGGACCATTTGTAATCACTCAGGTTTTACCATATGGAGCTGTTGCTACTGGATCCCAATACCAACAACACATTCAAAGTTAACAGTCAGCGTGTCAAGCACTACTGGGGAGAATCATTTGGGCGACAAAAAGAAAGTGTTACACTTTCAGATCCAGCATAAACGTTCGAGAAGTAACGTCTAGCTGACGACTTAAAACTTAGCGCTCGCAGGGAGGCAACCCATGCAATTTTTGTATATATTGTGATTTGGTGTGATTTAATTTTGTGTGTTTAGTTTTTGCAGATTAAGTCATTTCAAGATGGAAGAAGCTCTCGCAAATCTTCACAAGCAATTTCCTTCTCTCCCACAAAAATCTCTATTGAAAGTTTACAAAGCTCGCTTGGAACGAATGAGACTACTGACGATCCATGGTGTGCCCAATGATATTCGTTGGGTAATTGAAGCAAAGTTCGATTGGCAGGTGAGTCTTCTGAATCTTTTATTTCACATCTGCCTGGTTTTGGAAGAAGCACCTATGCAAAGAAACGTAGAGCTAAACAAATGGGTGTTTGTTACAAATGTGCACGATGGAATTGCAACACTCGTTGTCGTTCTTTAGGAATGGTGTCTATTAATCGCGAAGACAAAATTGAATTCATTAGGGATGGCTTGAGTAAGGAGTCTTTAGATGATATATCTTCGACTCTTGAGACGCATCCCAGTGGACATGTTCATATAGCCTTTCGCAGATTACATACACAATTTCAAAAAGAAAGACAACAGTTAAGTCTCGGGAATCTGACTCAAAAAGACCCTGTTTGCCAATTTATAAGAAAATTGGATGGGAAGCTTGTCCCTGACGCATAGACGTCAATCAAGCCCGTTATTTGTAAATATTATATCTCTTTATCTTTTTCTAATAATTGTGATTTATTTTGTTGTTTTCTTTTATTTTCTCCGACAGGATCCAGATCTTGTTGACTATCACAATCTATTTTACTATTTTGCTACTAATCGTCCTTTGGAAGATACTTGTGCTATTTTTACTCACCCTTTTTCAGGTATTATAAATTCAACTCATCATTGCACATTTGAAGATATCCAGAGTAAAACATGGAAGCCACTTCAAGAAGACGAGTTGAAAACATTTGTGTGTTTTGCGGTAGTACTGTTGGTACTAAACCACAATACATAGAAGCAGCACAGGAATTGGGTCGAGTCTTAGCCGCAAGGAATATACACTTAATATATGGCGGAGGTAATCTCGGACTAATGGGGATTGTTCAAAGGCCGTACAGGAAGGAGGCAATCATGTTTTGGGAATCATCCCAAAACCCTTGGCAGAAGCAAATCTTATTGAACCAACAAACGGAGAGGAACTGATCGTGCCAGGTATGTCTGAACGACTGGTAGAAATGATTAACCGTTCTGATGCTTTTATTGCTTTGCCAGGTGGCTTGGGCACATTGGAGGAAATTTTTATTGTACTATCTTGGGCGAACCTAAACATACACCAGAAACCAATTGGGCTGTACAACGTTGATGGGTTTTATGATTTTCTTTGTGTGTTTCTTGATGATGCTCGAAGAAATGGGTTCGTGTCAAAACCTTTAAAGAACTCCTCTTTACTGCCAGAACTGCTCCAGATTTAATTGACCAACTCATAGCCTATGAACCGAAAGTTGACCCTATCATTTCAAAGATAAATTGGTCCGAGGACGATCGTGGTAAGAGACGTCGAATTAATCTGGATCTTAACCTGTAATTTTCCTGTAGAATTTCAACTAACCAGGTATTATTTTCTAAACTCTTCTTCTACTGTTTAAGACATTGAGGACAATGTCTCATTTAGGTTTGGGGGTGAGGTATAGTTAATAGTACTTGTTTGTATTGTGTTTTTATTTTTAGTCCAAAATTTTTCGAAAAATACAAAAAAAATTGAAAAATTTTCAAAAATTACAAAAATATTTTGCTTTTTTGTGTTTTTATTTTGACTAAAAAGGTGAATTGGTAAGAAATAGCCGAGTAAGGAGTTTCCACTCTTGAGACGTATTTCAAACCATTTATTTCGAAATAAGTTAATTTTTGTTTATTTCCTTTTGAATTATTTAATTTGTGAATTCTCCATAATACTGACTAAAATGAATCTTCATATGCTCATTTGACAGGTATTATCAATACATAGTAACATACAGACATGAGCTGTAATTGAAAAATTTGTAATATTCCGTGCTATAGTTTAATTGGAGGAAGCATCTATACATAGTTATGGAATAAAAAAAAAAAAAAAAAAAAAAAAAAAAAAAAAAATGATGTACAAAAATAAAGTATCTAAGATCCGGGTTATTAAGTCTGTAAGGGTGTTTTAACACCTAGTGCCCTAAAACCAACTGGTTTGGGAGTCATTGGCCCAAAGCTCGCTACATGGATCGAAGATACTGCAAAAATATATTCATATCTGAAGTCTGAGTAATTAAGTTCGTAGGGGTGTCTTAACACCTGGTGCCCTAAAGCCAACTGGTTTGGGAGCCACCGACCCAAAGCTCGCTACATAGACGAAGGTATTGTATATAAATAAAAAGTCAAAATTCAGAAAATCAAAGAAAAAATCAGAAAAATCAGAAAATTATTCCATTACTACAAAAAGGTGTGAAATCTGATAGAACTTTAGGACAAAAATATTACTCTCTTATCAACTGCACTTATGACTGTTGTGGGCAAAAATGAGTTGTTTAATATTATGTTGACTGTGTATATGAAGAAAGATAAAAATAATCGGAGAATTTACTTATTCGGTAATTTAGAAAGAAACAAAACAACTAGTAACTTGTAGTAGAAGTTTCACCTGATTAGTTACTAACTTCTTTATTCTCTTTTCGCTTGTCTTTTTGCTTTTGTGTGCATTAGTTTTAACTACCTTTTTACTTTTGTAAAATGTTTGTGGGTATCATTGCTGTAAACCCTCACGAGACTACACTCGTCCACTAGGGACACCTAGGGGTTTAAAGGCTTGTTGCATATGCTAAATGCAACCGTGATCCCTACGAAAATGGCTTAGTTAAATTTTATTCATTTTGTATTTTGCTCGAGGACTAGCAAAATGTTAGGTTTGGGGGTGTGATGAGTGGTATTTATATCACTATTTCCCACTCATTTAATCTAATATTTTGTATAGTTTCTTGAGTTTTGTGAATGTTTTGATGTGTTTTGTGTTATTTTGTAGATAAATAAAGTTTGGAAAGCACTGGAGGCAATTTGAGGCAAAACCGGACAAAAATGCGTCAACAGGGATATTTTCGTCTCTTCAGCGTCGCGACGCTGGAACACTGCGCGCCGCGACGCCCAGCGTGCGCCGAATCTGCTAACATGCGCCGGGTCCACAAAATCAGAATCTGAGAAAAGTTGACTTTGCTAACGTGCGCCGTGACACGTGTCACCATCACAACAGAGATGCTAAAATGCGCCTTGCCACGTGTCGAAATCCTATTGCTTGGACGGCCGCCGCCCCACGTGTCATCCTACGTGTCGCCACATCATCGTCCACATCAGCAGCCACATCAGCAAGTCAACCGAGTCAACATGCCATGTCATCATCAGCCAATCACAGCGCGACACGTGTCAACCTCTCATTCGTCTGACGGCCGCCGCCCCACGTGTCGCCACGTTGTCTTCACACATCACAGTGACGTCACCAATGACGTCATGAACAGTGACACGTCACCAATGACGTCAGCATAATAATTGAGTCTTAGCCGCCTTGCCACGTGTCGCTTCAACAGTCAGCCGCCATGCCACGTGTCGCCTTCTCATCGTGCCACGTCAACCAAATAGTGAAAAATCCAGCGTCGCGACGCTGAGGCTTTGGCGTCGCGACGCGCGAACAGTGACCAAATAGTGAATTTTTTTTGCTATAATAGGCCGCGAATTTTCAGTTTTCATTACACCTTTTCTCACTCCTTCTATGTAATTAGGGAGTTTCTCTCTCTAGAATTTTCATTTTTATTTTTTACTTTTTACTTTTGTAATAATTTTAATTACTGTTTGTAGTAATAATATTTACTTTCTTTATTTTACAGTTTTTACTATTCACTATGCGGAGGTAACTTCCCTATGCTAAGGTGAAAGGTAATTATTTTACTATTGCTATTTAGATTAATCTCCCTTAAAAATAATATATTTACTATTTAAAATTCTGATTAATAAAGGAATACCGCTATATTGGTCGGTTGGTAAATTTATTTTCTGTTGGTTTGAACTGATTAATCAAGGATACCGCCAGACTGGTCGGTTGGTAATTTATTTTGGTACCGCCTTTATGGCTGGATTATGGACAAATATTACCGCCTATATGGCTGGTTGGACTTAATTGGACTTAATCAGGATACCGCCAGATTGGTCGGTTGATTAAATAATTTCATAAGTTTATATATTATTTTATTGGGAGATATCTAAATTAGTAATATTAAAAGTAATTCCTTTTTGCCTTAGCATTTTATTTCATTTGTAATTTTCTCTTCAGCATTTTCATTATCGCAATTACTTTTCAGCAGTTTATGTCTTTTATTTTCAAGTTTTTATCAGCCCTAGCTATGTGTCATAACTAAGTTAATATCTAGGGTTGTGATGAAATTCAATGTCACGGGTTTATAAGGGTTAGATTATAATTTGGGTAATATAAAGATTTATTTATTGAGTCTTAATCTTAATGCTCTTTAATTAACTGGCCATTAATTAAATTGACTAGGTAAACTTAAAATGAACTAGACATAGGGATTTTAAGTTTAAGACCTTAGATTCAATAGCCCACGATCTTCCTTAAGGATAGATAACCCTTTCAATAGATTTCCTTACAGGATAGGAATATACCTGTCGGGCGGGGGTAGTCTTAATTGGAACTTAATCGTAATGAATCTAGGTAATTTGGTTGACATAGACATATGGTTCAATTGGATTATACTAGGTATTTGTAATTGACCATCGGAAGAGGCTTTTACATAAATTAGTGTTTCAGGTTAATAAATCAATATATTACCCAATTATAAAATAACCACTTTATCTTTATATAATATTGGAATAAATCACAACCCTGGATAGTTTTAATATTGAATTTTCTTAAAATCTACTTTCAAACAATTATATTTTATTGTCTTTAAATTTAGAATCGTCGCTATTTCAAATCAGTTAAACAACCTGTTAGATACTAGTAATCATTTAACCTCATAAAATTAATAACTTAGGTATTAAGTCCTCGTGGGATCGATACTTTTTATACTACTTGAACGATACGTACGCTTGCGTTATACGTGTGTGTTTACGCCGGTCAGCAACCCTTGTGTTGTATTTGGCTATAGACCCGAAGTGCTGGGGGCAATGATGTACAGGTATATGAGACCGGGTTGAACCTGATGTCTACTACCTCATAAAAAGATGCTTCGTATGAAGCCCTCTATTAATGAGGTGGAAAAATCTGTCTGGCGTGATATGGGCTTCCCGAAGGTGCGTCATTACTTCCAATCCTATAAGATACAAGTGGTAGTCAAGGAAATCCCCTTAAAGTATTGCATTCAGCCTCACGGTAGGAGTTGGGCAGATGGTTGGTGTTGCTAACGGAGTTTGCTATAGCAACTCCCTCTAAGGTAATCAAAGGACGTGCCCGTAGCGAAGTATTGGCATACAACCCATATAATTTGAATTCTCGGATGAGGAGTCCCAAGCCATAATGGTTCAGGGGTGGAAAATATATTTCAACGGGGCGGCGAACTACAAGGAGCTAGAATAGGAATTGTTATAGTAACCCCGATGGAGAAACCCTCCCTATGGCCGAAAGTTGACGTTCAGATCCCAACACATGGCCGAATATGAAACAGTGTCTTTGGACTAAAAGCACTAATAGCCCTTGGAGCTAGGGACATAGATTTATGGAGACTCGATGTTTGAAGTTCGCGATGCGAGGGAAGGGAATTGAAGGAACCCGGTACCTACTCCATCTCAGAGTTGGCACAGGCTATCCCCGACTGTAAATTCAGCACTTTCCATGAGAAGAGAACCCAAATGGCGATGCACTAGTAACCCTAGCTGCAACTTAGGAAAACCCAAAATAAATTGGTAATGAGGCCCTTGTACTGACAACAGCTAGCAGACCCAGTTATGAGATAGAGAGAATCTTGGAAGTAGAAGTCGACGATGGGAAGCCGTGGTACTATGACATTCTGTAGTATCTAGAACGTGGGGAATTTCCAGAAGGAGCCGGTAAGAAAGACATAATAGCCATTCAGAAATTGGCTTCCCAGTATGTGAGTTTAAATGGAGAGATGTACAAGAGACAAGCCAATGGCATCCAGCTGAAGTGTTTAAGAAAAGAAGAGGCTCAGATGGTGATGAAAGAGGTACACGCTGGAGTATGTGGACCGCACATGAATGGATTGAATTTGTCTTGCAAGATATTGAGAAAGGGATTTTACTGGTCGACCATAGAAGCTGAATGCGCAAAGCTGGTGAAGCACTGTCACGATTGCTAGGCACATGGCAACTTGAACCATCTACCGCCTACGGAATTACACGGACTTTCAGAACCATGGCCTTTCTCAGCATGGGGTATTGACATGATTGGAGAAATCAGGCCACATGCATTAAATGGACACCGCTTCATAGTAGTGGTGGTAGACTATTTTTCGAAATGGGTGGAAGCCGAGTCATTTCGTAATGTTATGGCGAAGCAGATGGCCAAGTTTATAGCCCATAATATAGTATGTCGATATGGAATGCCACATCACCTAATGATGGACAATGGAGTCCAATTTCAGGGAGAAACAAAGGCGATGTTGCAGAAGTACGGGATAGGGCGTCACAAATCATCACCTTATGGGCCACGGGCTAATGAGGTGGTGGAGGCGGCCAACAACCATAAAGAAAATACTAGCTAAGATGATGGAAAGTTATAAAGATTAGGCTGAAAAACTACCATATGCCTTGTGGGGGGTATAGAACTTCGGTGAGAACGGAAACGGGAGCCACACTCTATGCTTTGGTTTATGGGATGAAGGCAGTGTTACATTGGAAATAGAGATATAGTCAATGTGGGTACTAGCAGAGGCAGGATTGCCTGAGCAGGAATGGGCTTCGCAGAGGTTCAAATAGCTAGCATTATTGGATGAGAAATGGATAAAGGCCTTGTACCACATGCAGCTATACCAGAAATTATTAGCTCGGGCGTTCAACAAGAAGGTACGCCCCACCAAGATCATGGAAGGTGATCTAGTGCTCAAGCAGTCGAAGCCACTGATAATGGACCTAAGGGGAAAGTTCAGGCCCAATTGGGAAGGGCCATACCTAGTCAAAAGGGTGATGAGGAATGGGGCAGTGAGACTGTCAAATTTGGAAGGGAATGAGTTCACCGAGGCAATCAACGTGAACAGACTGAAACAATACTTTTCATAAAAAAAAGGCTCGTTGGGTTGAAAATCCGCAAAGGACAGCCCAAACAAAATATAGAGCATGAGTGGGCAAGAAAAATGGTTATTTGTAAAATTCGTGAGGAACAGTTAGCGACAGAGGTATCCTTACAATGTAGTTCATTATTTCCTACATATGTACTAAGAAGTAATGCAAATGCCTTTATTGAATCAAATGTTCAAGATGTTCATAGATTGTATAAATCCCAGCTAATCGGGAAAGATTAGAGTCAAGTAATTACAAATCACGTCTTTTGTTTCTTAGATGCTGGACCAATGTTAGGAGATCTAAGAGAAGGAGCATTGGGAGGCCCCAGTGCAGCGACGGGCCACGTTCGGCGCTGAGACCATTTGATCTGGAAATGGTCCAAGAGGCGGTGAGACAGAGGCCCACTTTGGAAAGTGTGTTGTCCAGGGACAGGGTGATAGAGACACCCAAATTGTTGAAGAACCCTGGCAGGAATATAGAACGAGTTGGAGTATAGACCGGGAAAGGGTATGCAGTGCCCGAGGAAATCCACGGTGACATGACAAAGATGCCACCAAGAACACAGCCACGTGATGTTTGCAGTAGTAAGGCGCAGCAGCCACTCATGCCATTCCGCATAAGGAATGTTTTTCTTCATTAAGGCCCAGGCAAAGTGGTGACGAGGGCCATAAGAAATAAAGACAGAAGCTGGAGAAGGAACAATAAGTCTTAATTTCTCTTGCAACCGGATCTGGAAAATATATATATATATATATATATATATATATATATGAAATTTTAGCTCGCTGGGTTGAAAACCTGAAAAGGCGACCCAGGCAAGATAGAGCAATCCGTTAAGTTGACAATCCGAAATAATGGATAGAACAAACCTGCAAAACAATGGGACTTCCGAGAAACCGGCTTACAGGATGGTGTTTTATCATATCTAAACCATGAAGCGTCTCAGCCAAGATAATGGGGGAGGGATCATAACCACATCGGATTCCCTCGATGATGTGAAATAATGATAGTCTCCTCACGTACTCTCACAACCCACCAAGCGATATTGGGCCAAGATAGAGAATAAGACTACAATTCTCCAGGGACGGGACCTTACCTCCATCCTGGAAGATACACGTAAAAGGACCTGTAACTCAATAGATAAAGCACAAGGCATTATCTTTTCCGCATCTTCAAGACAGCAAAGGAAAGCTTCGGAGGCTTCCTGAGGGTATTGACATTGGAAACGCGGCATCTCTAGAATGGTAGTATGAGAAAAATGAAAGCCAAGAATGGCAGCAAACTCCTCAGGGAGAGGGCATATTTCGAAATCTGGGAATCGCAAGACATGATTTTTAGTATCCCAAAGGTGTAATCCACCTTGACCCGGTACAGGTAGCGGAGAGCAGAAGGCTGAGCCAGGTCTGGGGATGACAAGTCTACCACCCCGCGAATAAGGGACACAACGGGATCTTGAGCCATGGAACCAAAGAGAACTGAGCAGTCACCGGAGGAGAATTAGCAGAAGGAAACTGTAAGCAGGCCAAGGGGGCGACCAAAGCTTTTTATAGGCAAAGGGCACCAAAGGCCAAAAGGATTCCTAAATGGGTGAAGAAACCCCTCTAGCACAAGGAATGCCTAACCAAAGTTGACATCCAGCCAATAGGACAGAGAAACCCCATCAGAGTAGGGAATGCATCCATGCATACATTCACACATGTCGCATACATACAATTTTTGTTCGCAGGCTTTGAAGAAAAAGAAAGAGCAGCGAGGACGAGCAACTCCAAAAATATAGAAGAACTCTAAGAATGGAGAGGAAACTCAGGTTTGAGGATGAGCAACTCTAATAATGGAGAACAGCATTGGGAATAAGGATGAGGAACTCCGAGAATGGAGAACAATCTCAGGAATGAGGACGAGCAACTCCAAGAATGGAGAAGAACCTCGAGAATGAGGACGAGCAACTCCAAGAATGGAGAGGAACCTCGGGAATGAGGACGAATAACTCCGGGAATGGAGAGGAACTCTGAGAATAGAGAACAACCACGAGAAAGAGGACGAGCGAAGAGCCTCGAGAATGAGGACAGATCAAGTAAGTAAAAAATGCATGCATGACTTTGATAAGATTGTCACTGTCACACACTGCACAAACCCCATCGAAGTGGGGACAAGTGTAGATATTATATTTTTTACATTAGCCCGATGATGAGCCACGTATGGAGGCACTACCTGAAAAGTTACGGAAGTTGCGAAAAATGAATACCGGAAGGGAGGAAAACCTCTAAAATTAGCACCTCATCGGATTCAAACTCACTAGCCAGCCTCGGATTCGCTCAGTCAACTTCTGCCTCAAACCTTAGCTTCGAACCCACCATGCAGCCCATGCAACTGGCCCATCCAGCCCACGCAAACGGCCCAAAAACCCCATGCATAATCTTTCCAAATACGATAAAATCTCCTTAGTTATGAGAGCATCAACACTTTCCAATTTAATGACATTTTTGGGATCCCATCCTTACCAATTTAACAAGATTTGAGATCTCCTCATCACCAAATTTATAAGATTTTATTCCCAAAATAAATTGATAATATATTTCCCAAATAAAAATGATTTGTTTCCCTATTTGGAGATCCCTTCAAATCATTATAAAAGGGTCCAAGTCATCATCAAATGGGGGGATCTTTTCTTCTTCTTTGGGGGATCACCGAAAAAATAACAAGAAAATAAGAGAATCACTGTAAATAAAGAGATGACCCAGAGAGAAAAAAAACAAACAAAGCAGCGTGGAATCAGTGAATGATGAGTGATAAATGTATCACTATTTCCCACTCATTTAACTTAATATTTTGTATAGTTTCTTGAGTTTTG
The DNA here is from genome assembly GCA_019454045.1 of Zanthoxylum bungeanum. Classification (NCBI taxonomy): domain Eukaryota; kingdom Viridiplantae; phylum Streptophyta; class Magnoliopsida; order Sapindales; family Rutaceae; genus Zanthoxylum; species Zanthoxylum bungeanum. The sequence goes on from SKCR01027987.1 coordinate 112,482, forward strand.
TGAATATTTTGATGTGTTTTGTGTTATTTTGTAGATAAATAAAGTTTCAGGACATTCTGGAGGTGATTTGGAGCAAAACTGTGAAATTTGGCAAAAATGGTATTTTGGTAATTTTTGGGCGTCCCGACACAAAGGGTATTTTGGTAATTTTGGACATCCCGACACCGAAATAAAGTTCCAAGACATTCTGGAGGTGATTTGGAGCAAAACTGTGAAATTTGACGAAAAAGGTATTTTGGTAATTTTTGGGCGTCCCGACACCGAGGGTATTTTGGTAATTGCACCACCATGCCACATGTCAAAAATTCAACGAGCCGTCTTTTTTAGCACACCATGCCACGTGTCGAAAATTCAGCGATCCAAAAAAAATAATAAAATAATAAAATAATAAAAATCAGAAAATAATAATAAAAAATTAGATTTTTTTTGCCTATAAATAGATTTCGAATTTTTAGTTTCAAATGTATCAAATCCTCTGTAAATACTTATATAATAGAGAGTTCTTCATATTTTCTTCATATATTCAGTTTTATTTACGCTTTGTAGTAGTAATTCTATTCAACCATGAGGGAGTAACCTCACCATGCTGAGGTAATAAGGTAATTCTTTTACTTTTGCTTTTTAGATTAATCTCCCTTAAAATATAATATATAAACTATTTAAAATCTGAATTAATAAAAAGATACCGCCATTCTAGGTCGGTTGGTTATTCAATTCAAACTGGTTAAACCTGACTTAATGAGGATACCGCCATTCTAGGTCGGTTGGTTTAAGTTTATATTTCTGTTCCGCCTTATGGCTGGTATATTTGAATTTGACTTAATCAGGATACCGCCATTCCGGACGGTTGGTTTAAAATATCACAGATTATATATTATATTATTGGGAGATATCTAAATAGTAAATAGTAGAAGTTAATTCCTTTTACCTTAGCATTTCTTTTTATTACTTTTCAGCAATTTCATTTTATGTCTTTTAAGTTTTTATTAGTTTTAGCTATGTATTGTAACTAAATTAAATATCTAGGGTTGTGATAAAATCTAATATAACCGGTTTTAAAAGGGTTAGATTATAGTTTGAGTAATTTAAAAGAGTTATTTATTGAGTCATAATCTTAATGCCTTTTTTATTAATTGGCCATTAATAAAATTGATTTAGATAAACTTAAAATGAACTAGACATAGGGATTTTAAGTTAAAGACCACAGACTCAATAACCCACGATCTTCCTTAAGGATAGATAACCCTTTTAATAGATTTCCTTACAGGATAGGAATATACCTGTTGGGCGGGGGTAGTCATAATTGGAACTCAATCTTAATGAATCTAGGTAATTTAATTGACATAGACATATGGTTCAATTGGATTATACTAGGTATTTGTAAATGATAATCGGAAGAGGCTTTTACATAATTTAGTGTTCCAGATTAATAATTCAATAATTTACCCAACTATGATATAACTACTTCATCTTTTAATTAATATTGGAAGAATTCACAACCCTAAATAGTTTTAATCTTCATTAATCTTCTTTCAAATTTCTTTTACTTGTTTTTAGAATCATCATCCTTTCAAATCAATCAATCATCTTATTAGATATTTGTAAATAAATAGTATCAACAATTAATAACAACAGTAGGAATTAAGTCCTCGTGGGATCGATATTTTTATACTACTTGAACGATACGTGCGCTTGCATTATACGTGTGTGTTTACGCCGGCCAAGTTTTTGGCGCCGTTGCCGGGGACTTATTTTTCTTGAGTTATTAATTTTGAAGCTGTCTAATTTACTTATATTTAATTTTCTTTATTATTATCTGTAATTTTTATTTCTTTCTTTTGTTTTCAGGTGATTAAAAAAATGGAACATTTTGAAAAATTACAAGCTTTACTAGAAGAAGATACACCCCAAATCCAGGAGCAACAGTCTAGTTTTCTGAGGCCTGTTGTCCAACACAACAATTATCACTGGAATTCAGAATCAAGCAATTCTACATTTGCTCAACAGAATGAAATAGGGAGATGTGTAATTTGTGATGGCAACCACCCGAGCGATCAATGTATATACCTTTCAGAGTGGCAGAATTATTGGAATAATTCAAGGTACGAAGAATCATCACATTTTCCATCTTATCCACCTTCTATCTACGATTTTCATCAACAATCAGAACCATCAGAGGAAGATCAGAGGGTTGACATGTTCATAAATTTATTCATGGAACGAGAAGCTCAATTTGATGCACAAATTCAGAGTCAAGCTGCGTCTATACAGATGATGACAAATCAAGTTAGACAATTAACAGATAACCTGAATCACATATCTTACGGAGTAAATTCAAATAATACTGAAGAAGCCTTCGAATATCCTGAGACTCAACATGACATCATAACAGAGGATGAGGCTGAGCAGTATCAAGAATCTGAGATATCGGTTCAAGAGCCCAAACCAACAAAGTCTCAATTTGATTTTTATTATTCAGACTCTGACGAGGATGAAGCTGAGTTGTTTGTACCAACTGTAATAACAATTGAGGATGGAATTCTGTATCCTCAAAATGAAGATCTTGGAGATTCCATTGCACAAATGTTTGAAGAAGATCTACCTGAGCCAATCATTTCACCCAAATCAGAGGATGAAGACCTACAATCTGACATTTCTTTTCATCCTCAGGTTGACAATTTTGAAGCATGTATTTCACAGATGACAGATGAAGAACTGAACGAGGAAATTTTGAAAATTCAACTGTGAAGAAAATGTGGAGCAAGAAACAGAGCAAATGGAGGAGCAAATGTCTGAACTTTCAAAGATCCAGAACATTCAGGAAAAACATCGCTGTTTTGGGGAGTACAATTTAAAGATATCACACAGAAGTTTGACAGAATGAAACTTCCATTCCAAGTCAAGCACCATACAAGACCTCCTGATTTTCTTTCTTTCTTTTCAGGAACCACTGGAGCAACAAAGATTAAAAAGGTGGCACAAGCACTGAATGAGACAAAACTCTTTTTGCCACTTTACCGTTGGAAGAGACCTTTCAAAAGCAACGCTCATGAAATGTCTTTAATCGGACATCCAAAACGACGCTGAAACCTCTTGACATATAGATTTCAGTCACGTCTGGCTGAAGACGAAAAATTTAGCGCTAGCAGGGAGGCAACCCATGCAATTTGTTGTAATTTGTTTTCATATTTTGTGTGAACTTTTTAATTTTGTGTGTTATTTTGTAGGGAAAAGCACAAATGGAGCATTTTAAGACAGAAGGAATGGTGTTTGGCAATCACAAAGAAGAGAGTTAATTCATTTGTGATGGCTGAGTAAAGAATTAATTCTTGAGACACATCCTAATGAATTTATACCAAACGAGTGGCGTATTGCATACACAATTCTGTTGCCTTAATAATTGCTTTGATTTGCTTTTCTGTCGTAATTATCTTTATTTTCGTAGACAAGATCCAGACTTTTTGACCTTTCACGATTTCTTTTGTTTTATTTTGCTAACAAGCTTCCTTTGGAAGATACTAGTGCTATTATTACTCACCCTTTTCAGGTACTATAAATTCAGCCCGTCATTGCTCCTTTGGAGGCATCCAGAATTAAGAAAGAAATAAATAAAAAATGGAAGCCACTTAAGAAGACGAGTTGAGAACATCTGTGTGTTTTGCGGTAGTACTGTTGGTACTAAACCACAATACATAGAAGCAGCACAGGAATTGGGTCGAGTCTTAGCTGCCAGGGATATGCACTTAATATATGGCGGATGCAATCTTGGACTAATGGGGATCGTTTCAAAGGCCGTACAAGAAGGAGCAGTCATGTTTTGGGAATCACCAAAACCCTTGGCAGAGGCTAATCTTATTGGATCATCAAACGGAGAGGAACTGATCGTGCCAGGTATGTCTGAACGACTGGTTGAAATGATTAACCGTTCTGATGCTTTTATTGCTTTGCCAGGTGGCTTGGGCACATTGGTGGAAATTTTTGTAGTACTATCTTGGGCGAACCTGAACATCCACCAGAAACCGCTTGGACTGCTCAACGTTGATGGATTTTATGATTTTCTTTGTGTGTTTCTTGATGATGCTCGGAGAAATGGGTTCATATCCAAACCTATGAAAGACCTCCTCTTTACTGCCAGAACTGCTCCAGATCTACTTGACCAACTCGTAGCCTATGAACCACAAGTTGACCCTATCATTTCAAAGATAAAATGGTCTGATGATGATCGTGGTAAGAGGCGCCGCGTTAATCTGGATCTTAACCTTTAATTTGCTTGTAGTAATTCAGCCAACCAGGTATTATCTTCTAAACTCTTCTTCTACTGTTTAAGACATTGGGGACAATGTCTCATTTAGGTTTGGGGGTGAGGAATAGTTAATAGTACTTGTTTGTATTGTGTTTTTATTTTTAGTCCAAAATTTTTCGAAAAATACAAAAAAATTAAAAAATTAATAAAAACAAATGGCATATTTAAAGCTAGGTGATGGTTTGGTGTCTTCCTTCACTCACTACCTTTTTATAAGGAAAAGCTGTGGAGGCACCTAGATAATCATTCACTTGTAGCGTGTTGTGACAGACTAGTTTGGAGGACTCGTTGTTTATTCCTGACAACACAGCGATAAGAGCCTAAGGGGCTTGGGTATTTAAGTGAGCCTCGCTCCACCTTCCCTCTGGGGAATCTACAACGGGAAGTCCATTCGACAGTTAGTCACACACCATAAATTCGTTGGCACGTACCATAGGTATAAAAAAGGTACGTTCACTTGGTCGCTTGAACCCTTGAGTGGGGAGTACTAGTTGTGAACAATCATTCGTCAGCTAGAGCCTTTGAAAAAAAAAAAAAAAACATGTAAATTATAGTTATATGACCAGTAGAAATGTTTTGTTGTTATGTTGACTAAAAAGATGAAATTTGTAAGAAATAGCTGTGTAAGGAATTTCCACTCCTGAGACGTATTTCAAACCTAATTCAAAACAAGTTAATTTTTGTTTATTCACTTTTGAATTATTAAATCTGTAAATTCTCCATAAAACTGACTAAAATGGATCTTCATATACTTAGTTGGCAGATATTATCAACATACATGGTAACATACGGACATAGGATAAAATTGAAAAGATTGTAATATTCAGTGCTATAGTTTAATTGGAGAAGCATCTCAAAAAAAAGTAATGGAATAAAAAAAAATACATCTGAGATCCGAGTTATTAAGTCTGTAAGGGTATTTTAATACCTAGTGCCCTAAAACCAACTGGTTTGGGAGTCATTGGCCCAAAACTCGTTACATGGAAAAAAAATGATGAAAATTTTATATATATGTATATATATCTGAAGTCTGAGTAATTAAGTCCTTAGGGGTGTCTTAACACCTGATGCCCTAAAGCCAACTGGTTTGGGAGTCACCGACCTAAAGCTCGCTACATAGATGGAAGATATTGTATATAAATAAAAAATAGAAAAAAGAGAAAAAATCAAAGAAAAAATCAGAAAAATCAGAAAATTTATTCCATTACTACAAAAGATGTGAAATCTGTGATAAAACTTTAGGACAAAAAATATTACTCTCTTATCAACTGCACTTATGACCGTTGTGGGCAAAAATGAGTTGTTTAATATTTTGTTGGCTGTGTATATGAAGAATGGTAAAAATAATCGGAGAATTTACTTATTTAGTAATTTAGAATGAAACAAAACAACTACTAAACTTGGAGTAGAAGTTTCATCTAATGAGTCACTAACTTCTTATTCTCTTTTCTCTTGTCTTTTTGCTTTTGTGTGCATTAGTTTCACTACCTTTTTACTTTTATAAAATGTTTGTGGGTATCATTGCTGTAAACCATCACGAGACTACAACTCGTCCACTAGGGACACCTATGGGTTTAAAGGCTTGTTGCATATGCTAAATGCAATCGTGATCCCTACGAAAGTGGCTTAGTTAAATTTTATTATGTTATTTTATTTTGTATTTTGCTCGAGGACTAGCAAAATGTTAGGTTTGGGGGTGTGATGAGTGATAAATGTATCACTATTTCCCACTCATTTAACTTAATATTTTGTATAGTTTCTTGAGTTTTGTGAATATTTTGATGTGTTTTGTGTTATTTTGTAGATAAATAAAGTTTCAGGACATTCTGGAGGTGATTGGAGAAGAAAAACTGTGAAATTTGGCAAAAAGGGTATTTTGGTATTTTTGGCGTCCCGACACAAAGGGTATTTTGGTAATTTTGGACATCCCGACACCGAAATAAAGTTCCAAGACATTCTGGAGGTGATTTGGAGCAAAACTGTGAAATTTGACGAAAAGGGTATTTTGGTAATTTTGGGCGTCCCGACACCGAGGGTATTTTGGTAATTGCACCACCATGCCACATGTCAAAAATTCAACGAGCCGTCTTTTTTAGCACACCATGCCACGTGTCGAAAATTCAGCGATCCAAAAAAAAAATAATAAAATAATAAAATAATAAAAATCAGAAAATAATAATAAAAAATTAGATTTTTTTTGCCTATAAATAGATTTCGAATTTTTAGTTTCAAATGTACCAAATCCTCTGTAAATACTTATATAATAGAGAGTCTTCATATTTTCTTCATATATTCAGTTTTATTTACGCTTTGTAGTAGTAATTCTATTCAACCATGAGGGGGAGTAACCTCACCATGCATTGAGGTAATAAGGTAATTCTTTTACTTTTGCTTTTTAGATTAATCTCCCTTAAAATATAATATATAAACTATTTAAAATCTGAATTAATAAAAAGATACCGCCATTCTAGGTCGGTTGGTTATTCAATTCAAACTGGTTAAACCTGACTTAATGAGGATACCGCTATTCTAGGTCGGTTGGTTTAAGTTTATATTTCTGTTCCGCCTTATGGCTGATATATTTGAATTTGACTTAATCAGGATACCGCCATTCGGGACGGTTGGTTTAAAATATCACAAGATTATATATTATATTATTGGGAGATATCTAAATAGTAAATAGTAGAAGTTAATTCCTTTTACCTTAGCATTTCTTTTTATTACTTTTCAGCAATTTCATTTTATGTCTTTTAAGTTTTATTAGTTTTAGCTATGTATTGTAACTAAATTAAATATCTAGGGTTGTGATAAAATCTAATATAACCGGTTTTAAAAGGGTTAGATTATAGTTTGAGTAATTTAAAAGAGTTATTTATTGAGTCATAATCTTAATGCCTTTTTATTAATTGGCCATTAATAAAATTGATTTAGATAAACTTAAAATGAACTAGACATAGGGATTTTAAGTTAAAGACCACAGACTCAATAACCCACGATCTTCCTTAAGGATAGATAACCCTTTTAATAGATTTCCTTACAGGATAGGAATATACCTGTTGGGGGGGGGTAGTCATAATTGGAACTCAATCTTAATGAATCTAGGTAATTTAATTGACATAGACATATGGTTCAATTGGATTATACTAGGTATTTGTAAATGATCATTCGGAAGAGGCTTTTACATAATTTAGTGTTCCAGATTAATAATTCAATAATTTACCCAACTATGATATAACTACTTCATCTTTTAATTAATATTGGAAGAATTCACAACCCTAAATAGTTTTAATCTTCATTAATCTTCTTTCAAATTTCTTTTACTTGTTTTTAGAATCATCATCCTTTCAAATCAATCAATCATCTTATTAGATATTTGTAAATAAATAGTATCAACAATTAATAACAACAGTAGGAATTAAGTCCTCGTGGGATCGATATTTTTATACTACTTGAACGATACGTGCGCTTGCGTTATACGTGTGTGTTTACGCCGGTCAGTGAACCAGTAGCGTGATGCAGAGACCTAGACGTGAATTGCAGGTGAAGAAACCAGAACGGAATCAGCGGCGTAAAGTAGAAACAGCGAACAAAGTGACCAGCGGCGTGAAACAGAAACAGCGAGCAAAGCAACCAGCAACCAGAAACAGCAAACCAGCAACCAAAAACCAAACCAAACCTTGAAACCAAGCTTCGATCCTTCCGGCGACGGCCTAACGCACTTCCGTGAAAGAAACTTAAAAGGTAAGACCTGAAGGCACCCTTACCATATTTATTTTTATAGTTCCGAACGCCGCATGCCCAGCTGGACGTGAAATACGTCCAGCCGGGTATGCGAAGCCCTACATCAAAGAATGGCCACATTTCTTCTTTGGCATTTCGTTGTTTATTTTTATCTATTTATTCACTCTTATTGTTATTTTATTATTTTTCCTTTATTTTGTTTATGCTTGTTCATGTTGATGATTATCCGTATATGCATGGTTATATTTTTTATGTCCGTTTACATTGCATTGATGATTATGTGTGTTATTATCCCTCGCGGTATATCGGATGGAAATCCAGATGTAAATCCTGTAGTCGAATCTGAATGGACAGTAGTGCGGTTTGTACTTGGGATACAATTCCATGTTCCACTCGGGAAATACTCATATATATATATGCGTGATTGACCCCATTTTTGTTTACTGTTTATCTTAATAGATCATTTGCTTTTGAATTGTTTCCTTTATGTTATTATCATTATTATTTCCATAGCCCATCACACACGACTGTTTATTATTGACATTTATCATTGACGATTTTCCTACTTTTGGTTGTTTATTATAATATTTCTTAATTTAATATGATTTTGGAATCACGTTATTTTGATTATTATTTTGGTTGGGTATGTTATTCATTTTTTATTCACTTTTATGCATGAATTGCATTAAGACTTGACTATACCATTGTGTGAACCCCTACATTACACTGGCATAAGTAAGAGACCATTTCAAACCCAACAGTTTGAGGTCTTCCCTTATAAAGGGTGAGTGTAGCCTTAAATTTTTACCAGTTCACACTGGGTGGTGACTCCTTCATTCTCCGATTTAGTCCCCCGCGGGTAATCCGTACTCTCTACGGGCTGCGAGCCCAATAGTGTCGTGGTCGGCGAACATCATAGGCATAGCAGTAAACCCCATTTTGCTGCTACAGCAAACTTCCAGGAAGTTGCTGATGTGGGTATTAGGATCTTCAGTTGCATTCCCCCTAAACTAAACTAACTATTGTATCATCTGAATGCATGTTTTGATGTCACAAGCATTTACTGGTAATGAAGGAAGTACAATACATGAAATGAAGCCGTCAACCATCGGAATAGTTCTGTCTCGAATGGGAATTGGTGGTGCAACTTATAAAGGTTCAGGTTCCATGTTGATGATTGCTTCTTGGCCTTCTCGCCTTTCCCTTCTCAACTGTCTGATAGTTCTTTCAATTTCTGGGTCAAGCGGACGAATTTCAAAGCTTCTGGTTCGTCTCATTTAGTGTCTGAGAACCTGAAACACAAGAAAATAAAAATAATAAGTAAAAATAAATTAGACACAAGTAAAGGTATCTAACCCTAAAATTAATAGTAAAAGATAAATAAGTCCCCGGCAACGGCGCCAAAAACTTGATCGGCGTGATCACACACGTATAACGCAAGCACATGTATCGCTCAAGTAGTATAAAACGTATCGATCCCACGAGGACTTAATACCTAAGCTATTAATTTATGAAGCCAAATGTTTACGAGTATCTAATAGATTGGTTGTTGATTGGATGGTGATTTTAAACTAAAACAAGTAAATAAAATAGTACGAATGTAAATTAAAGGAAAATTCAATATTATTAAATTATCTAGGGTTGTGAATCTATACAATATCTTTTAAAGATGAAGTGGTTATCTCATGTTTGTGCAATATATTGGTTTATTAACCTGGAACATGAAATTATGCAAAAGCCTCTGTTGATGGTCATATGCAAATACCCAGTGTAACCTAATTAATCATGTGTCTCTGTTAATCAAGTTATCTGAATTCATTAAGATTAAGTTCCAATAATGGCTACCCCCGCCCGACAGGTATATGTCTATCCTGGAAGGAAATATATTAAGGGGTATCTAATCCTTAAGGGAGATCGTGGGCTATTAAGTCTGGCTGAAACCTAAAATTCCTCCGTCAAGTTTATTTTAAGTTTACCAGATCAATCTTATTAATGACCAGTTAACAAGAAGCATTAAGCTTAATACTTGATAAATAAACCTTTATATTACCCAAGATACAAAATAACCCCTTATAAACCGGTGATATTGGAATTCATCACAACCCTAGATAATATTTTTGGTTACAAAACATACTTAGGATTACTAAACACTTAAATAAATAAAACATCATAAAAATAACTTGGAGATAAATAAAAATAAAATTACAATAATGAATGAAAATAATGGGGTTAGATGATCCACTTTTAATATTTCAAAATTAGAAATCTCCCTTATTGTCAATGTTTACCGATTAATTAATTATATTTAACCAGACCATAAAGCCGGTAATTCCATTTGTCTCAATTAAATCAAACCGACCATATAGGCGGTTATTACCTAAACCGACCATATAGGCGGTAACTAATTAATCCAAATTTTAATTAAAATAAGGGAGATTAATATAATTTATTATATTAAAGTCTTACATTTTCACCCCAACAGAATGAGATTATCTGCTCATGCTGTAAATGAAAACACACAAAATTTTGTTAATTAAATAAAAAAAAATACAAGAAAACTTAAATACATATTTAAGACACTTTCCGTTAGGTTTTCATGGAGAAATTCCTCCAAAGAAAGCATAAATATTTTACAAAGTTTAGCTTGGTATTTATAGGCAAATCTAAAGGCTTCCACCAATTTCTCCACCAATTGCTCCACCAAACATGGCACCAAATCCTCGCATGTTGGTGGAAGTTTGACAATTTTTATTTTTTTATTTTTTTTATTTTGAAAATGACTTAAATAATTACACATAACATACTTCCGAATGTTTTATCAATTTCGGTCATGGAAACTTCATAATTCAAAATTATTATGAACTTCAAAGTTGTAGATCTTTGAGTCTTCTTTAATCTGGAACTTGAATCACCTCAATCCGATATCAGAGTAAAAGGTTATAGCCAAAATACAAAAATTGCGCAAAGTTGGAATTTCTAAAATTGTACTTCGTTAGAACGCCATTTCAAGTTTCCAATCTCCAAAATCAAAATGTCAAGTCCAGTTTTTGCCCTTATTTGTTCCATATTTCATCTTGATTGATTCTATTAAGCCCCGATTTTATTTTATCTACAAAATAAACTAAAACACATCAAAACGTTCATAAAACTCGAGAAACTATACAAAATATTAAGTAAAATAGGCAGTAAATAATGATATATTTTCGGCTCATCAAGTTCATAAGGGTGTTTTAACAGCTAGTGCCCTAAAGCCAACTGGTTTGGGAGTCACTGGCCCAAAGCTCATTACAAGGGTTAAAGATGCATTAAAAAAACTATTTTTGTATATAAATAAATTATCATTTCCAAAATAAGTGAATTCTGATATAACTTTAGGACAAAAATATTACTCTCTTTTCAACAAGACATATGAATATTGTGGGCACAATGAATTGATTGATACTTTATTTTATTTGTGTATGGAAGAATGATAAAAAGTACAGGAGAATTTACTTATTTGATTATTTAGAAAGAACAAAAAATAATTATTAACTTGGATAAAAAATTTTCTTTTAAGTTTTCGCTTAAATTACTAGGGACTAGTAATAAGCTGGTTGGGGGTGTGATGAACATTAAAAAATATACATTTTATAAAAGAGAAACTATTCATTAAACTATTCATTTTACACATCATTAATTCCATTAATTTAGCATATTTGTAAAATATTAATTAAATTTATGTTTTATATATTTTTTTAATGTGATTTTTATTTATTGTGTAGGTAAAATACTGCTTTGGATGCTCAACAAGAAAAATGGATATGATATCTGAATTCCAAGACTCAGAAATCCAAAAGAGCCTGACAACTACATTCAAATCGAATTTGGAAATCATTCACCGTGTTTAGATTGACGACAAAATGAGCTTATGATGTATTTACCCACACATGTATTTTATTATTATTGTTATAATATTAATATATATATAATATATAATATATTTTCGAGGATCCACCAAAATTTTATATATATTATATTGGAGGTCCCATTAAGATTTTATATATATATATATATATATATATATATATTATATATATATATATATATATAATTAAATAAAAATTTTCCATCACCTTTCGGTGATGGCAACCAATTTCTTATTTTAAACAAAAGAAAGAAAGAAAGAAAGAAAGATGTAAGAGAGAGGTGCTCAGCGCCTCAGTTAGAGCAGCTTCCTTCACACGTTTCTCTTTGAAATTTTATGAAGGGTTCCAGCTCTTATTTGTTTTATTTTTTTTTTACACTTTCTTGTAATTTCTTTTTCTTTAGTAATAAAATTATGTGTATTTTTATTCAAATCATAATTAGCTTATTTCATCCTGCTGGGGTAAATGGTGAAGGTTTTAATATGAGAATATAGGTTAATCTTACTTATATTATGATATATGAATTGTAATCTAAAGACTAATATTTAATTTAAATCTGGATTAATTATTGACAAACTTTGTTATCGCATATATGGCTGGTTTTATTTATTTGGTATAATTGAATACCTAACTGGAATTGTTATAGACAAATATTATCACCGCCTTTATGGCTGGTTTTGACATAATTAATTCCTGAAATAAATTAGCTGGGTAATAATGATAATTTATATATTATAGAAAGTAAGATTTCTCTAAACTTGAAATATTAAAAGTGGATCCCCTAACTTCAATATTTATTTTATTGTTACAGTCTAATTTAAAATTTTCAATCACTTCAAACAATTCACTTTTTTTATTCGAATTATTATTTTATCTTATTAAATCTATTCCATGTGGATCGATCCCGAACTTACGAGGTTATTTTATTACTTCGACACTTTTATACTTGGGAGTAAAGAACCACTTTGTGAATGTGTCTTGTGCGTTTCATGTCATTGCATACTGCAATTTATTTATTATTTGCATAGTTATGAGTTTCTTTCTTTTACTTCTTGTGTGCTCTTTTCACTAACTAAATTGTACTGTTAGTGAGAGGGAGTAAGTTGAGTTTACGAGTAGTAAGTGTGTCTAATTTATGTTCTCATGCATGGTTTTTGATTTTCTGTGTGCTACACCCATTGTCATTTCCTGACGAAAAGATGGAGTAGGTTTAAGCACCGAGTGTTTTTAAATGCATAAGAAAATTTTTTTTGTTATATCTATTTTTTATTCCATTTCCTTTTCACGGGTTTATTATTGTTTGTGACTCTTTCAGGTGAGCAGATTATTTATGATGGCATTGCATCTTCATTGACTTCAAAACTGTTTGATTATGTATTAGATCGAGTCATATTGTAATACGTCATTGTCTTGATGGTTGGTAGTTGGCTATTTTATTTGTAGTTTTTATCATAGTCTTTGTATTAAGTGATTTTTTCACGGAATGTCAAATGGAGAGATTGTCGGTTCTATGTGTGTTGGCACTTCCATAAAAAAAAAAAACAAGTTCAATTGGGTTGTAACGAGTCTTGATGAACTCGAAGCAAGATCTTGGAGTAATTTGACTAGTATTTAGAAGACTTTCTATGAAGATATTAGAAGCTCGTATGTGTTGCGTTCATTATTATGTTCGAACGAGTTCCATTAGTATCATGTTCTTTATAACGTTCAAACGAAATGGACAGAGGCTTTCCCGTGCATCGTGCGAAAAAACCTTCCAGAGAGCTCACATTCATCCAGAAGTTCGAACAAATTTGCGGAACATCGCACGTTCATCACACGTGTGTGGGGTGTTCGAACGACTGCGAGATTTTATTATTATGGACACGTTTTGAAGGCTTTTCTGGACTAGGAAAACTCTACCTATTTACACACAGCCTTAGCCACTTTACTCTTGGTTAGTTGATTGGCTGGAAACACAATTCTCAAAGCTTACACAACTGTTGTTTCCTAGCATCACATTTAAGACTTCTTGACTCCCTTGTCTTCTATGTTAGGTGATCTTGTTCCTTAATAACCATCAAATCAAAACATAAATCTTACCCAATACCTCAATCCTTCAAAGTTATGATGAGGTGATTGGTTGTCGGAGTTCCAACATCGCAAGTTCACATATTGGATTCACTCAGAACCTTCATAGGTTCTGAAGGAGGCTACTTGGTGTAGACTCGATGAGTTCTTCAGGTAATTACAGTCTATAGGTATTTAAGTCGGTAAAGTTATTGCCATAGGTGTTATATCATCGTTGTAAGTTTTCTTTATTATAGTTATTGCCATTCGAGTAGTAGCCTATATACCCGGAGTGGTTTTTTTACTCTTAAGAATTTTTCACTCCGTCAATAAAATCTTGGAGTTGATTGTGTTGATTGCTTATTTACTTTTCGTGCATTATTATTGCATTAATTCTCATTGTGGCAATTGATTAGACTTAAAGTGTTTAGACTTAGCCATAGAAACATTAATCTGTGTATTGTCTTAGTTAGTATAATTAGATCTTAAATTCCACATAAGGTCAGAATCGAAAACTTACGAATTTTCAAAAATAATCATGAAACTTGCACCACTGCAGTGATAAAAACTGCATTGCAATATCGGTGTTGTAGTAGTGAATAGTAGTGAAACTATCTAGCAATGAACAACAAAAAAATTCCAGAACAATGCTATTTTATTACTGTAGCAGAGGAGAGCATTAAAAACTTTTCAAGTCTGATCCCAGGGGACTAAGTGTTTTTCCGCTGCGTGAGGTGATTTCCCGTGAAGAGTGTGCGCGAGAATTCTTACACACTAATCATTATGACTCAAAAAAATCTAAAATGTTACATAAAAAAACTTAAAGAATCAATACAGAGATATTAAAATTTGTCTTGTCTTTCTTCTTAATTAGAAAATTTTATATTAGAATGGTACACCATGTCATCTATGTGTTTATCACATGTACAGTCATTTAAAACTGAAGAAGAGAAAATAATTTAAAACACATGGCAGATCCTTTTAGCACCGCTCCATATAGACCCGACTATCGGTCCGGTTCGGTTCGGTTCCGAACTGGAACCGAACCGGCCGATTCCCGATTTCACAAGTGTGGAACCGAAAAATATGAGATTAAAAAATTTATTTAAAATTATGAATTTGAATTTTGATTACATTAAATTACAAATAAAATTCTTATCTAAATAAAATTATTACATTAAAGAGCTTGACCTTAAATTTTTAAAAATTTAAGTTGCCTACGTATCCTCCAGGAGTAAGAGGAATCAAAACTCACGCAATTCCATTATAATTTTAAGATATTTCCCCATTGTAATTTATAATTTTTTACTGATCAATCATCATTATCAGTGCTTGTTGATCCTTCAGCTCCCGTTTCGCTTGCAGATGCATTGTCGAACAAGTTTTAAAAGTCATCGGGGGCATCTTCTTGTTGTCTCGTATCAGCTCGGGTCCAATCATTCACTTCTAAAGTGCTTGGATGTAATGAAGACCGTCTCGCTTCCAATATATTGCCTCCCATGCTAAAGGCTTACTCAACCGCAACGGTAGAAACAGGTGCTGCCAGCAACTCTTTAGCAATAATTGATAATACAGGATATACATTTTGATGTCGGTTCCACCATTCAAGGATTTGAAAATTTTTTATTCACTAAACTCTAAGTAGGAAACTCAAAATTTGTAGATAAATAATTATCTAATTCCGGGTTGTTAGTCATGTTATCCCTATATTTTTTATTTCGTTGTAATAACCAGCGATCACCTACGCTAAGTCTTGATTGTATTACGCGTTCACTGCTACTAGATTGTCCTACTGATTACAAGTTATATCTACTAACATAATCATTAAATAAATCGTTTAAATCATTTTTTATTTTAGCTATTATTCTTGTAATATCAATTTCATCGGCTATTTCTAAATATTAATAGTAAGCTTGTAAGACACTATTCAAATCTTCTATTTTACATCCAGGATCAAAAACTGTGGCAATAAGGTAAAGTATAGGAAAGTCTCTAAAATAATACAACTACTTTTGTTTCATAACAATAATAGCTTCAAGCAAAACAATATCATTAGGATCAGAATTATCAACATGCTCAAATAGAGTACCAACAATATTCAAACTTTCAACAAGAAATAAATGTGTTATAGGATAATAAACTCCGCTAAAAATATTTGTAGCATCATTAAAAACTTTTAAAATATCTATAAAAAAATTCACAAATATCCCATTGACTGTGAAAAAGTGTGATATGTTGAACATGTTGAGGACAAAAACTACATAATACATCTTTATATTGGAAAGCTTGACATAAAAGAAAATAAGTTGAATTCCAACGTGTTAGAACATCTCGTGAAAATTTTATCGCTTTAATACCATTGAATTTACAAAACTTGGCTCATTCTCTCCTAACTTGAGAATATGACCAAATACAATTAAGTGCAATCTTAATATGATCAATGAAAGGTGTTAAACAAGTCAGATCATCTTGAACACATAAATTAAGGACATGGCATTTGCAATGAACATGAAAAAATCGACCCCCCAAATTTGGTTGGCATATTTCTGTTAAATCTTTAATTGATGCAGTATTTGCATATGCATTATCAAAACCAATTTTTAAAATTTTACCTAATAAATCATATTCATCAAAAATTACTTTCATCATTCTATAAATATTTTGTACAGTATGTTGTTCATCAAAAATTTTAAATGCAATAAGTCGTTTTTGCATGTTCCATGATGCATCAATCCAATGACAAATCACACTCACGTATGAGTGTGTTCGCCAATTGTCACTCCAAATATCCGAACAAATAGAAAGACAACTTTTAATATCTTTAACTGTTTCATTTAAAATAATTTTACAATCTTTGTATAATTTAAAAATGTGACGTTTTGTTGTATTTCTAGTCATTCTACAAGCAGTATGATTTAAAGCATTCTGAACGTAATTAGTAAAAGTAATTATTTCACCAAAACCTAAAGAAAGATGTGTCATACAAGTTAATTTAATTAGTGAAAGTAATTTTTTCACCAAAACTTAAAGAAAGATGTGACATACAAGTTAATTTAGAAAATTCTTCTCTATTTTTAGCATCAGAATATTTAAATAAATCTAAAGAACTTATACATCTACTAGATGATGCGTACCTCGCCATTTGAGTTTGCATTGTATCAAGTCCAATTTCAGCGACATGATGTCTTTCCAAGTACTTGTTCATATTTCCATACCCACCAGTAAATTTGGAAGAAACCCCACAATGGTTGCATATTGCTCTTGGACCTTCATTTTCAATATCGACTAAATGAAATTAAATTTTGAAAATATCAGAGGAACGAGACTTAACTTCTCTTCTCCGTGTACCGATATCAGAGCCGCTCTCTAGGGTTGACACATTTGACATGGTGTTCTCATATAAGCTTGCCATTTTTTGTTTAAAATTTTTTAAAGAATGAGAGAATTGAGAATTGGTGTGTCGAAAAAATGAAAAATGACCTCTATTTATAGAATTTTTATATATTTTTATGATACCTAAAATACCCTAAAACTAACTGTTTTATTAATGTAATTAATGGTAAGTTAGTAATTTGATTTTTTTAATTCTTTTTTTTTTTTGAAAATAGGTTAGAGAGTCGTTGCTCCGACTACTAGCCATAGTGGTTTTACGATTCCAACCGGAACCATTTGGTTCCGATTGGAACCGTAGAATCACTGGAACCGAATGGTTCCAGCAGTTCTATTTTTATTCGGTCAAGGGAACCGAATCGAAATATTACAATTCTGATTCCGGATCCGAAACCGAAACTGTCCGGTTCCAACCGATTCGGTTCCGGTTCGGAACCAGAACCGTGACCGGGTATAGCTCCATATAAGTTTTTCACACTAAGCAAATACACGTGTTTCAGCATATTCAACGATATAAATAAAGTCTTTCAAAAAAAAAAACTGGTAAAAATCAAGCAATTAAGCTTGAAAACATACAGAACAAAAGAATTGAAGAATACAGCGGGCTAAGAATCAATTGTCCAGCCCATTTATCTAAAAAGGGGCTTCGAGCCCATGACTTCTTGGCCCAATATGAAGATATTGGGCTTATTTTTTGTTTATCCAATGCATCAAAGTGGATTTTACCGAATAGACCCCTCCCATCCCTGAATGAGTGGCTTTAAGCAGCTGGAGTTTCTTCAACGGAAATGGATTTTATGAATTAAATTAGAGTATAGAAGAGAGTTTTTTTTTTTTTTTTTTTTTTTTTATTTTTTTTTTGCATATCTATCAAGCCGTCACAATTTATTCTTTTTATTTCTATGATTTGTCATAATCTATAAATTTATTTCATCTAATTTAGTGATCAATGTATCTGTTGTTGTGCATTTCAAAATATTGCATTTCAAAATATTGTATCTATTGTTAATATGTATGTAGTCTTTAAAGAATATAATTATTTATTCATAGTAAATAATATTTTTGGTTAATAAAATAATTGAGGCATTCTTGAAATATCTTAGTTGTAGAATTCTTTGACTATGGTTCATTTAATCATATTACACTTATTTATCACTGTGTGGATTCACATAAACATAAATACAAATTATTTTATCAAGGCCAATTGTAATATTCTTGAGATTTAATGTTATTTTTATATCTTAAAGCTCTTATCTCTTAACCATAACATAATATTTAAATTAAAAATTGAAGATCTTAGCCATTAATTATTCTTTTTTAAAAAAATTGTAGTTATAAGTGTGACCGTCTATAGTCAAAACCGGCCTTGATCTTATGCTTAGGTACTCTATCCTCCCGTTTGGTGGAGCGTTAAAATATCATTTTAACGCTCCATCAAACGATTTCTTTAATGTTATCGTTAACGCTCATAAAATATAATCTCACAATATGATATTATGTTCTGATACTCTAACGTTTGTTTCATAACTTATAAACTAACTTATATTTTAGGTACATTACTCTCTACGAAATGCACTCTATATAGATTTAGATGGTAATAAATTTATTGAGTGGTTTCTTTTAATTATGTATGGATTTACTAATATAATTTGAGAAAGGCTCACTAGTCGGAAAACAAATCATTTTCAATCAACTATTTGGGGGGAAATTGCTTGGATCCTTCCATTTACATAAAAATTTGATAGCAAATCTTGTGCATGCCATCAAAGGGTCCCATGAGAATCATCAAATTTGTCACATAATCCAAAATTCAAATCTACCTAGCTTTAAGTCAAGGATTTATATTTTTAATAAACTTTGTTACTATTGCTTTTATCACTAACGCTAAGCAATCCATTTCATTTGCCCAACCCTATTGACTTTTAAAAACGTATTGCATGCTAAAATTTAAAAAGAATATTTTATTTCTCACGCGGAGTTCAATTTTCTTCCCATTAAGGAGACACGAAGCCCGTTTAAAGTTTACAAGGTAAAAAAAATGGGGAAAATCAACGAAATCTCCAGTGTTGGGTGAAATTAAGCGAAGTCTTCTTTGTATTTTAAAATTAAATGAAATTCTTTTTAGGCTTAAAAATTTCGAATTTTTTCTTTAAAAAATCTTAAATCTCAATAGATTTAGGGTCACTAACCATTTGATTGAGGAATTGTGACGATTTTCCATCATGATTCAAAAATCTGATCGGGAATCAAAATGATTTTTCTTCCCGAATCATAATCTTGATGAGATGGGACGAGACCGGTTCGAGACCAAATATCCCGATTATCATCCATACTTCATATTTTATAATAAAAATTAAAATATTTATAATAAAACCCTATATATAGAATATCACTTAATTACCGAACTGAATCCACTTTCTTCTGAACCAAACCACCCTCCTACTTTTTCTTTTACTCTATTTGAAAATTACAAATGTTTTTTGTTTTTTTTTTTTGAATTATTACAAACTACATATATTACAATATGCTATCAACTGGGATTCTAGATACATACAATTATAGCACTGCCCAGAAATCAACCGAGACGTAGCTCGGGACTTACAAATTCTAAATCAACCAAGACACAGCTTGGGAATCAACTCCCATATAGGAGAACTTCTTCCTCCTAAAGAGGAAGATTGGAGTCCCCACTGTTTTTGTGGGGACTCGAACCCATGTCTCTCACTTGGTGAGAGACATGAGTTACCAATGAAGCCACTACCTCATTGGCACAAATGTTTTTTGTTTTTAACTTCGGATTTTCTCATTAACCAAACAGTATCTCATAAACAACTAGATATTGGAGCCCGCAGCCTATCACTTTCTAAAGTCACTAGAAATGTCGGCAATTAAATATATAGCGATGCCATCTGGCAAATAAATTGTGTAGTGTGAAAATTTTGAGGTCTAACTTTCCGAAATTTTCTTCAAATTTTTTTTTTTTTTTTTTGAATGACAGGAAATTTCATTAGGTCAGGAACTTCTAAAGATCACAATCAAAGAAACGGTGGAAAAACTTCCACTCAAACTAATGATACATAAGAGCAAATTAGACATGTACCGTTTCGTTATAATATCTTCTTATATGACAAATCTTGAAATCTTACCTTAATTGTTAAAATCCAATTCAAAATATAACATAAATAAATCAATCTCACCAACGGTAGGTACATGATTTCAGCCATCCTCTATAAGCCACATGTCGCCTTACCAATTAGTCTTCCTCGGCAAATTTTCTCAGTGGAACTACGCTAAATAGAGAAATGTCCAATAGAATTATGACGCTTGTTGTAGTACCATTAGGTATTCAGTATTATCAAATCAGAGAAGTCATCATAGTCTCTGGAATCCTTAAACTCCAGAAGAGAATTCGGATATTGACTCAAGACGACTCGGAGTAGCAGCATTCTGGAATGACGTCACTCTGAGGTCAATCAACTCCGAAGTCAATACATTCCGAAATTAATCTACCCTGAAGAAGATTCATTTCGGAATCCACGAATCAACAAGGGTATGAAATAGAAATATTCTGATCCCAAATCAGCACTCTGAAACACATAAGTTCACACACCATTATCTAAAGTTAGTGATATTTAAAGCAATCCACTTAACTTAACATATAAGCTTAGCTCAGCATGCATAATAACATATGTAATTACACATAATCTTACATATAACCATGACAGCAAATGTCCAACATGCACTATACCGAAGTTAAGCAACAGACAAGTATTAGATGGAGGAATGAATTATCCACTCACATAAAAAACATAAGACTATATAAGCCAATGAGGAAGATTCTAATCTTCGGAGTGCAATCTTGCAGAGACTTATTATTGGACTCAAAATTAAACAAAGTCAGGCCCATCAAATATAAATTCCCAACTCAAATCTAAACTGGATTCTGGAGAATCGACCCGAGTTCTTTTGAAGATATGGAATCTCACCACTTTTTCGCGCTTTCACCAATAAGTCAAAAAAACCAAAGCGTAAGACTTTCGCCATTATTAGAAGAAACCCTAAAAATCTATTAAAAATAAATAAATAACCAAATAGACATTTCACCGAAAAGCATAATAAGAAAATAACTGCCTTAACACCCATTGAATTCTCTATACACCCAAAATTGAAAACCATCTCGCAGCCTCAACACATGTGTATTACCGTTCAATCTAGAAAAACATTAGATAGAAACTTTCTAAGGACCAAAGAATAGTCATTTGACTCAAAGGAATGAACCAACAAAAAACAACACTCCATCAAACCATCAGCAACAACACTACTACAATATCACTTACAGGTGGCAGTTTAGGTCAAGATTCATTTATTGCTCGATTCAATTCACTTTAAAGTGAATATAGATTTAGAAAAATGATTTTTGTTAGTTCTCTGTGTGTTGAAAATTTCCATAAAAAAATAAGTTCAATTGAGTTGTAATGAGTCTTCAAGATCTCGGAGCAATTGGATAAGTATTCAGACAATATCAGAAGGAGATATCATAATAATATTCACTCTTTTGGACATTCTAGAATATTTAGAGCTTTCATTGAGATTAGGTCAGTGTCATTGAAATGTAAACTCGAAGACGATCGTGTACATATAATGAACGCATGATTTGGCCAATGGATGAAAAAATTACAAGCGTTTTAAGTTGCACCTCAAATCAGCCTGTGACGTGCGTTCGTGTTGCGTGCGTCTGAACGATCTAACGCCCGATGGAAGAAACTTTATGTTTGAGGGGCGTTCGAATGCCCATGCGTAAATGAGTTATTTTGGACGCGTTTTACGCCAATTTTACACAAGGAAAACCCTATATTTACCCTACTTATTTAAACAAACATATAGCCATTTTACCCAAGTGAATAAACACTAGTTTGAGAGCCACCATACACTTTGTTTCTTCATTCTTGAAAATCAACCTAAAAGACTTCATTGATTCCATTGTCTTCTTTGTTTTGATAAGATTGTTCTTTGGTAACCATCAGCACAAAAACACAACATTAACCCAATTTCCTAAGCTTTCAGAGTCCTAAAAGAGGAAGATTGGCAGTCAGAGTTCTAGCGTTACGAGTTCGTAGGGTTGATCCTTTCATAAACTTTAGTAGTTTTGAAGAAGGCTACTTGGTGTGAGCTCAGAGAATTCTTCGAGTTATTACAGTCTAGGGGCACTATAGACCTTATACCATCGCTGTAAGTTTTCTCTATTATTATGGATTGAGGTGGTAGCCTATACTGATAAGTGCATAAAAGTGTACTTTGAACACCGTTAATTCGACTTGATTATCTTGTATTTAATCTTAATTAGAGTTTATTTTGTGCTTTGTTATTAGGAGTAATGGAATATGAAGTTTGGATCAATTATACATGTTTCGGGACCTTACTGACGCATCAGAAACATGCGAGAAGAGCGTAAATGAAGAAAATAAAACTCGTCCAGTAAGTCACGCGTCGCGATGCGTAAATCACCGGCATCGCGTCGCGCCCCAGTAAGCAGTACCCATATATTTTCCCACATGATTGGCGCCCCAGCGCCTAAAGACCAGCGCTGCAGCGCCCCGGACGCCCCAAAACCCTGAGTTTTGACGTCTTTGATGCGTATTATGATTCTGAGGCCTCCCTATATAAAGCCAACTTCGTCCAAACCCTAAAGAAGAGAAAATCAGAGAGAAACATAAGAGAAACACACACAAAGAGCCACAAACACAAGATTGAGAGAGAAGAACAAAGAATTTCAAAGACAAACATTTCGTCTCTCCGATCTATTCAGGCTATCTCTCTATTCCGCATGGAGAACTAATCTCCTAGGCAAAGCTAAGGATGGACTATTGTATCTAAACTTCTTATATTTATGTTGTTGGTTCCTAGAAACTCTTTTAACGTTTAATAAAATTTATGGTTGTTATTCTTTATTATTTTATGATTTCTGAACCCAGAGACTGTGTTTTGTCAACTCCAATATAGATCCAGTCATGCTTCTTCTATGTGTGATTTTCGAACCCTGTTGTGACTGGTAAAGTTGTTTTATGTGTTGGTCTTCTGCTGCAGTATTGTCTGAGGGTATATTGTCGACGTTAGATAGCTCGTAATGATAACTTTTGTGTGCTGTTAACATAGAGAAAATAATCATTGATTACCTTAGAATTTGACATGTGTAGAAACCTTCAACTAAGTAATAACAGGAATCAATAATTGAACATAGGAGTTTAATATAAGAGGGATTCACAATGCTTTGCCATCTTTCTCTATTGATATTCTTAAATACTTTTATATAGTTTTTACCTTACGTTATCAATTCATTCTTTCTATTTAATTTAGTTACTGCTAACGTTTTGTTTTAGTAAACTAGTTATTTATAACCATCTCTCTGAGGAATCGACACCCAACTATACTGCGATAACCACAAGTACTTTTTGGGCGTAATCATATACCCAGAGTGGTTTTTTACTCACACGAGTTTTCCACTCTGTCAATAAAATTTCTTGTGTTATTCTATTTATTGCCTTGATATTTGCTTTATTTTACATATGCTTAGAATTAATGGTGTTTGTTGATTCAAACTATAGTTGTTATACCTTTGACTTGTCTTAGATAATGTAATATTTCGCACCAGGTCATAACCTTAAGACAAAATCAAATTTTCACTTGGTATTAGAGCCTGAATTCGATTCTTGACCCGTTAAACTATGGATAAGCATTTACCTTTAAATTACCCCCCGTTCTTTCATAGGACTGAGTACCTACATTGGAAGGTTCGTATGAAAGCGTTCCTTAAATCCCTAGATGATAGGATTTGGATGTCAGTAGAGTACGAAAATCTCTCGTGGTTATGGTTGATGGGGTCACTTCCCCTATAGATAAAATGAGTTGGACTAAAGATGAGTTTGATGTGAGCAACATGAACAACAAAGCCATTAACGCCATTCATTTTGCTCTTTGCTCAGCAAAATTTAGGAGAATATCTATGTGTGAGATAGCCAATGATGCATGGGACATCCTTCAGACTGTTTATGAGGGCACATTTTCCGTTAAGAATAATAGACTCCAAGAGCTTACTACAAGATTTGAAGTCGCTAGGATGAAAGATGATGAAACAATTGACGAATTTTACGTTGGGATTAACGATATTGTTAATTCCAGATTTAACCTAGGCGAGACTATTCCTACGAATATGATAGTTAGGAAAATTCTAATATCCTTACCTGAAAGGTTCTTACCTAAGATTACAGCCATTGAATAGAGTAATGATCTAGATCACCTAAAATTAGAGGACATTGTAGGAAAATTTCAGGTGTATGAGAGCAAACTTTCTGGTTATCGAAAGCCTAAGAACGTAGCGATGAAAACCGCAAATGAAGTTACCCATGATTCATCCGGTGATGATGAGGATGATACTCTCACAGATGCTGATTTGGCCATATTTGCTAACAAGTTCAAGAAATTTCTTAAATTGAAGAAGAGTGGTCGTAGCATTGATAGGAAAAATGATGAGAAACCTAGAGAGAATTGTCATCGTAAGAGAGAGCTTAGAGAGGAGAAAGATAGTAAACCTCGAGCTACTCAATTCCATGAATGTGAAGGCTTCAGATACATTAGATCTGCGTGTCCCACATATCTAAAGTATAAGGGCAAGAAAGTCAAGTCAGTCTCACATAGTGATTCAGAAGGAGGCTATTCTTCTAATGAGTTTTCTAATGAGAAGTTCAATTACATTGTATTTTCTTCCAGTGTGTTGGGAGTGATAGAGGCTAATGGTAGTGATATGGATGCCTATTCAGAGTCTTCTCTGTTGGGTTTTCTAGGTCAAACCAAGATCAATTAAGCATATAAAATGTGTGAATACGCAAAGTAAAGTAGCGGAAATACTCACTTTGATCGGCTTGGATGTTGGCTGAGAGTTCAAAACTTTTGTCTTAGAGAAGTTACTCCAAGCTTCTTCTTTGATGTGTGTTGAGCCTCCAAGCTTGTCTTTGAATTCCAAACTCATGGATAGGTTTCCCTAACACCATTGAATGACTCATTGGATGTGCTAGCATCTTTGATTTTGAAGCAAAATCAAGAAGCAAATGAGCCCTAGGCTCACGACATTGGGAGAGAAAAATGAAGGCCAAGTTTCGGCCATAGAGAAGAAAGAGAGAAGTGTTTTGTTTTGGTAATTTTTGGTTTCTAAAACAATTACCACACTTTTCAAAAGTCAAACTCAATTTTGGTATATGCTTTTCCAAAAAGCAAAAGTAAAATGTTGGAGGGAAAAATGCATTTAAAGCCTCCAACCACTTCCATCACCAAATTGACACTTGATGGACAAGTGATGTGACTTGAGTTGTGACTTGTGATGTGACTTGTGGGCCCCACTTTAATTCAAAATCCGAATGGGCCCGCAAACACATTCTGGGCTCGGGTTCGTTAATTCCGAATTAAGGAATTTTCCGTTGCGACGTAATTAAATCAAATTTAATTAAATAATTATGCCTAGCAAAATTACTATTCACGTCGCTAGCGAATTAATTCTAAATTAACTCGTTCGCTTGAATTAAAATCAAATTTTAATTCCGTTATGAAATCTAATTTCATTTAATATAACGAATATATTATTTAATCGATTAATTCCGAATTAATCGTTATCTCTCTTTTATTTGAATTTTATCCCAGATAAATTCTCTCCGTAATTAATCCTAGATTAATTTTCTATCTCTTCCAATTAATCCCAGATTAATTATGTTCGAGTCATACGTCATCGGTGAATCTTCGGGAAGCGACCCATGAGATCCCTGTATATGTTGGCAGTAAATCCGGTCATCGGAGTATCCGAATACGTGCGTACCTAGTACCACGTTCTTACCGATTTACAAGACATGGTTGGCTTCTAGCAAAGCACCGTGCCTACCCAATTCTCCAGAAATATTCTCTTAAGGAATATGTAATCTGTGTCAAGTGTAGTATACGTAGTATTGCGTATTACGATCCAGTATCGATGTCACATGCTAGGCCTGGGGCTGGAATTATGTCTGCCCCGTACGAAGCACATATTGGATCTCGGGTAACTAGTCTCTATAATCGGATAATCATGACCTAGTCATATTATCCCGATGACTGCATTACATAAGAGTACCAGTTCTGTATCCTATGTGATCATCATCTCCATATGACTGAAGTGATACTTCCATCTTGACATCACATCCAATACACTACGATTCTCAATATACCCAGAAGAGGCGTACACAGAACCTGTTAAAGCCCCGGACGACCAAAACCAAAGTATATTGATTGTCGCAAGTATTAGCGATGCAAGTCTCAGGTTAAGACCAAATATACCTACCCTGATTCGGACTTCCATAGACACATAGTCATACTACTAATAGAATTCTGAGGGGTCTATCCAGAGCGAAGATGTTTCCGTACCATCGGTAAACACAACCTTCTATCACACTTGCATAAGTATCCAATACTTAAATATATGAGAACTATGTCGTTATGCTCCCACAACGCGCACAAGTGCAATACCAGTCTATTCCGCATTATCGATGTCCAATCTCGATAATACTACGACTAGAGATATTTTAATGATTAAACCTTAGTGGATTAATACTGTCTCATAACTTATTAATCCGGAACTAATCATATGGACTTTTATCATTTATATATCCTGGTAATCCAATTACAAATGATAAAAGAGCAATTTCTTTTGTCACATAGTTAATTTGCACAACAACACCATGTTTTGTACAAATAGTGATGTTATGGGTCATAATTGTCCAACAATCTCCCACTTGGCCAATAGCCAATCACTCAAGTGTCCTATACCTGAACTATGTACGGGTCGCTCAAACTTCTGCTGAGAAACTGCTTTCGTCAGTGGATTTGTAAGATTATCATCTTATGCGATTTATTCGATCATCACATCGCCACAATGTATGATACGACGAATCAGATGAAATAGTTGAAGTATATACTTGGATCGTTGATGAGACCATTAATTCTTTAGCCTGTGTTGTAGCCTAGCTCAGCTGCTAACAGAACTACTCCTAATCTAATTAGGAATTTTACAGATCCAAAATTGCTTCTTTTGCTACCTCAGCTGTAGCAATATTCCGCTTTTGTTGTTTATTCAGCAACAGTATCTTGCTAGGATGATTTCCAGCTCACTGTTCTGTTATTCAAACTATATAGTACCCTTATTGCGACTTATAGTCGTTTTTGTCGGTTTGGAAACTTGCAGTGGTGAACCTAGTCACTTCAAGTTCTCTTCCTCCATAAATTAAGAACGCATCCTTAGTTCGTCTAAGATACTTAAGAATGTTCTTAACATCAATTCAGTGACTATCACTTGGATTGGCCTGATTGTGACTCCATATGCTCAAAGCATATGAGACACCAGGTCACGTACATCTTTTCAATGTACGAGTTCTCGGAGAGTCCCAACAACTATTAGATCTATCCCAATAGATCCTTATTCGTAGAATAAAGGTTGTCTCTCCCAAGTATTCTATGGAGAATTTTCATGAAAGGCAAGTTTTCACCGATTGTATTATGGGAATGTCATTTCCAAGAAATGATATGTCATCATTATATAGGACAATTATTGTCAGTGCGCTCCCACTAACCTTCTTATATACACAAGAATTATCTTCGTTTTGATTAAATCATATACCATTATGATCTTATCAAAGCATTAGTTCCAAGAACGTAATGCTTGCTTTAATCCATAAATGGATCGATTTAACTTGCAAACCTTGTTTGCATGTTTTGGTATGACAAAACCGTTAGGATGTTGTAAATATCCTCCAAAAGGTTTCTGTTTAAGGAAAGCGATTTTGACGTCCCTATGCCATATTTCATAAATGAAACATGCAGCATTAGCAAGCATTATCCAAATGGATTTAATCATGGCAACGGATAAAAGTTTTCGTCGTAATCGACACTATGTTGATGACGATACTTTTTCTGTACAAGTCTAGCTCTGTACTTTTATATGTTGCCATCCATGTATGTCTTCCTTGAAGACACATTTAGTACCAATAGGCACAATGCCTTCCGGTAGATCAACCAGTATCCAAACTTGGTTGGTATACATGGAATCCATTTCGGACATCATGGCACTTTGCCATAAAAGGAGTCGATACCTTGTATCACTTCCTCATACGTAGCTGGTTCGTCTTCCTCAATAAGATTTACATCTTCATGAGGTGAGATCAGAAACCCATACCTCCCAGGTTGTTTTCTGACTCTCTCCGACTTACGCGGTTCTTGTGTATTCGAAGATTATTGGTACAGTTTCATCCCTGATGAACTGTTTGTGTTCCGTTAATGAATCGGTGCCTGGAAAAGTATTACTCTGATTTTCATCGAGTTTTACTTTCCTCCCACTTACCACTGCATATAGGTATTCCTTTTTAGGAAAACCGAATAAAGAGCAACAATTAAATTGTTCTCTTGTGAGTTGTATAAGTACTATACTTTGGTAACCCTAGGATAACCCACAAATTAGGCACTTATCCGATTTGGGTTCTAGTTTGGTATCATCCAAACACATGCCTAGCATTCCCAAATCTTCAGGAATGAGAAACCCGGTTTCTTTCCTGTTCATATCTAATATGAAGTCTGTCTAACAGATTTTCATGGAACATTATTCAAAATAAGTTTTGCACTGATTAATGTGTATCCCTAGAAGGAAAATGGTAGCTCAGAGCGACTCATCATTAACCTTACAATGTCCAACAAAGTTCAGTTTCTCCGTTTGGACACACCGCTCAATTGAGGTGTTCCGGGAGGAGTCCACTGTGAAAGAATACTATACTCTTTCAGGTAATCGAGAAACTTATTGCTTAAGTATTTTCCACCACGGTCTAACCGTGATGGTTTAATACTTTAGCCGGTCTGTCTGTCTACTTCGTGTCGAAACTCTTTGAATTTATCAAAAGTTTTCGATTTATGTTTCAAAAGAAACACATAACCATAACGCAATGCCACATCCGTAAAGGTTACGAAGTATTCATATCCAATTCTAGCCTAGCTAGATATGGGCCCACTTACGTCACTATGAATGAGGGCTAACAGATCGGTGGCACTTGTACTTTTACCAAGTAAAAGGTGTTTTAGGCATTTTGCCTAATAAACTATATTCGTAGACATTATTTGAATTAGAATCAAATCCGTCCTAGTATCCATTCTTCGAAAGTTTGGATATACGAGTCTTGTTAATGTGTCCCAGACAACAATGCCACTTATAAGTCTCAACTGATTTATTCAGTTTGAGCTATTTGTTTGTCATGTCATACATATGAGATTCATTTATATTCAAAATATAAATATTGTTATTCACATCTAATGTGCTTATCTCAATATCTTCTTTATAAAATAAAACACTTAGTGTTCTAGAATATAAAGGTATACCCGCAACGAGTTATACTAGATATAGAGATATTGTTTCTAGTCAAACTAGGTATATTATAACAGTTTCCTAATTTAAGTACATGCCCCAAGGGCAGTTCCAAAACTTAGGTTTCTACGGTTAAAACAGTGACTCTCGTCCCATTTCCGACTCGCAGGTTGATCTCAACTGAAGTCAGTCTCCTGCTCATCAGCAGATTCTGCACATCAGTACATATTTATGTACCACATCTAGTATCAAAAATACAATTTTGAAACTAGTAGTGAATATGTTTATGACAAACATATTTGAAGCCGGAGCCTTGCCATTCTTCACTTTCTTCATGTCTGCTTTGTCCATACGACAGTCACGCTTCAGTGACCCCGTTTGCCACATTTTAGGCAGACATCTTGGGATATGTCCTTTGTCTTCCAAGAAGACTGTGATGATTTTGCCTTTGCCCCTTTTAGAAGCTCTGGCTCCGCCTCTTAGAGCATAGCCATCAACTCTCCAAGAGTTTACTCTTGGTTCATAATGAACCTGCCCTAGCTTTCGGGTAGAGACTATAAGATCAAATCTTTGGTAGTCTCGGCCACGTAGGTAATGCCCAGCTAACCTAGCTGATCGATGTCAGTAATCATCTGCGACACCTAGTGCTCGACAGATGTACCCTCTGACATACGCGAGCGAAAGAGCTTCTTTTACAATTCGTACTTCTAAGGTCTAAGGTTAGATCTATGAAGATCTTTAATTTCAACATCATGGTATAAGGATCTAATCCTTAGTTTTGACGAAAAAATTAAAGTGTCATTGCATTAAGCAAAAAAATTGAGCACTAAAGTTATCATCACCATGAGTCTTCCAAAACTCATGCTCCACTATTTGCTCAACTCTGGGCTTAGGCCCGAGACGTCACTCTATCAAATAAAGTAACTTCTCGGTTCCCAGGACTATCCTGAGGTTCTATTCCCAATTTGAAAATTAAAGCCGTTTAAAGACATTTTCCCCAGGATTATGTTCTAAACGCTAATCTTTCAGTTATCTTGATTCCAATAGTCCAACTATCCAATCAACGATTTCGGGTACAATCAAATATAATGATTACTATAGTCTAACTATATAATCAACTACTATTTGATTGGTTAAATTCAAATATATTGATTACGATAATCCAATTATATAATCAACTATAAATGAAGTAGTTTGAAAACAGTCCAACTGTTTAATTTAAAACAACAATTAAATATTAGTCCAACTAATATATATTAAATAATGACGAAAAAATGAAATGAGCACGTATTGGCAAGTATCTAAACGAAATTGTAAATTTAATACTTGTCTCCCATTATTTTTCGGCGAGCCTCTAACCCTCTGTTGAGTACTCGGGAAACCTAGTTTCCGAGTGGGCTAGGATCCCGTTAAATAATATACAACCTTGACTTTGGCCAACAAGCTGTATGATATTTAACTAGGTAGATCTCTAAGATCAATTGGATCTCATCCAATTCCTAGATCCAGTAGGTGGACCTCAAAGTCCAAAACATATATATAATATATATGCCAATATATCCAATATATTTTCCTAACTTTTTCCTCTGGATCAACTAAGCCTTGGCTTTGGCACAACAAGCTTAATGATTCCAGTTAAGCGGGACCCATTGACTTTGGAAAGCTTCGTAATCGATGTCGATGGACAAGAAGTGATCTTGACTTTGGCCAACAAATCACAACATGGACAAGACATGCAATATGGAACAAAGCCTTCATGATTCAAACACATCCGCGTTGGACAAAGGTATTGACTTTGGCCAACAAACCAGTGCAAATCTTGGATCTTGAGAATGAATCACTCAATGGAAGGAAAACGCTTAATATTTGTAGAGGGTTTTTCGCGTAATTGGCAACCAATTAATTATCTTTGATTAGGTCTCATCATAAACCCTTAAGCATGCATTCTAAAAGCATAATAAGGCGCGGTAAATAAATTAATAATGATATGCGGATGGATATTTAAAACATTTTGTTCCTATAACAAATCTCTCACTTTCCTCTCCCCGGCTAGCATTATTCTTAATTCTACCCAATTACATAACACTTCTAAAGAAACCTCATTTACATTGAGGGGAATATGTGAGAAGAGAATTAAAAAGAGTCAAGAGGTAATAGGTTGGACACGCAGGTCCAATATAATAAATTCTAAATTTATTACAACAATTTCCAAAATTGCCCTCACCCATCTAATATCCATCTGATATACATTATTCATACATCACATCCATGTATTCACACAAAGCATGTTATCAATCAATCTAATCCAATCAATTAATCTTTGATTAATGATCATCCAATGTTCAAACAACGATTTGATTTGCGCGAGTCCAACTCGTTTAAGAATAAGTACTCAAAGTACGAATTCTCGAATTATATCAAACTACAATATTAAATCCAATTTAATTTGTATTCAATACTAATTCTTTATTTAATTCCAAATTAAATAATTACACTTTTAATGTGCCTTTACGACTTAGATTCTAAATCTAATCTTAATGGGTCTCAAAGCCCACTTAACATCCAATGTCAATTTAATTAAAGTCTAATGGGCTTTTAATTAATTAATAAGGCATAGACTTTGGCAACCAAAGCCCAATAAGGAATCACCATTTCCCACAAAATTAATTTTGGCCCAATTAAATTTTTAAAGGCCCAATAATCATATTTGGACTTTATGGAAATGGTTTTAGGCCCAATTGGATCCAACCAATTATCCTAAACCATACTTGGCTCAACCAAGCCCATTAAGCCCAAATACAATATTAATAGCCCAATTCCAAATTAAGCCTAATTAATTAAATTTTAATATTCCAAATATCACAATCTAATTAATTAAAGTGTATAGCCATAATTAATTATTCAAATTAACATTTCCAAAATACCAATTTACTTAATTAAACATGCTTTATTATTTTCAATACATGTCCAACATTATTGAAGCAAAATCAATCCAACATGTTCTCCAAGGCTCACGGCATTTCAAGGGATTTTATATCCGGTTTTGATTTCAATTCAATTAAATCACAAATCAATATATCCTAACATTTTAAACACATCCAATGGCTTAAAATGAAAATCACCATGACCTACAAGGGTCCTATAGATTCGGCCAAGGTAAGCAATTAGAGGAAAATTAATCTAATTAGTTTTTCCCCAAATTCATCATGCATAACTCTTAGTTATCATAATCTAAGCATACTCAACCAATGAATTTGAAGAAATCATGCTCAAATCACAAAATCCCAAATTAAAGTTTAAGAACCCTAAATTCAATTTCATGCTCAATGATTGCTCTGATACCATTGTTGGTTTTCTAGGTCAAACCAAGATCAATTAAGCATATAAAATGTGTGAATACGCAAAGTAAAGTAGCGGAAATACTCACTTTGATCGGCTTGGATGTTGGCGGAGAGTTCAAAACTTTTGTCTTTGAGAAGTTGCTCCAAGCTTCTCCTTTGATGTGTGTTGAGCTTCCAAGCTTGTCTTTGAATTCCAAACTAATGGATAGGTTTCCCTAACACCTTTGAATGACTCCTTGGATGTGCTAGCACCTTTGATTTTGAAGCAAAATCAAGAAGCAAATGAGCCATAGGCTCACGGCATTGGGAGAGAAAACTGAAGGCCAAGTTTCGGCCATAGAGAAGAAAGAGAGAAGTGTTTTGTATTGGTAATTTTTTGTTTCTAAAACGATTACCACGCTTTTCAAAAGTCAAACTCAATTTTGGTATATGCTTTTCCAAAAAGCAAAAGTAAAATGTTTGAGGGAAAAATGCATTTAAAGCCTCCAACCACTTCCATCACCAAATTGACACTTGATGGACAAGTGATGTGACTTGAGTTGTGACTTGTGATGTGACTTGTGGGCCCCACTTTAATTCAAAATCCGAGTGGACCCGCAAACACATTCCGGGCTCGGGTTCGTTAATTCTGAATTAACGAATTTTCCGTTGCAACGTAATTAAATCTAATTTAATTAAATAATTATGCCTAACAAAATTACTATTCACGTCGCTAGATAATTAATTCTAAATTAACTCGTTCGCCCGAATTAAAATCAAATTTTAATTCCGTTATGAAATCTAATTTCATTTAATATATCGAATATATTATTTAATCGATTAATTCCAAATTAATCGTTCTCTCTCTTTTATTTGAATTTTATCCCAGATAAATTCTCTCCGTAATTAATACTAGATTAATTTTCTATCTCTTCCAATTAATCCCAGATTAATTATGTTCGAGTCATACGTCATCGGTGAATCTTCGGGAAGCGACCCATGAGATCCCTGGATATGTTGGCAGTAAATCCGGTCATCGGAGTATCCGAATACGTGCGTACCTTGTACCACGTTCTTACCGATTTACAAGACATAGTTGGCTTCTAGCAAAGCACCGTGCCTACCCAATTCTCCAGAAATATTCTTTTAAGGAATATGTAATCTGTGTCAGGCGTAATATACGTAGTATTGCGTATTACGATCCAATATCGATGTCAAATGCTAGGCCTAGGGTTGGAATTGTGTCTGCCCGTACGAAGCATATATCGGATCTCTGGTAACTAGTCTCTATAATCGGATAAACATGACCTAGTCATATTATCCCGATAGCTGCAGTACATAAGAGTACCAGTTCTGTATCCTATATGATCATCATCTCCATATGACTGAAGTGATACTTCCATCTTGACATCACATCCAATACACTACGATTCTCAATATACCCAGAAGAGGCGTACACAGAACCTGTTAAAGCCCCGGACGATCAAAACCAAAGTATATTGATTGTCGCAAGTATTAGCGATGCAAGTCTCAGGTTAAGACCAAATACACCTACCCTGATTCAGACTTCCATAGACACATAGTCATACTACTAATAGAATTCTGAGGGGTCTATCCAGAGCGAAGCTGTTTCCGTACCATCGGTAAACACAACCTTCTATCACACTTGCATAAGTATCTAATACTTAAATATATGAGAACTATGCTGTTATGCTCCCACAACGCGCACAAGTGCAATACCAGTCTATTCCGCATTATCGATGTCCAATCTCGATAATACTACGACTAGGGATATTTTAATGATTAAACCTTAGTGGATTAATACTGTCTCATATCTTATTAATCCGGAACTAATCATATGGACTTTTATCATTTATATATCCCGGTAATCCAATTACAAATGATAAAAGAGCAATTTCCTTTGTCATATAGTTAATTTATACAACAACATCATGTTCTGTACAAATAGTGATGCTATGGGTCGTAATTGCCCAACACTCTCATGATGATTCTGTAGATGAGGATGATCTTCAGGTAGCTTATACTGAACTGTTTAATAAAAACTTAGTTATTAAGAAGACGAATGTTGAAGTCAATAAGAGGTTGAAGGAAACGGAGCTAGAAAAGAACGAAATTCAAGCCAAGCTAAACAAGAGCCTCTAAGTTATTGATGACCTTGAGGAGAGAAATAAATGACTAGTTGATAGAGTTAAATTCTTTGAAGCAAAACTTGAAAATATTAGAACTCATATATCTGTATTTTCTAGTGGGACTGAGAAATTAGACCACATATTAAGGATTAGCTTTGAGTCCAAATGTGATAAGGCGTCATCTTCTAGAACTATACATATCCCTCCTCCACGTGACTTGGGAAGAAGCCAATTATTGAGAGTCATATGATTTCCCCAGTTGTACCTATCTCTCCTCCACTTGATGCTTATATTTGTATTATAATTATTTATATCGATTAAAATTGAGATTTTGTTTCATATAGGTCTATTAGATCTCGTGTTTGAATTGATGGTATGTGTGAATTTCAATTATAATGAATTCTTAATGTGACAAATCTTGTTTTGGGAAATTATGGTGGATTTAGAAAAGTATAATTAATTTAATATTGTAATGTAATAGTTCTTGATTTGGTTATTAAAAAATTGAATTAAGAAGTATCATTTCGTTTCATTGAACACATTTATTAATTTTTTGTATTACATTTAATATTATTTATAGGAAAATAGAGACAAACGAAAGTGATATGGCGTACACAGTTGAGGACTCTCCAATCATTGAAACCGATGATTTAAATGATATAATTGAAATGGAAGAAGAGATGGAAAAACGTTTCCCACCAGCGAAGGGAACACAACTAATTTTCAAAGGAAATGGAGCACGATCAAGGAAACTAACTTCAAAAATTTGGATTTTGTTCTACAAGTTTCCATGGGAGAATTTTCCAGACAAAAATTCGAGATCGAGATGTAGACAGTACAGTGTTTAGTACTTAACTATAACTTCTTCTGACACAGGTAATATGAAAAGGTATTTAGAAGTTTGTCCAAAATTGAAGATGCGTGATCCCAAACAGATGATGTTAGATCATGGTGATAGTAGTACGTGAACTCTTGTTTCAAGTTCAAATAAGTTTTCCACTTCAATCTTATTGATAATCAAGTAACAATAAGCATTAAATATAAAATTCAATAAACAAGCCAATAAATCACATAAGATATAAGAAAAATCAATTATATAAAATTATAGTATTGAGTTTCATCACATCCCCTAAATTAAGGGTTTAGTTACAGCACATGAGAGAGGGTTCTAAAAAAATAATCAAAATTAAATAAAGCATCATGAAAGAGAAGAAAAGAAATAAACTCTGTTGAAGTCGGCAGTTTTCTACTTTCTTGATGCTGAACCTCAGTGCTATGCTTGTTTGAAGTGCTTCGTTTTCTCACAAAAGTCTTTGGAGGCTTCAAATCTATGATCCATAGGGCTTGGGACGAACTATTCTTTTTATAAGGAGCTCTGAAGATCTTTCTTTTTAAGTTTCTGCAAAGTCTTTTGAAGTCTCGAAATCGTGTGCGCGTCAACGTCGCAACACGGGTGCCTGTTATTGTGGTGTCGCGACCCTCACAAGGTCACATCACGACACAGACTGAAAATTACATTCTGCCTCATTTTTCTACCGTAGCGCATCGTGACGCACCTTCCAGTGTCGGGACTCGTTGCTAATGTCCTTAACCTAGGCATAATTTTGCTATGTTTTGCCGTTTCGTCGCTCGTTAAGCCCCGTTCAGCCATCTTATGCTATGGATCTATAAAATAAACATGAAACACATCAAAATGCTCATAAAACCTG
Source organism: Zanthoxylum bungeanum (assembly GCA_019454045.1). Classification (NCBI taxonomy): domain Eukaryota; kingdom Viridiplantae; phylum Streptophyta; class Magnoliopsida; order Sapindales; family Rutaceae; genus Zanthoxylum; species Zanthoxylum bungeanum. Next base: position 149,464 of record SKCR01027987.1, read on the forward strand.
AGCTAGCTACCAAAATCCCAATTAGAGGGGCGATAAATATTAACATATTCACCACTTATCATCCATCAGTAGAGAGTGCCAATGGTACTGGTGCTTATGTGGAAGTTTAATGGGTAAATTTCTTCTCTAAACTCTAAAATTTTCAAAAATATTTTAAAAAAATTAACTCAATAATATTATTTTATTTTATTTCCATGATCTTTTTTTCCGGATGATAATGATAAAGATGTTTGCCATCAAATTTTACATAGAATTCCTCGATCAAAATATGTTTTGAAGATTTTAATTATTATTATGTAATTGATTTATAATTTGAAATTTGGAGATTATTGTAAGGATTTTTAATCTATAACAAATTTAAATAAGCTGTTAATTTTATATGTATATTATTTAATTTTGTTTAAAAGAATCGAATACGAATATTCGATTATTAAACGAATACAAAATTCGATTCAATTCGTTTAATTTTGTAAACGAATAAATGAATCAAATTCAAATATTCGTTTATTAAACGAATCGAATCTGAATCATAATATCAAGATTCGTTTAATAGACAAATCAAATTTGAATTTAACACTTTCTGATTCGATTCGTTTAGTATATTGTTGGTTCTCAAAGAACAATCTCAAGATCATTTAAGCATAAAACATGTGTGAATACTCAAAGAAATATAGCGGAAATTATACTCACTTTGATCGGTTGTGTGGATGTGTTGAGAACAAAATTTTGCTCCTTTGGAGTTGCTCCAAGCTCCTCTTGATTTGTATGTTTAGCTCCAAGCTTTGTTGTTTTGAATTCCAAACTCAATGGATGTTTCCCTATCACCTTAGAATGACTCTTTTGTATGCTAGCACTTGAGATTTTTGAAGCAAAAATCAAGAAGGAATAACCCTAGGTTCACGCCCAAGTTGAGAGAAAAAGGATGAAGTTCACGCCCAAGTTGAGAAGAGAGAATGAGTGGAGTGTTTTTTTATTTTCCAAAAAATAAAATGTCATATACCAAATCCAAGATTTGGTAAATGTCACTCAACCTTTCATAATTAAAATAATGAAATGTGTAAATCAAGCCATCAACCACTACCAAATACCATCAACAAAAAGCTAAGGGTTTGACTAATGATGTGACTTGTTGTGGGCCCCACTTTAATTCAAAATCCGAGTGGGCCCGTAAACACATTCCGGACTCGGGTTCGTTAATTCCGAATTAACGAATTTTCCGTTGCGACTTAATTAAATCAAATTTAATTAAATAATTATGCCTACCAAAATTACCATCAAAGTCGCTCGCGAATTAATTCTAAATTAATTCGTTCGCCCGAATTAAAATCCAATTTTAATTCCGTTATGAAATCTAATTTCAATTAATATATCGAATATATTATTTAATCGATTAATTACAAATTAATCGTTCTCTCTCTTCGATTTGAATTTTATCCCAGATAAATTCTCGTTGTAATTAATCCCAGATTAATTTTCTCTCTCTGATAATTAATCCCAGATTAATTCTGTTCGAGTCATACGTCATCGGTGAATCTTCGGGAAGCGACCCATGAGATCCCTGGATATGTTGGCAGTAAATCATGTCGTCGGACTATCCGAAGACGTGCGTACCCGGTACCACATTCTTACCGATTTACAAGACATGGTTGGCTTCTAGCAAAGCACCGTGCCTACCCAATTCTCCAGAAATATTCTTTAAGGAATATATAATCTATAACAGGCATAGTATACGTAGTATTGCGTATTGCGATCCAGTATCTGATGTCACATGCAAGGCCTGGGGCTGGAATAGTGCCTGCCCCGTACGAAGCATTTATCAGATCACAAGCAACTAGTCTCTATAATCGGATAATCATGACCTTTTCATATTATCCCGATAGTTGCAACATAATAGAGAACCAGTTCTGTATCCCTGCGTGATCATCATCTCCATATGACTGAAGTGATACTTCCATCTTGACATCACACCCAATACACTACGATTCTCAATAAACCCAGAAGAGGCGTGCACAGAACATGTTAAAGTCACGGACGACCAAAACCAAAGTGTATTGATTGTCGCAAGTATTAGCGATGCAAGTCTCAGGTTAAGACCAAATACACCTACCCTGATGCAAATTCCCATAGACACATTGTCACACTACCAATGGGATTCCGCGGGGTCTATCCAGAGCGAAGCTGTTTCCGTACCATCGGAAAACACAACCTCTTATCACACTTGCATAAGTATTCAATACTTAAATATATGAGAACTATGTTGTTACGCTTCCATAACATGCACAAGTGCAATACTAGTCTATTCCGCTTTATCGATGTCCAGTCTCGATAATATTACGACTAGGGATATTTAATGATTAAACCTTAATAGATTGATATTGTCTCATATCTTATAATCCGGAACTAATCATAAGGACTTTTATCATTTATATATTCAAGTAATCTAATTACAAAATGATAAAATAGTAATTTCCATTGTCACATAGTTAATTTGTACAAAAACCACAATGTCTTTTACAAATAATGACGCTATGGGTCATAATTGTCCAACAATCTCCCACTTGGCCTATAGCCAGTCACTCAAGTATCTAACACTTGAACTATGTACATGTCGCTCAAACTTTTACTGAGGAATAGCTTTCGTCAGCGGATCTACAATGCTGCCATGTAATGTGACCTTCTCGATCTTCACATCGCCACGATGTATGATCTCACGAATCTGATGGAAACTTCGAAGAACATGCTGGGATCGTTGATGAGACCGTGGTTCCTTAGCCTGCGATATAGCCCCGTTCTTGTCACAATACAATAGAACGGGCTCAGCTGCTAACGAAACTACTCCTAATCCAATTAGGAATTTTCGGATCCAAAATGTCTTTTTTGCTGCCTCAGCTACAGTAATGTATTCCGCTTCTGTTGTTAAATCGGCAACAGTCTCTTGCTTGGAAGATTTCTAGCTTACTGCTCCGTTGTTCAAATAAAATATGTACCCGGATTATGACTTACAGTCGTCTTTATCGGTTTGGAAACTTACGTCGGTAAACCCAGTTACCTTCATAGATTAAGAACACATCCCTATTTCGTTTAAGATACTTAAGGATGTTCTTAACCGCAACCCAGTGACCATCACCTGGATCGACCTGATAGCGACTACATATGCTCAAAGCATATGAGACATCAGGTCGCGTGCATATAATGGCATACATGATCGATCCGACTACCGAAGCGAACGGGATCTGACTCATGTTGTCTCTCTCATCTGAGTTTTAGGACACATGTCCTTAGATATAGTGACACCATGTGACACTGACAACAGTCCCCTCTTAGACTGATCCATGTTGAATCTCTTCAACACTTTGTCAATGTACGTGCTCTGGGAGAGTCCAAGCAGCTTTCTAGATCTATCCCGGTAGATCTTTATTCCTAGAATAAAGGCTTCTTCTCCTAGATCCTTTATGGAGAATTTTAATGAAAGCCAAGCTTTCACCAATTGTAGCATGGGAATGTCATTGTCCATAAGAAATACATCATCAACGTAAAGGACAATGAATGTCAGTGCGCTCCCACTAACCTTCTTATATACACAATGATCATCCTCGTTTTGAACGAAATCATATTCTTTTATGATCTCATCAAAACGTTGGTTCCAAGAACACGATGCTTGCTTCAATCCATAAATTGATCGATTTAACTTGCAAACCTTGTCTGCATGTTTTGGTATGACAAAACCGTCAAGCTGTTGTATATAAACATCCTCCAAAATGTTTCCGTTAAGGAAATTGGTTTTGACGTCCATCTTCCATATTTCGTAATCGAAATATACAGCAATAGCAAGCATTATCCGAATGGATTTAATCATGGTAACTGGTGAAAAGGTTTCGTCGTAATCGACACCATGTCATTGACTATACCCTTTCACTACAAGCCTAGCTTTGTACGTTTGTATGTTGCCATCCATGTCGGTGTTCTTCTTGAAGACCCATTTGCAACCAATAGGTTTTACGCCTTCTGGTGCATCAACCAGTGTCCAAACTTGGTTGGTGTACATGGAATCCATTTCGGATTTCATGGCATCTTGCCATATACCGGAGTCGATACCTTGTATCATTTCCTTATACGTAGCCGGTTCGTCTTCCTCAATAAGATTAATATCCACATGAGGTGAGATCAGAAACCCATACCTCTCAGGTTGTTTTCTGACTCTCTCCGACCTACGCGGTTCTTGTGTATTCGAAGATTGTGGTACAGTCTCATCCCTGGTGATCTGTTCATATTCGGTTAAGGAATCGGTGTCAGGAACAGTATCACTCTGATTTTCATCGAGTTCTACTTTCCTCCCACTAACCACTGCATTTAGGAATTCCCTCTCAAGGAAAACCGCATGTACAGCAACAAATATTTTGTTCTCTTGTGGGTTGTAGAAGTAATATCCTTTGGTTTCCATAGGATGACCTACAAATAGACACTTATCGGATTTTGGTTCAAGTTTGGTACCATCCAAACATTTAACGTATGCCCAGCAACCCCAAATCTTCAGGAATGAGAAACCTGGTTTCTTTCTTGTCCATATTTCATACGGAGTCTGTTGAACAGACTTTGACGGAACCTTATTCAAAATAAGTATTGCACTGTTCAATGCATATCCCCAGAAGGAAATAGGTAGCTCTGTGTAAATTATCATCGCCTTACCATGTCCAACAAAGTTCGGTTTCTCCATTCAGACACACCGTTTAATTGCGGTGTTTCGGGAGGAGTCTACTGTGAAAAAATACCATACTTTTTCAAGTAATCGAGAAACTCATTGCTCAAGTATTCTCCACCATGGTCTGACCGTAATGTTTTAATACTTTTGTCGGTCTGTTTTTCTACTTCGTGTCGAAACTCTTTGAATTTCTCAAAGGTTTCCGACTTGTCTCATAAGATACACATAACCATAACGCGATGCATCATCCGTAAAGGTTACGAAGTATTCATATCCACCTCTAGCCTGGCTAGACATGGGCCCACATACGTCTCTATGAACGAGGGCTAACAGTTCGGTGGCACGTGCATATTTACCGTTAAAAGGTGTTTTAGGCATTTTGCCTAATAAACAAGATTCACAGACGTCATATGAATTTGGATCAAATCCGTCCAAGTACCCACTCTTCGAAAGTGTGGATATGCGAGTCTTGTTAATGTGTCTCAGACGACAATACCTTACATAAGTTTCATCTTTGTTACTTAGTTTAAGCTCTTTTTTTGTTAAATTATATGTTTGAGATTGATTTATATTCAAAACATAAAGACCATTATTCACATCAGCACTGCATATCTCCATATCATTTTTATACATAAAACACACAGTGTTTCTAAAAATAAAAGTATACCCACATTGGGCTAAACAAGATACATAAATAATATTCCTAGTCAAACTAGGTACATAATAACAGTCTGATAAGTTTAGTACATGCCCCGAGGGCAGTTCCAAAATATAAGTCCCTACAGCCAAAACAGCGACTCTGGTCCCGTTTCCAACTCGTAGATCAATCTCCCATTAGGCCAGTCTCCTGCTAATCTGTAGATCCTGCACATCAACACATATATGTGTACCACAACCTGAATCAAAAATCCAATTTTTAAAACTAGAAGTAGACATGTTTATTTCTATAACAAACATACATGAAGCCGGTGTCTTTCCCGCTTTGATTTCCTTCATGTGCGCCTTGTACTCACGGAAGTCACGCTTCCAGTGACCTTGTTTGCCACACTACAAGCATACATTTTGGGATTTGTCATTTGCCTTCCCAAAAGACTTTGACGATTTGGCATTGCCCTTCTTCTTCTTCTTCTTCTTCTTTACACCTCCAGTAGCCTTCGGCCAAGCCTTGGGAGACTGAGATGTTGAAGCGAAATGCACCTCGCGCTTTTTGCCCTTCAATAGCTCTTTTTCTGCTTCACGCATCATTGCCATCAGCTCTCCAAGAGTATGGTATTGGTTCATCATATTGTAGTTCATGATGAACCCGCTCCAACTGTCAGGAAGAGACTGCAATATCAAATCTTTAGAAGTCTCAGCCTCAAAGGTTATGCCTAGCTGACCCAGCTGTTCGATGTCAGCAATCATCTGCGACACATGGTGCTCAACAGATATACCATCTGACATTCTAGAGCGAAAGAGTCTCTTCTGCAATTCATACCTTTGCGATATAAAGTTAGATCGATGAAGGTCCTTCAATTTTTCCATCATAGTATAGGGATCCAATCCCTTGTTCTCGCGAAGAAATTGAGGGGTCATCGCACTGAGCATGACAGATTGAGCAATTCAGTTGTCATCGCTATGAGTCTTCCAAAGCTCAAGCTAAAGCGGCTGCTCATTTCCGGGCTTAGGTCCGAGAGGTCTCTCTATCGTATAGAGCATCCTCTTAGTCCCCAGGACAATCCTGAGGTTCATATCCCAGTCAGGAAAGTTCACACCATTAAAGATATTTTCGCCAATGATAATGTCTCTAACCCCGATCTTTCCAGCCATCTTAATTGCAATAGTCTAACTATTCAATTAACGATTTTTGGGTACAGTCCGACTGTTACAAGAAAAATAATAGAATATTAGTCCAACTAATAAATATTTAAAATGAAGAAATAATTTGAAAGCGCGTATTGGCAAGTATTTGAACGAAATTGCAAATTCAATACTAGCCTCCCACTATTTTTCGACGAGCCTCTAACCCTCTATTGAGTACTCGGGAAACCTAGTTTCCTAGTGGGCTAGGATCCCGATAAATAAACACAACCTTGACTTTGGCCAACAAGCTGTATGATATTTAACTGGGTAGATCTCTAAGATCAATTGGATCTCATCCAATTCCTAGATCCGGTAGGTGGACCTCCAAGTCCGAAACATATATACAATATATATACCAATATATCCAATATATTTTCATAACATTTTCCTCTGAATCAACTAAGCCTTGGCTTTGGCTCAACAAGCATAATGATTCCAGTTAAGCGGGACCCATTGACTTTGGAAAACTTCGTAATCCATGTCGATGAACAAGAAGTGACCTTGACTTTGGCCAACAAATCACAACTTGCCCAAGACATGCGATATTGAAAAAAGCTTTCATGATTCAAACACATCCGCGATGGACAAAGGTCTTGACATTGGCCAACAAACCGTTGGGGTTGGTGCTCAGAGCGCAAATTCAGACCGTATTTATGACTGATTCATGAATACGAACATCCCTTTATTCCATAATATTACTTATTTATGGTTACACCTCTTGTTCTTATATACGTATTCGATCTGATTACGATTAGATTGAAACTAAATGTGGTTTAGTGATATGTATATATTAGACAAAGGCCCGATAATATATAATGCAGTACATAGTTACAAAGTTAGTTTGTAATTGACATTGGGAAGTGTCACTGCTATATGAATATTATCAAGCATAGTTCCTGGTCAAGATTTGCTAACACGGGTCGGTTAGTCAAATCCGTTGAGACCAGTACATGTCGTATATCGAGACTTGGTCCGATGTTTATCCCAATGAACCATGAGTCTATGGAGACTCGTATAGACGTGTAGGTGTTTATAGTGGATAAACACTGAACGGCTCACCGAAGATTCTTAATGGATGGTACACCAACGTCAATAAGAATCTTCTCGGGTTGAGTAGCATAGTGGTCCTTCGACTTGAGACACCACTGTGGATGTATGAGACATCCTCCACACTTATATGGCAGTCACGTCACCGATCTATTTAGATCAGACCTCCACCTGTTCGTTGGGTGTGGATCGATACTCAGGATATCCTGTGTGTGTCAAGATAGGATCCGTCAATTCTGTGTACAGAGCATAGGTAGTCCATATATATTTAGCAGTCTGTTAAATCTATGGCTGATGAGCGGAAAATATATCAATATTTACCGCCCCTTTTACTTAATATTTTGTTTAGTTTCTCGGGTTTGATGAACGTTTTGATATGTTTTAGTTTATTTTGCAGATAAAATAATATCGGGTCTTAATGAAATCATTTAGGATGAAATATGGGTCAAATAAAGGCAATTATTGGACCTTGATATTTTAATTTTGGAGATTGGAAACTTGAAAGGGCGTTTTGACGAAGTGCAGTTTGGAAATTCCATTTTTGTGCATCTGTCGTATTTTGGGCATAACTTTTTACTCAGATATCGGATTGAGCTGATTCAAGTTCCAGATTAAAGAAGACTCAAAGTTATACAACTTTTAAGAGAAAATATTTTCGAATTCTGATGATTTCATGACCGAAATTGATGAACCATCCAGAAGTGTGTGGAGTGTAATTATTAAAAGTCATTATCAATCATTTTCAAAGCAAAATATTAATTAATTAATAATTAATAAAAATTATCAAATCAACACCAAAACGATAAGCAATTAGTGGAGCAATTATGGATTTGGTGGAGTAATTAGTGGAGAAATTAATAATGGATTTGGTGGAGAATTTGATGGATTGATTTGATGGTGGCAAAATTTTGCCTATAAATACCAAGTCATTTCATTTGTAAAATTCATACTTTCTTCTTTGAAATTCTTAATGAATAAATAAGAAGATTGTATCTAGTTTGTTTATTTTTAGTTTTCAGTAATTAATTTTCAGTTTCGCACTTTCTTTTCTTTACTTTTCAGTTTTTACTTTCCGCAATTTACTTTTACGCACAGTACTTTTCTTTCTTTAATTTTCAGTTTTTACTTTTTAGTAATTTACTTTCAGCAATTTACTTTCAGTCATTTACTTTCAGCATTTACTTTTCAGTATTTAATTTCAGCATTTACTTTCAGCATTTACTTTTCAGTATTTAATTTTCAGTATTTTACTTATGTCTTTTATTTTATTTAAGTTTTTTTTACTACCTGTAAATATGTCGTAACTAAGCCAGTTATCTGGGGTTGTGATGAAATCCAATATCACCGGTTTATAAGGGGTTAAAATTATATAGTTTGGGTAATATAAAGGTTTATTTATTGAGTCTTAATCCTAATGCTTTTTATTAACTGGCCATTAATAAAATTGAACTGGTTAAATCTAAAATGAACTAGACATAGGGATTTTAGGTTTAAGACCTTAGACTTAATAGCCCACGATCTTCCTTGAGGATAGATAACCCTTTAATAGATTTCCTTACAGGATAGGAATATACCTGTCGGGCGGGGGTAGCCATAATTGGAACTTAAACTTAATGAATTCAGATAATTTGGTTGACATAGACATATGGTTCAATTGGGTTAAACTGGGTATTTGCGTCTGACCATCGACAGAGGCTTTTGCATAATTTAGTGTTCCAGGTTAGTAAACTGATTTATTACACAAACATAAAATAATCACTTCATCTTTTAAATGATATTAGAATGATTCACAACCCTAGATCTTTGTGTCTTTTGTTATTTTCCTTAGTATTTTCTTTTGTCTTTTTTTATTTATTTATTTATTTTGCAAAACTACAATCAACCAAATCAACCAAGCAATCATTCTCTTATCCCTCAATTAGATATCTGTAAATAAATAGATCCAATAATTAATAACAACAGTAGGAATTAAGTCCTAGTGGGATCGATATTTTTATACTACTTGAACGATACGTGCGCTTGCGTTATACGTGTGTGTTTACGCCGGTCAAGTTTTTGGCGCCGTTGCCGGGGACTTATATTTCTTGAGTTGTTAATTTTGAAGCTATCCAATTTACTTGTATCTAATTTTCTTTATCTTTATCTGTAATTTTTATTTCTTTATTGTCTTTTTCAGGTGATTGAAAAATGGAACACTACTGGGAGATTGAAAGATTACGAGCTTTACAAGAAGATACACCCCACATCTGGGAGCAACAGTCCGGATGTGGGGTGTATCTTCTTGGCGCCGTTGCCGGGGACTTATATTTCTTGAGTTGTTAATTTTGAAGCTATCCAATTTACTTGTATCTAATTTTCTTTATCTTTATCTGTAATTTTTATTTCTTTATTGTCTTTTTCAGGTGATTGAAAAATGGAACACTACTGGGAGATTGAAAGATTACGAGCTTTACAAGAAGATACACCCCACATCTGGGAGCAACAGTCCGGTTTTCTGAGGCCTGTTGTCCAGCCCAACAATTATCACTGGATGCCAGAACCAAACAACTCTACATTTGCTCAACAGAACGAAATGGGAAGATGTGTAATATGTGATAGTAACCACCCGAGCGATCAATGTATATACCTTTCAGAGTGGCAGAATTATCAGAATCATTCAAAGTATGAAAAACCATCACATTTTCCATCTTATCCACCATCCATAAGCGATTTTCATCAACAACTAGAACCATCAGAGGAAGATCAGTTGTTAAACATGCTCAAAGATATGTTCGAGTTGGATGCAATGCTTGAAACAAGCCAGAATCAATTGGAAAGTATTCAGAGACAATCAGAATTCATTCAAAGGATGACAGATCAAATGAGACAATTCACAGAAAACCAGGACTACATACCTCAAGAACCAGTTTCAGATGACACTGATGAAGCCTTCAAATACCAATCATTTCACAATAACACTTCAACAGAGGAGGAGGCCAAGCAGTATCAACAACCAGAGGTATCAGTTCAGGAGCCCGAACCAGTAAAGTCTCGATTTGATTTTTATTATTCTGACTCTGACGAGGAGGAAGCTGATCTATTTGTACCAACTGCACCAACAACGGAGGATCAAACTTTCAATCCTCAAAATGAAGATCTTGGAGCATGCTTTACCATGATGTTTGAAGAAGATCTATCTGAACCATCCATTCCAGTCGTATCAGAGGATGAAAACCTAATGTCAGAAATATCTTTACATCCTCAGGCAGATACTTATGGAGCATGCATTTCACAGATGACGGATAAAGAATTGAATACGGAAATTTTAAAATTCATCTGTGAAGAAAAGGTAGAGCAAGAAGCAGAGCAAATGGAGGAGCAAATGTCTGACCTTAATAAAGATCCAGAGCATTCAGGAGAAACATCGCTGTTTTGGGGAGTACAAATCAAAGATATCACCCAGAAGCTTGACAGAATGGAACTTCCATTCCAAGTCAAGCACCATATAAGACCTCCTGATTTTCTTTCTTTCTTTGCAGGAACCACTGGAACAACAAGGAGCAAAAAGGTAGCACGAGCACTGAATGAGACAAAACTCTTTTTGCCACCTTACCGTTGGAAGAGACCCTTCAAAAGCAATGCTCACGGGATTGTTTTTGATCGGACATCTAAAACGACATTGAAACCTCCTTAACAGATGAATTTCAGTCACGTCTGGCTGAAGACGAAAAATTTAGCGCTAGCAGGGAGGCAACCCATGCAATTTGTTGTAATATTTGTTTTCATATTTTGTGTGAACTTTTTAATTTTGTGTGTTATTTTTGTAGGGAAAAGCACAAACGGAGCATTTTTAGACAGAAGGAATGGTGTTTGGCAAAAATGAAAGCTAATTCATTAGCGATGGCTGAATAATGAATGGATTCTTGAAACGCATCATAATGGATTTATATACCAAACGAGTAGCGTATTGCGTACACAATTCCGTTGTCTTAATTATTGCTATGATTCGCTTTTCTATTGTAATTATCTTTATTTTCGTAGACAGGATCCAGACTTTTTGACCTTTCACGATTTCTTTTGTTGTTTAGTTAACAATCGTCATCTGGAAGATATTAGTGCTATTATTACTCACCCTTTTTCAGGTACTATAAATTCAGCCCGTCATTACACTTTTGAATGCATCCAGAGTTGAGAAAGAAATACATAAAAAAAAATGGAAGCCACTTCAAGAAGACGAGTTAAAAACATCTGTGTGTTTTGCGGTACTAGTGTTGGTACTAAGCCACAATACGTAGAGGCAGCACAGGAATTGGGTCGAGTCTTAGCAGCAAGGAATATGCACTTAATATATGGCGAAGGCAATCTTGGATTAATGGGGATCGTTTCAAAGGCTGTACAGGAAGGAGGCAGTCATGTTTTGGGAATCATCCCAAAACCCTTGGCAGAGGCAAATCTTATTGGATCATCAAACGGAGAGGAATTGATCGTGCCAGGTATGTCTGAACGACTGGTAGAAATGATTAACCGTGCTGATGCTTTTATTGCTTTGCCAGGTGGCTTGGGCACATTGGAGGAAATTTTTATTGTACTGTCTTGGGCGAACCTGAACATACACCAGAAACCGCTTGGACTGCTCAACGTTGATGGATTTTATGATTTTCTTTGTGTGTTTCTTGATGATGCTCGGAGAAATGGGTTCGTGTCAAAACCTTTGAAAGAACTCCTCTTTACTGCCAGAACTGCTCCGGATCTAATAGACCAACTCATAGCCTATGAACCACAAGTTGACCCCATCCTTTCAAAGATAAATTGGTCTGAGGACGATCGTGGTAAGAAGCGTCGAATTAATCTGGATCTTAACCTTTAATTTCCTGTAGATTTCAGCTAACCAGGTACGACCTTCTTAACTCTCCTATTACTGTTTAAGACATTGGGGACAATGTCTCATTTAGGTTTGGGGGAGGGAATTAGTTGATCAGTACCTTTTTTTTTTTTTTTTTTTTTTTTTTTTTTTTTTTTGTTTGTGTGTTATTTTTATTTTTAGTCCAAAATTTTTCGAAAAATACAAAAATAAATTGAAAATTTTTCAAAAATTACAAAAATATTGTGTGTTTTTTGTGTTTTTAATTTGACTAAAAATGTGAAATTGGTAAGAGATAGCTGAGTAAGGAGTTTCCACTCCTGAGACGTATCTCAAACCTAATTCGAAACAAGTTAATTTTTGTTTATTTCATTTTGAATTATTTAATTTGTAAATGCTCCTTAAAACTGACTAAAAGGAATCTTCATATGTTCAGTTGACAGATATTATCAACATATATAGTAACATACAGACATGAGCTAAAATTGAAAAGTTTGTAATATTCAGTGCTCTAGTTTAATTGGAGGAAGCATCTCAAAAAGCAGTGGAGTAAAAAAAAAAAAAAAAAAAAAAAAAAAAAAAAAAAAAACGTCTGAGATCCGGGTTACTAAGTCTGTAAGAGTGTTTTAACACCTAGTGCCCTAAAACCAACTGGTTTGGGAGTCACTGGCCCAAAACTCGCTACATGGATCGAAGATGCTACAAAAATTTATATCTGAAGTCTGAGTATTAAGTTCGTAGGGGTGTCTTAACACCTGGTGCCCTAAAGCCAACTGGTTTGGGAGCCACCGACCCAAAGCTCGCTACATAGACGGAAGGTATTGTATATAAATAAAAAGTCAAAAATAGAGAAAAATCAAAGAAAAAATCAGAAAAATCAGAAAAATTATTCCATTGCTACAAAAAGGTGTGAAATCTGATAGAACTTTAGGACAAAAATATTACCCTCTTATCAACTGCACTTATGACTGTTGTGGGCAAAAATGAGTTGTTTAATATTATGTTAGCTGTGTATATGGAGAATGGTAAATATAATCGGAGAATTTACTTATTCTGTAATTTAGAATGAAACAAAACAACTATTGACTTGGAGTAGAAGTTTCACCTGATTAGTCACTATCTTCTTTATTCTCTTTTCACTTGTCTTTTTGCTTTTGTGTGCATTAGTTTTACTACCTTTTTACTTTTGTAAAATGTTTGTGGGTGTCATTGCTGTAAACCCTCACGAGACTACAACTCGTCCACTAGGGACACCTAGGGGTTTAAAGGCTTGTTGCATACGCTAAATGCAACCGTGATCCCTACGAAAGTGGCTTAGTTTAATTTTAATTGTTTCTTGTATTTTATTTTGTTGTTTTGCTCGAGGACTAGCAAAATGTTAGGTTTGGGGGTGTGATGAGCGGAAAATATATCAATATTTACCGCCCCTTTTACTTAATATTTTGTTTAGTTTCTCGGGTTTGATGAACGTTTTGATATTTTTAGTTTATTTTTCTTTTGAGATAAATAATATCGGGTCTTAATGAAATCATTTAGGATGAAATATGGGTCAAATAAAGGCAATTATTGGACTTGATATTTTAATTTTGGAGATTGGAAACTTGAAAGGGCGTTTTGACGAAGTGCAGTTTTGGAAATTCCATTTTTGTGCATCTGTCGTATTTTGGGCATAACTTTTTACTCAGATATCGGATTGAGCTGATTCAAGTTCCAGATTAAAGAAGACTCAAAGTTATACAACTTTTAAAGAGAAAATATTTTCGAATTCTGATGATTTCATGACCGAAATTGATGAACCATCCAGAAGTGTGTGGAGTGTAATTATTAAAAGTCATTATCAATCATTTTCAAAGCAAAATATTAATTAATTAATAATTAATAAAAATTATCAAATCAACACCAAACAAGATAAGCAATTAGTGGAGCAATTATGGATTTGGTGGAGTAATTAGTGGAGAAATTAATAATGGATTTGGTGGAGAATTTGATGGATGATTTGATGGTGGCAAAATTTTGCCTATAAATACCAAGTCATTTCATTTGTAAAATTCATACTTTCTTCTTTGAAATTCTTAATGAATAAATAAGAAGATTGTATCTAGTTTGTTTATTTTTAGTTTTCAGTAATTAATTTTCAGTTTCGCACTTTCTTTTCTTTACTTTTCAGTTTTTACTTTCCGCAATTACTTTTACGCACAGTACTTTTCTTTCTTAATTTTCAGTTTTTACTTTTTAGTAATTTACTTTCAGCAATTTACTTTTCAGTAATTTACTTTCAGCATTTACTTTTCAGTATTTAATTTCAGCATTTACTTTCAGCATTTACTTTTCAGTATTTAATTTTCAGTATTTTACTTTATGTCTTTATTTTATTTAAGTTTTTTTTACTACCTGTAAATATGTGTCGTAACTAAGCCAGTTATCTGGGGTTGTGATGAAATCCAATATCACCGGTTTATAAGGGGTTAATTATAGTTTGGGTAATATAAAGGTTTATTTATTGAGTCTTAATCCTAATGCTTTTTATTAACTGGCCATTAATAAAATTGAACTGGTAAATCTAAAATGAACTAGACATAGGGATTTTAGGTTTAAGACCTTAGACTTAATAGCCCACGATCTTCCTTGAGGATAGATAACCCTTTAATAGATTTCCTTACAGGATAGGAATATACCTGTCGGGCGGGGGTAGCCATAATTGGAACTTAAACTTAATGAATCCAGATAATTTGGTTGACATAGACATATGGTTCAATTGGGTTAAACTGGGTATTTGCGTCTGACCATCGACAGAGGCTTTTGCATAATTTAGTGTTCCAGGTTAGTAAACTGATTTATTACACAAACATAAAATAATCACTTCATCTTTTAAATGATATTAGAATGATTCACAACCCTAGATCTTTGTGTCTTTTGTTATTTTCCTTAGTATTTTCTTGTCTTTTTTTATTTATTTATTTATTTTGCAAAACTACAATCAACCAAATCAACCAAGCAATCATTCTCTTATCCCTCAATTAGATATCTGTAAATAAATAGATCCAATAATTAATAACAACAGTAGGAATTAAGTCCTAGTGGGATCGATATTTTTATACTACTTGAACGATACGTGCGCTTGCGTTATACGTGTGTGTTTACGCCGGTCAGTTGCCACAGTATACATCGGAAGTAAGTTCCGAGTGTTTTTAAAGATTGCTAATATATATGTCGACGAGATATACCTATAGAGATTTGACGTTTACATCTATATCTCTGGGATTATCTGGATACCTGTGACGGAGGGATTATACGTATGCAATGACCTCGACCTGTATGATTCAGCTAGTTTATCTGTGATCGTCATAATCTACGGGGGATAGATTATGCACATGAAATTGGATTTCGTGACGGATATACCTGAATCTAGAGAGTCTCAATAATGAAACATACTCGTAGAGCACTAGGGCAACTTTGTGAATAATAATGATTATTACAAATCGTTTAAAACGTTAAACGAAAAATACATGCGAACGGGCCGAACCGTCATTTCCTAATTAATGTGTATTTGTATTTAATATATGATATTATTGAATACACATTAATAAATAGTCAAATAAAGGTATTGACATATATCATTAATATATGTATTTGAGATATTTAAAGTAAATATAATACATATATTTGAGATATTTATATTTAATTAATTATTTAATTATTAAATGATTAATATAATTAAAATATAAATATATCATCAAATGATAAAGTTAGGAAATGATTATAAGTGTAAATGTTTGACTTTATACTTAAAGGAAAAGGTTGTCAAAATGGTTTTGACTTCTTAAGATATTTGTTTTTAAATTGTTTAAAAATTGAAATATTAATTTCCTTTTCTTTTTCTCAAATTCGGCCAACACCTTAATTAAATATAATGGTTATATTTTTGAGTTGCAATTGTTGACTTGCTTTATTCATTTAAATTATTTGATGATTAAAGTAACAAGTTGATAAAGTAACTTTAATGAAACAAAAATAATATCTAGATATTATTTCTTCACAAATTCGGCCAAGGGCTAATGTTGTTGAAGTATATATTGTTTCATTTATTTTAGGGTTTTATTAACCTTTTCAATTTATCAAAACTCCATTAAAACAAGGCAAAGAAGGTAGAGAGAAAAGAAAAGAAAAAACAAGGAAAAGCTTGAAATTTAGTAAGTATTTCCAACCTTCCATTAGAGAGTAATTTGTTCCTCTTATTGTGGGAACATCTTGTGATGTTCTTGAGTTTTTCTATTCTTTATTCTTTGTACTTTTGATGGATAAAAGTTTGATGAAGGTGATATGCATGTATGATGTTGGAAGTTTATTACTAGTGTAGTAATAAGCATTCTTTTAAGGTTTTAGAACCTTGTTGCCATTCTAGAGTTATTGACCCACTCTTAAATGACCTATATTGTTCTATAGTTGTTTCATTGTGTTGAGACTTGAATGGATGGAAGAAACATGATTGAAGTATTGTATTTAACCAATTTGGTCTAATTTGTCCAATTTGAAGAAATTGAAAAATTAGGGTTCATGACCAATTCCAAATTTGGGGATTTTCATTTATGTTGTGTATTTGGATGTGTATATGATGCATATAAAGTTTCATGTTGATTGGATTACATCTTGATGTGTTTTGAAGCATGAAATGACAAAGTGCACAAATTGCCCCCTTGGGAGGCATTCGGCCAAATGGATAAAATTTGGGGATTTGGTGCTTTTGGTGTTTTGATGTTTTGAACATGATAAGTTCATCTTAGAAATGATTTAGAATCATTCAAAATTGATTAGATCAATTTCGGACTAAAATGGACAAAATACCAATGTAAGGGCATTTCGGTAAATTCACTTGAATATGATTCATTTGAATTTTATTTCATAATTTGTTTATTGGATAATTAAATAAATATGTTTATTTAATTAATCCGAGAAAAAGTTTTGAAATCCGAAAATTTGATTTTCCACCGCTTCCGCTGCGTTACCGGATTCTGCCCCTAAAACCCCTACAAAATGGTATCAGAGCGAGTCTGATTCTAGGCCTCCATAAATGATTAGCTTGTTTTATTCAATGTTTAATCATGTTTTCTTGACTTTATACATGAATGTTATAATCTAATTTGATTAGATTTAGGGTGTATGACACTTAATGGAATATCCCCGCTTATTTCTTGGTCCGTCTTGTCAATACGGTTTATAAATATCTTTTCGTTGACTACATCCGAGACCGTGCCTCTGCTGTGAGGGTGTAGCTGATAGAAATTTATTTATGCCGAATGTATATTAGATACTAGATAAATTCAAGCGAAAGCGGAATCCTGAACGTGCCCTAGCTGTCAGGGTTATGCAAGTAACTTGAGTTTATCATTGACAAGTTTAACCTTGGTACGTCCCCTTGTGGGCCTGCCTTCGCAGCGACAACGAGAAACAGCCAGGACCGAAACCTTGGAGTCACTAGTGAGTGATTGACAATTAGTTGTCTACCTGTGAATATACGTAGGAGAGACCGTGCCTCTGCTGTGAGTCGAAATATATTCATGGGGTCCTCTTCCCATTATGGAATTCGATTCAATTATTGAATTCTCATCTTTCCGTTGGGGATTACGGCATTACGTAAAAATAGTGGGAGGCACTGCTAAGTTTAAAATATTCCATAACTTAGGCAGTGTATGTTATTTTGGAAATTGCCGCTTGTTTGTTTCCTTATTCTATAGTAGATAGAATTAAACTTTTATTTACTGCACACATATTTTGGTATGTTATCTGACTAGACTCTTGGTTGCAGTTATTCTAGAATAGGTTCTAGATACTTCTAGACTAGGATATTATTAGATTAGTCTAAACCATCGGGAACTGTTGTTCCGATTTTCTTGAAAAATAAAGATGGTTAATGACTTAGTTTCTAAGTCATGATAGATAATCTAGATAGATATCCCCTTTAGGATATAATACTTAGAGACAATAGTTTCTTATGCAGTAAGAATTGACTTGAATTAGTTCATGTCTCGAGATTCTTGACTGGCATTTAGAAAGCCCTATTAGGTATTTGTTTATCTAGTAATGACGTTTCTAAGCTTTAATTACCTTTAGAGGTAATGTGTCTGACACAATTTGCTAATCAGTTATTTACAATTGTTGTGAATAGTTGAATGCAAATAGTAAAGCTAAAGAAAGGAGATACGTATATTTGTGTATAGAAAATATCGATTTTCACAATACTACAACTATAGATATTGGATACCAGATCTCCCGTCTAGTTATTTGAAATATTGGTTAACGATTGTTTTGATATTTGATATCGGAACTTGCGACTATTGGATAGTCACTTGTTCTTTATAAACAATTGTTACATATTTTATAATAACTAGTAGTGTCATTGACGTAGAGATAAACATTAAAAAAAATTATTCGGTAAAGTAAATAATTTAGAACGGTGCTTTATGGGTTTAATCACTTAAGCATTGGATGCTTATTCCGTATGGTGAAGGATGGTTTGATACTAGATCACACCACATATCCTTATCCATTTAATGAATATTGTATTCAGGAAAGTGATTAAGATCTCGTTTAATCAAGATTGTCATTGGACCACCAGATTTATTTAACTGATACATTGGATGTATGTAGTTTAATGAATAATAATTGCTCAAGGTAGTTTTCTATACTTCGTAACTGAGTTGATGAATTGTCATAACTTAGTTATGTGTTTCTGAAGGAACACATATTGAAAGTCTTGAAAGTATCAAGTACTTTCAATCCGTTCTGATGAAACGTAGATTGAACATTTTTGACTTGTTCAAATATATTCAATCTAAATGTTTTAGAGAATTCTATCCTCAAAATTCATAACATGTCTTTGAACTGTTCAAAGATCTTTGATACGATCAAACGTATGAATTTAAAGCAATTAGTTCTAAGGTTATTTAGTGAATATGGTTCATATTCAATATTATTCTTCCATGATTCAATCTTGATGGAATTGAGTAGTGGGAGCAATCGGATTTTATATGATTTGGTTCGTTTGATATTGAATGTTACCGAATTAGTTTCAATACTCTTGGGGTTATACTCCAGTAACACTAATTCATCTCTTTAATTAATGTTCCATTATTTTCTACAGTTGCATATATGATATGTATAGATAGAAAATCCGAATCTTGAAAAGTTTAAGATTTGAATGTTTCTTTTATATAATAGTTATATAATGGAAATTACTTACACCTTGGAGGTATAAGTAAAAGTTTATCATTTATTATGTTTAATAGAATATTGTATTCTATTTAATAGAATATCTTTCCTACGATCCTAAGTAATAAAATTATTTTATTACTTGGTGTGTAACATCTGATGTTAATTATTGTGGAAAAGACTTGACTTATTGAAGTCAAATGTGAGAATGATAAATTATAAATGGAACTACGTAATTAATAAGATGAAACAACCCTTATACATCTTCCGTACAAGTCCAATAGGATAACAGAATCATTCACGAGTATTTGATACTTAATGGTTCCGTTGTTTTCTTACTGAAGAAAAAATTATCCTATAACTTATAATGGAAGCGATATTTGATATCGATTCTGGAAGTTCACCATTGAACCATAGATCTAAGATTGTCCATAGCTTACTACGATCAAGTTTTGAACTTGATTAAGCTTTCATTATGAATTAGTTCATAAAATGTGCTAATTGTTTGCGCAGCGAAAGCATTGTGAGCTTGTTAAAGGTTTGACCTTTACAGTATGACAGTGAGAAAAGTTATACTCAGCAATCTATGGTAGATTCTGAGAAAACTTATCTCTAGTCAACTAAATGAACAATTAGAGATATATTGGTTGATGTTAATATTAAACTGTATATTTTAGCTAAAGAATGCAAAGTGGCGTTTTTGGATGACTTATTCAGATAAGAGATCAGTTGTGATTTCCTTATTTGAAGAGTTCATTCTGAAATGGCCCTAGAGTTTGTGTTCTGCTGAGATCGCAGTTTAGTGTGCTAGCTTATAGAGCCTATTGTAGACTCAGATAAGTCTTCCGAAAATCTGTGTTCTCTCTGTTTTTGATATCGTCAGATTGTCTGATCTTGTCAAAGTATAGAGAATACATATGTGATTAGAAGGGTTAGTGGGAGCGTACAAATTACTTTCTAGTGTTATATATATCTTAACGACATTGTCATTATTATAGTAATAATGAGATGTTTGTGAGGTAAAAGATTTACCTAAGTCTTCTTTACTCCATGAAAGAAGTGGGATTAGTCTCTGTTATATTTAATATAAAGTTTTATATAAGATATAAAACTAAGAGACTTGTGAGATACTCCTATTAGTCGTACATTAGATATGATCTAATGAAGGACATAACAAGGCTATCTGTATGACAGTTAGTATAACTGTTCGACAGTTATTGTGTGTCTTATACATGTATTCATCTTTCGTAAAGGATGATTCCTTTTTCGAAAGATATATTGATTAGAATGTCTAAACAATATTATGTATCATTTGATGATGACATAGTGAATACTTTATTATATGCGATTATCGATGTCGATTTAATCGTAATTGTTACGAGTTATTTTGACATCTTATAGACCATATGATGGATCTTGAAACACGTTCTTTGTGATCTTTGAGATATTAAGAACGAGTTTCTAATTCATGGAGAATACAGTCTGCAACCATTAGGGTCATATTAGTTTTGAGACTAATTATGACGTTAGACAGTCTACGTCATAAAGAGTCACAAAAGATGCAGTGAGAGTGTCACGAAGGATTATACTATTTAGTGGAATCAAATGCAACTTTTGAAGTATTGACTTATGAAGTTGCATAGTGACCTTTTAAATTAGAAGTTTTTGAATTGTTATTGTGCTTGCGGTTGTCTTCATAGTATTTTGGATTTGATCCTTAAATACTTGGACAACTCAGTAACTGTAGCACAATACTGATGTAGCATCAGAGACATATTAATGTATAATCTAGATTCAACAAAATATGAATGATGCTGACTATGGGAAATGATGGAGTTTGTTCGACAAACTCAATATGTCATAGCGGACTTGTTTTTGTTGCCTACCTCTTAAGTACTGGGTGAGCTTTTGAGGACCATGTGCATACGATGCACATTAAGACGTGTATATGATACCGTGGATTGGCACTAGAGCAAGTGAGAGAAATTGTTGGGGTTGGTGCTCAGAGCGCAAATCCGGACCGTATTTATGACTGATTCATGAATACGAACATCCCCTTATTCCATAATATTACATATTTATGGTTGCACCTCTTGTTCTTATATAAGTATTCGATCTGATTACGATTAGATTGAAACTAAATGTGGTTTAGTGATATGTATATATTAGACAAAGGCCCGATAATATATAATGCAGTACACAGTTACAAAGTTAGTTTGTAATTGACATTGGGAAGTGTCACTGCTATATGAATATTATCAAACATAGTTCCTGGTCAAGATTTGCTAACACGGGTCGGTTAGTCAAATCCGTTGAGACCAGTACATGTCGTATATCGAGACTTGGTCCGATGGTTTATCCCAATGAACCATGAGTCTATGGAGACTCGTATAGACGTGTAGGTGTTTATAGTGGATAAACACTGAACGGCTCACCGAAGATTCTTAATGGATGTGGTACACCAACGTCAATAAGAATCTTCTCGGGTTGAGTAGCATAGTGGTCCTTCGACTTGAGAGACCACTGTGGATGTATGAGACATCCTCCACACTTAGATGGCAGTCACGTCACCGATCTATTTAGATCAGACCTCCGCCTGTTCGTTGGGTGTGTGGATCGATCCTCAGGATATCCTGTGTGTGTCAAGATAGGATCCGTCAATTCTGTGTACAGAGCATAGGTAGTCCATATATATATTAGCAGTCTGTTAAATCTGTGGCCACAGTATACATCGGAAGTAAGTTCCGAGTGTTATTTAAAGATTGCTAATAGATATGTCGACGAGATAATACCTATAGAGATTTGACGTTTACATCATATCTCTGGGATATCTGGATACCTGTGACGGAGGGATTATACGTATGCAATGACCTCGACCTGTATGATTCAGCTAGTTTATCGTGATCGTCATAATCTACGGGTGGATAGATTATGCACATGAAATTGGATTTCGTGACGGATATACCTGAATCTAGAGAGTCTCAATAATGAAACATACTCGTAGAGCACTAGGGCAACTTTTGTGAATAATAATGATTATTTACAAATCGTTTAAACGTTAACGAAAAATACATGCGAACGGGCCGAACCGTCATTTCCTAATTAATGTGTATTTGTATTTAATATATGATATTATTGAATACACATTAATAATAGTCAAATAAAGGTATTTGACATATATCATTAATATATGTATTTGAGATATTTAAAGTAAATATAATACATATATTTGTATTTAATTAATTATTTAATTATTTAATTGTTAAATGATTAATATAATTAAAATATAAATATATCCCAAATGATAAAGTTAGGAAATGATTATAAGTGTAAATGTTTGACTTTATACTTAAAGGAAAAGGTTGTCAAAATGGTTTTGACTTCTTAAGATATTGTTTTTAAATTGTTTAAAAATTGAAATATTAATTCCTTTTCTTTTTCTCAAATTCGGCCAACACCCTTAATTAAATATAATGGTTATATTTTTGAGTTGCAATTGTTGACTTGCTTTATTCATTTAAATTGTTTGATGATTAAAGTAACAAGTTGATAAGTAACTTTAATGAAACAAAAATAATATCTAGATATTATTTCTTCACAAAATTTCGGCCAAGGGCTAATGTTGTGAAGTATATATTGTTTCATTTATTTTAGGGTTTTATTAACCTTTTCACTTTATCAAAACTCCATTAAAACAAGGCAAAGAAGGTAGAGAGAAAAGAAAAAGAAAAACAAGGAAAAGCTTGAAATTAGTAAGTATTTCCAACCTTCCATTAGAGAGTAATTTGTTCCTCTTGTTGTGGGAAACATCTTGTGATGTTCTTGAGTTTTTTCTATCTTTATTCTTTGTACTTTTGATGGATAAAAGTTTGATGAAGGTGATATGCATGTATGATGTTGGAAGTTTATTACTAGTGTAGTAATAAGCATTCTTTTAAGGTTTAGAACCTTGTTGCCATTCTAGAGTTATTGACCCACTCTTAAATGACCTATAATTGTTCTATAGTTGTTTCATTGTGTTGAGACTTGAAATGGATGGGAAGAAACATGATTGAAGTATTGTATTTAACCAATTTGGTCTAATTTGTCCAATTTGAAGAAATTGAAAAATTAGGGTTCATGACCAATTCCAAATTTGGGGATTTTCATTTATGTTGTGTATTTGGATGTGTATATGATGCATATAAAGTTTCATGTTGATTGGATTACATCTTGATGTGTTTTGAAGCATGAAATGACAAAGTGCACAAATTGCCACCTTTGGGAGGCATTCGGCCAAATGGATAAAATTTGGGGATTTGGTTGCTTTTGGTGTTTTGATGTTTTGAACATGCTAAGTTCATCTTAGAAATGATTTAGAATCATTCAAAATTGATTAGATCAATTTCGGACTAAAATGGACAAAATACCAATGTAAGGGCATTTCGGTAAATTCACTTGAATATGATTCATTTGAATTTTATTTCATAATTTGATTATTGGATAATTAAATAAATATGTTATTTAATTAATCCGAGAAAAAGTTTTGAAATCGGAAAATTTGATTTTCCACCGCTTCCGCTGCGTTACCGGATTCTGCCCCTAAAACCCCTACACAAACCAATGTCAATCTTGGATCTTGAGAATGAATCACTCAATGGAAGGAAATCACTTAATATTTTGTTGAGGGTTTTTCGCGTAAATTGGCAACCAATTTATTATCTTTGATTCGGTCTCATCATACACCCTTAAGCATGCATTCTAAAAGCATAATAAGGCGCGATAAATAAAATAATAATGATATGCGGATGGATATCTTACAAATTGTTCCTAGAACAAATCACTCTCTTTCATCTCCCCGGCTAGCACTATTCTTACTTCTACCCAATTACATAATACAATAAAGAAACCTCATTAACATTGAGGGGAATTGGTGAGAATAGAATTACATAGAGTTAAGAGATAAAGGCTGGACACGCAGGTCCAATTTAATAAATTCTAAATTTATTACAACAGTTTCCAAAATTGCCCTCACCCATCTAATATCCATCCGATATACATTATTCATACAATACATCCATGTATTCACACAAAGCATGTTATTCAATCAATCTAATCCAATTAATTAATCTTTGAATTAAGTGATCATCCAATGTTCAAATAACGATTTGATTTGCGCGAGTCCAACTCGGTTTAAGAATAAGTACTCAAAGTGCGTATTCTTTAATTATATCGAACTACAATTTTAAATCCAATTTAATTTGTATTCAATATTAATTCTTATTTAATTCCAAATTAAATAATTACACTTTTAATGTGCATTTACTTAGATTCTAAATCTAATCTTAATGGGTCTCAAATCCCAATTAACATCCAATGTCAATTTAATTAAAGTCCAATGGACTTTCAATTAATTTCTTAAGGCATGGGCTTTGGCAAATATGGGTCAAACCCAAATGCCAAGGCCCAATTAAGGAATCACCCTATTTGCCATAAAATTAATTTCGGCCCATTAGGCCCAATTAAATTTAAAAGGCCCATTTATTATATTTGGACTTAACAGAATGGTTTTAGGCCCAATTTGGATCCAATCCAATTGTCCTAAACCAACTTGGCCCAACCAAGTCCATTAGGCCCAAATATAACAATTTTAGCCCAATTCCAAATTAAGCCTAATTAATTAAATTCTAATATTCCAAATATCACAATTTATTTAATTAAAGTGTATAGCCATAATTAATTATTCAAATTAACATTTCCAAAATACCAATTTACATAATTAATCATGCTTTATCATTTTCAATACATGTACAACATTATTGAAACAAAATCAAGTCATTAACATGCTCCTCAACTCACGGTTTTCATGCATAAAATTAACCAATTTTGATTTCAATCCAATTAAATCATAAATCAATATATCTCATGCTTTTTAAACACATCCAATGGTCTTAAAAAATCAAAATCACCATGAGCTTAAGGTTCATTACATTCGGCCATGGCAAGCAAAATTAGGGAAAATTAATCCAATTTATTTTCTCAAATTTTAAGATGCTTAAATCTAATTTAACATCATCCAAGCTTAACCAAACCATCAATTTGAAGATATCATGCTCAAATCACAAAATCCCCAAAATAAAGTATATAAACCCTAAGTTCATTTCATGCTTAAATTATCTCTGATACCATTGTTGGTTCTCTAAGAACAATCCCAAGATCATTTAAGCATAAAACATGTGTGAATACTCAAAGAAATATAGCGGAAAATATACTCACTTTGATCAGTTGTGTGGATGTGTTGAGAACAAAATTTTGCTCCTTTGAAATTGCTCCAAGCTCCTCTTGATTTGTATGTTTAGCTCCAAGCTTTGTTGTTTTGAATTCCAAACTCAATGGATGTTTCCATATCACCTTAGAATGACCCTTTTGTGTGCTAGCACTTGAGATTTTTGAAGCAAAAATCAAGAAGGAATAACCCTAGGTTCACGCCCAAGTTGAGAGAAAAAGGATGAAGTTCACGCCCAAGTTTAGAAGAGAGAATGAGTGGAGTGTTTTTTTATTTTCCAAAAAATAAAATGTCATATACCAAATCCAAGATTTGGTAAATGTCACTCAACCTTTCATAATTAAAATAATGAAATGTGTAAATCAAGCCATCAAACACTACCAAATACCATCGAACAAAAAGCTAAGTGTTTGACTAATGATGTGACTTGTTGTGGGCCCCACTTTAATTCAAAATCTGAGTGGGCCCGTAAATATATTTCGGGCTCGGGTTCGTTAATTCTGAATTAACGAATTTTCTGTTGCGACTTAATTAAATCAAATTTAATTAAATAATTATGCCTAGCAAAATTACCATCAAAGTCGCTCGTGAATTAATTCTAAATTAATTTGTTCACCCGAATTAAAATCCAATTTTAATTCCGTTATGAAATCTAATTTCATTTAATATATCGAATATATTATTTAATCGATTAATTCCAAATTAATTGTTATCTCTCTTCTATTTGAATTTTATCCCAGATAAATTCTCGCTGTTATTAATCCCAGATTAATTTTCTCTCTCTGATAATTAATCCCAGATTAATTCTATTCGAGTCATACGTCATCGGTGAATCTTCGGGAAGCGACCCATGAGATCCCTGGATATGTTGGTAGTAAATCTGGTCGTCGGACTATCCGAACACGTACGTACCCGGTACCACGTTCTTACCGATTTACAAGACATGGTTGGCTTATAGCAAAGCACTGTACCTACCCAATTCTCCAGAAATATTCTTTAAGGAATATATAATCTATAACAGGTGTAGTATACGTAGTATTGCGTATTGTGATCCAGTATCTGATGTCACATGCAAGGCCTGAGGCTGGAATAGTGTCTGCCCCGTACGAAGCATATATCGGATCACAAGCAACTAGTCTGTATAATCGGATAATCATGACCTTTTCATATTATCCTGATAGTTGCAACATAATAGAGAACCAGTTCTGTATCCCTGCGTGATCATCATCTCCATATGACTGAAGTGTTGGATAATTATGACCCATAGCATCACTATTTGTACAGAACATGGTGTTGTTGTAGAAATTAACTATGTGACAAAGGAAATTGCTCTGTTATCATTTGTAATTGGATTACCAGGATATATAAATGATAAAAGTCCAGATGATTAGTTCCGGATTAATAATATATGAGACAATATTAATCCACTAAGGTTTAATCATTAAAACATCCTTAGTCGTAGTATTATCGAGACTGGACATCGATAATGCGGAATAGACTAGTATTGCACTTGTGCGTGTTATGGGAGCATAACGACATAGTTCTCATATATTTGGGTATTGGATACACATGCAAGTGTAATAGGAGGTTGTGTTTACCGATGGTACGGA
Organism: Zanthoxylum bungeanum; assembly: GCA_019454045.1. Lineage (NCBI taxonomy): Eukaryota > Viridiplantae > Streptophyta > Magnoliopsida > Sapindales > Rutaceae > Zanthoxylum > Zanthoxylum bungeanum. Next base: position 176,973 of record SKCR01027987.1, read on the forward strand.
AACAACTTCGCTTTGGATAGACCCCTCGGAATCTTATTGGTAGTATGACTATGTGTCTATGGGAGTCCGAATCAGGGTAGGTGTATTTGGTCTTAACTTGAGACTTGCATCGCTAATACTTGCGACAATCAATATACTTTGGTTTTGGTCGTTCAGGGCTTTAACAGGTTCTGTGTATGCCTCTTTTGGGTATATTGAGAATTGTAGTGTATTGGGTGTGATGTCAAGATGGAAGTATCACTTCAGTCATATTGAGATGATGGTCACGTAGGATAAGGAACTGGTACTCTTGTATGCTGCAGCTATCGGGATAATATGACTAGGTCATGTTTATCCGATTATAGAGACTAGTTACCAGAGATCCGATATATGCTTCCTACGGGGCATACACAATTCCAGCCCCAGGCATTGCATGTGACATCCTATACTGGATCGCAATACGTAATACTATGTATACTATGCCTGATACAGATTATATATTCCATTAAGAATATTTCTGGAGAATTGGGTAGGCACGGTGCTTTGCTAGAAGCCAACCATGTCTTGTAAATCGGTAAAAATGTTGTACTAGGTACGTACGTGTTCGGATAGTCCGACGACCGGATTTACTGCCAACATATCCAGGGATCTCATGGGTCGCTTCCCAAAAATTCACCGATGATGTATGACTCGAACATAATTAATATGGGATTAATTATAGGAGAGAGAAAATTAATCTAGGATTAATTGCGGAGAGATTTTATCTGGGATAAAATTCTATTTAAAGAGAGAGAATGATTAATTCGGAATTAATCGATAAAATAATATATTCGATATATTATACGAAATTAGATTTTGACGCGGAATTAAAATTAGATTTTAATTTGGGCGAACGAGTTAATTTAGAATTAATTCACTAGTGACGTGAATAATAATTTTGCTAGGCATATTTATTTAATTAAATTTGATTTAATTACGTCGTAACGGAAAATTCTTTAATTCGGAATTAGCGAACCCGAGCCCGGTAGTGTTTGCGGGCCCACTCGGATTTTGAATCAAGTGGGGCCCACATGTCACATCACAATTCACATCACTTGTCATTTGACTTACCTTTATGGTGATGGAATTTGGTGGGTGGGTGATGGCTTGTTTTACACTCCAAGTTGGTTAGATTTTTGACATATACCAAATTATTGGTTTTGGTATATCATTAATTGATTTTGGAAATCAATTACAAGTCAACTCATTTTTTTCTCTCCTTCTTTCTCTCTTCTCCATTCACGTCATTCTCCCTCTCTTGGAGTAAGGCTTGGCCGAAACTTACCAAGGGAAATTGGAAGATTTGTTGCAAATTTTTCAAGAGCTAGCACTCAAGGGAGTCATTCAAAGGTGATAGGGAAACCAACCCTTGAGCTTGGAATCAACACTCAAAGCTTGGAGCTTGAAGATCAATAAAAATGAGGGCTTGGCCGAATACATCAAGGAGCAAAATTTTGTTGTTCAACGCATCCACTTAGCCGATCAAAGTGAGTATTTTCCGCTACTTTACTTTGTTGTATTCGCATATTTCATTGCTTAATTGATCTTGGTTTGACCTAGAAAACCCTACAATGGTATCAGAGCCAGGTTATTGAGCATGAAATTGATTTTAGGGTTCTTAACTTTAATTTGGGTATTTTTGATTTGAGCATGTTTTTGGCAAATTGTTTGTTTGAGTATGCTTATAATATGTTAACTTTGAGTTGTGCATGATCAATTTGAAGAAAAAATAATTGGATTAATTTTCCCCAAATTTTGAGGCTTGGCCGAGAGTTTGAACCATTTTAGCTCTTGGTAATTTTGAATTTTAGACAATTGGATATGTTTAAAATGCATGGGATATATTAATTTGTGATTTAATTGGATTGAAATCAAAATTGATATAAAAATTCCCTAATTGCCGAGAGCCTTAAGAGCATGTTGGGATTGATTTTGCTTCAATTTGTGTTGGACATAAATTGGTTAATTAAAGCATGATTAATTGTGTAAATTGGTATTTTGGAAATGTTGATTTAAATAATTAATTATGGCTATACACTTTAATTGATTAAATTATGATATTTGGGATATTGGAATTTAATTAGTTGGGCTAAATTTGGAATTGGGCTAATAAAGTTGTATTTGGGCTTAATGGGCTTGGTTGGGCCAAGTTTGGTTTAGGATAATTGATTGGATCCAATTGGGCCTAAAACCATTTCCATAAAGTCCAAATATGATTAAATGGGCCTTTATATTTTAATTGGGCCTAATGGGCTTAAATTGATTTTTGGCAATGGGTGATTCCTTATTGGGCTTTGGTTGCCAAAGTCCATGCCTTATAAATTAATTGAAAGCCCATTGGACTTTAATTAAATTGACATTGGATGTTAAATTGGGCTTTGAGACCCGTTAAGATTAGATTTAGAATCTAAGTCGCAAAGGCTCATTAATAAAGTGTAATTATTTAATTTGGAATTAAATAAAGAATTAGTATTGAATACGAATTAAATTGGATTTAATATTGTAGTTTGATATAATTCAAGAATTCGTACTTTGAGTACTTATTCTTAAAACGAGTTGGACTCGCGCAAATCAAATCGTTGTTTGAACATTGGATGCTCACTAATCAAAGATTAATTAATTGGATTAGAATGATTGATAACATGCTTTGTGTGAATACATGGATGTGATATATGAATAATGTATATCAGATGGATATTAGATGGGTAAGGGCAATTTTGGAAATTGTTGTAATAAATTTAGAATTTATTTAATTGGACCAGCGTGTCCAGCCTGTTACCTCTTGACTCTTTGTATTTCTCTTCTCACCTATTCCCCTCAATGTAAATGAGATTTCGTTAGAAGTGTTATGTAATTGGGTAGAAGTATGAATAGTGCTAGCGGGAGAGAGGAAAGTGAGAGATTTGTTCTAGGAATAAAATGTTTTAAATATCCATCTCCATATCATTATTAATTTATTTATCGCGCCTTATTATGCTTTTAGAATGCATGTTTAAGGGTGTATGATGAGACCTAATCAAAGATAATAAATTGGTTGCCAATTTACACGAAAAACCCTTAACAAATATTAAGCGTTTTTCCTTCTATTGAATGATTCATTCTCAATATCCAAGATTGGCACTGGTTTGTTGGCCAAAGTCAAGACCTTTGTCCATCGCGGATGTGTTTGAATCATGAAGGTTTTGTTCCATATCGCATGTCTTGTCCAAGTTGTGATTTGTTGGCCAAAGTCAAGATCACTTCTTTTCCATCGACATCGATTACGAAGCTTCCCAGGTCAATGGGTCCCGCTTAACTGGAATCATTAAGCTTGTTGTGCCAAAGCCAAGGCTTAGTTGATTTAGAGGAAAAAGGTTAAGGAATATATCGGATATATTGACATATATTAGATATATGTTTCGGACTTGGATGTCCACCTACTGAATCTAGGAATTGGATGAGATCCAATTGATCTTAGAGATCTACCTAGTTAAATATCATACAGTTTGTTGGCCAAAGTCAAGGTTGTGTGTTATTTAACGGGATCTTAGCCCACTAGGAAACTAGGTTTCCCGAGTACTCAATAGAGGGTTAGAGGCTCGCCGAAAAATAGTGGGAGGCAAGTATTAAATTTACAATTTCGTTTAGATACTTGCCAATACGCACTCATTTCAATTTTTCGTCATTACTTAAATATATATTAGTTGGACTAATATTTAATTATTTTTTTAATTAAATAGTTGGACTGTATTCAAACTACTTCAATTTATAGTTGATTATATAATTGGATTATAGTAATCATTATATTTGAATTTAACCAATCAAATTATAGTTGATTATATAGTTAGACTATAGTAATCATTATATTTAATTGTACCCGAAATCGTTGATTGGATAGTTGGACTATTGAAATCAAGATAACTGAAAAATTAGCGTTTAAAACATAATCCTAGGTGAAAATGTCTTTAAGCGGCTTTAATTTTCAAATTGGGAATAAAACCTCAGGATAGTCCTAGGAACTGAGAAGTTATTCTATTTGATAGAGCAACCTCTCGGGCCTAAGCCCGGAGTTGAGCAAATAGTAGAACATGATCTTTGGAAGATTCATGTAATGATAACTTTAGTGCTCAATCCATTATGCTTAATGCAATGACACTTTAATTCCGTCATCAGACTAAAGGATTAGATCCTTATAACATGATGTTGAAATTAAAGATCTTCATAGATTTATTCTTAGATCTTAGAAGTACAAATTTCAAAAGAAGCTCTTACGCTCACGTATGTCAGAGGGTACATCTATCGAGCATTAGGTATCGCAGATGATTGCTGACATCGATAAGCTAGGTTAGCTGGGCATTACCTACGTGGCTGAGACTACCAAAGATTTGATCTTATTGTCTCTACCCAAAAGCTGGGGCAGGTTCATAATGAATCAAGAGTAAACTCTTGAAGAGTTGATGGCTATGCTCAAGGAGGCAGAGCCAGAGCTTCTAAAATGGGTAAAGGCAAAATCATCACAGTCTTTCTGGGAAGACAAAGGACATATCCCAAGATGTCTGCCTAGGATGTGGCAAACGGGGTCACTGGAAGCGTGACTGCCGTATGGACAAGACATACATGAAGGAAGAAAAGGCGGGGCAAGGCTCCGGCTTCAAGTATGTTTGTCATAAACATGTTCACTACTGGTTTCAAAATTGGATTTTTGATACTAAGTGATGTACAAATATATGCACTGATGTGCAGAATATGCGGATTAACAGAAGACTGACTTCAGTTGAGATCAACCTACGAGTCAGAAACGGGACGAGAGTCGCTGTTTTAACCGTAGAAACCTAAGTTTAGGAACTACCTTCGGGTATGTACTTAAATTAGGAAACTGTTTAAATGTATCTAGTTTGACTAGAAACATTATCTCTATATCTAAGTTTAACCTGTTGCGGGTATACCTTTATATTCTAGAACACTAAGTGTTTTATTTTATAAAGATGATATTGAGATAAACACACATTAGATGTGAATAACAGTATTTATATTTTGAATATAAATGAATCTCAAACGTATGAAATGACAAACAAATAGCTCAAACTGAATTAATCAGATGAGACTTATTAGTGGTATTGTTGTCTAGGACACATTAAACAAGACTCGTATATCCACACTTTTGAAGAGTGGGTACTAGGACAGATTTGATTCTAATTCAAATGATGTCTACGAATCTAGTTTAATAGGCAAAGTGCCTAAAACACCTTTTACTTGGTAAGAGTTCAAGTGCCACCGATCTGTTAGCCCTCGTTCATAGTGACATAAGTGGGCCCATGTCTAGCTAGGATAAGAGGTGGATATAAATACTTCGTAACCTTTACGGATGTGGCATCGCGTTATGATTATGTGTTTCTTGTGAAACATAAATCAGAAACTTTTTATAAATTCAAATAGTTTCGACACGAAGTAGACAAACAGATCGGCAAGAGTATTAAAACATCACGATTGGACCGTGATGAAAATGCTTAAGCAATAAGTTTCTCAATTACCTGAAAGAGTATAGTATTCTTTCACATTGGACTCCTCCCGGAACACCTCAATTTGACGGTGTGTCCGAACAGAGAAACCGAATTTTGTTGGACATGATAAGGTTAATCATGAGTCGCTCTGAGCTACCATTTTCCTTCTAGGGATACGGTTTAAACAGTGCAAAACTTATTTTGAATAAGGTTCCATAAAAATCTGTTTGACAGACTTCATATTAGATATGAATAGGAAAGAAACTGGGTTTCTCATTCCTGAAGATTTGGGAATGCTGGGCATATGTTTGGATGATACCAAACTAGAACCCAAATCGGATAAGTGCCTAATTTGTAGGTTATCCTAGGGAAACCAAAGTATAGTACTTATACAACTCACAAGAGAACAATTTAATTGTTGCTCTCCATGCGGTTTTCCTAAGAGGAATACCTATATGCAGTGGTAATTGGGAGGAAAGTAAAACTCGATGAAAATCAGAGTAATACTGTTCCAGGCACCGATTCCTTAACGGAACACAAACAGTTCATCAGGGATGAAACTGTACCACAATCTTCGAATACACAAGAACCAAGTAAGTCGGAGAAAGTCAGAAAACAACCTGGGAGGTATGGGTTTCTGATCTCACCTCATAAAGATATCAATCTTATTGAGGAACACGAACCAGCTATGTATGAGGAAGTGATACAAGGTATTGACTCCCTATTATGGCAAAGTGTCATGAAGTCCGAAATGGATTCCATGTATACCAACCAAGTTTAGACACTGGTTGATGTACCGGAAGACATTGTGCCTATTAGTACTATTTGAGTCTTCAAGGAAGGCAAACATGGATGGCAACATACAAACATACAAAGCTAGGCTTGTAGCGAAAAGGTATCGTTATCAACATTGTGTCGATTATGACGAAACCTTTTAACTCGTTGCCATTGTTAAAAATCCATTTGGATAATGCTTGCTAATGCTGCATGTTTCATTTATGAAATATGACAGCTGAACGTCAGAATCGCTTTCCTTAAACGGAAACCTTTTGGAGGATGTTTACAACATCCTGACGGTGTGTCATACCAAAACAAGCAAACAAGGTTTGCAAGTTAATTCGATCCATTTATAGATTGAAGCAAGCATTGCGTTCTTGGAAATATCGTTTTGATGTAATCATAATGGTATATGATTTAATTCAAAACGAAAATGATTATTGTGTATATAAGGAGGTTAGTGGGAGCGCAATGACAATAATTGTCCTATATAATGATGACATATCATTTCTTGGAAATGACATTCCCAAAATACAATCGGTGAAAGCTTGGCTTTCATGAAAAATTCTCCGTAGAAAACTTGGGAGAGACAATCTTTATTCTAGGAATAAGGATCTACTGGGATAGATCTAAAAGTTATTGGCACTCTCCGAGAACTCGTACATTGAAAGATATGTACGCGACCTGGTGTCTTATATGCTTTGAGTATATGGAGTCACAATCAGGCCAATCCAAGTAATAGTCACTGGATTGAAGTTAAGAACATCTTTAAGTATCTTAGACGAACTAAGGATGCTTTCTTATATATGGAGAAGGAGAACTTGAAGTGACTGGGTTCACCGTTGCAAGTTTCCAAACCGACAAAAATGACTATAAGTCGACATAAGGGTACTATATAGTTTGAATAACGGAACAGTCAGCTGGAAATCATCCAAGCAAGATGTTGTTGCCGAATAAACAACAAAAGCAGAATATTGTTGCAGCTGACGCAGCAATAGAAGCGATTTGGATCTATAATAATCCTAATTAGATTAGGTGTAGTTCTATTAGCGGTTGAGCTAGGCTACATCACATGCTAAAGAATTGATGGTCTCATCGATGATCCAAATATATACTTCAATTATTTCATCAGATTCGTTCGGATTATACATCGTGGCGATGTGATGATCGAATAAATCGGATCTGATGATAACCTTGCAAATCCGCTGACGAAAGCAGTTTCTCAGCAAAAGTTTGAGCGACCTGTACATAGTTCAAGTGTAGGACACTTGAGTGATTGGCTATAGGCCAAATGGGAGATTGTTGGACAATTATGACCCATAGCATCACTATTTGCACAGAACATGGTGTTGTTGTACAAATTAACTATGTGACAAAGGAAATTGCTCTTTTATCATTTGTAATTGGATTACCGGGATATATAAATGATAAAAGTCCATATGATTAGTTCCGGATTAATAAGATATGAGACAATATAAATCCACTAAGGTTTAATCATTAAAACATCCCTAGTCGTAGTATTATCGAGACTGGACATCGATAATGCGGAATTGACTAGTATTGCACTTGTGCGTGTTATGGGAGCATAACGGCATATTTCTCATATATTTGGGTATTGGATACTCATGCAAGGGTAATAGTAGTTTGTGTTTACCGATGGTACAGAAACAGCTTCGCTCTGGATAGACCCCTCAGAATCTCATTGGTAGTATGACTATGTGTCTATGGGAGTCCGAATCAGGGTAGGTGTATTTGGTCTTAACTTGAGACTTGCATCGCTAATACTTGCGACAATCAATATACTTTGGTTTTGGTCATCCGGGGCTTTAACAGGTTCTGTGTACGCCTCTTCTGGGTATATTGAGAATCGTAGTGTATTTGGTGTGATGTCAAGATGGAAGTATCACTTCAGTCATATGGATATGATGGTCACGTAGGATAAGGAACTGGTACTCTTGTATGCTGCAGCTATCGGGATAATATGACTAGGTCATGTTTATCCGATTATACAGACTAGTTACCAGAGATCCGATATATGCTTCCTACGAGGCAGACACAATTCCAGCCCAAGGCCTAGCATGTGACATCCAATACTGGATCGCAATACGCAATACTACGTATACTACGCCTGATACAAATTATATATTCCTTTAAGAATATTTCTGGAGAATTGGGTAGGCACGGTGCTTTTCTAGAAGCCAATCATGTCTTGTAAATCGGTAAAAATATAGTACTAGGTACGTACGTGTTCGGATAGTCCGACGACCGGATTTACTGCCAACATATCCAGGGATCTCATAGGTCGCTTCCCAAAGATTCACCGATGACGTATGACTCGAACATAATTAATCTGGGATTAGTTTTATAAGAGAGATAAAATTAGAGATAAAATTAATCTATGATTAATTGCGGAGAGATTTTATCTGGGATAAAATTCTATTTAAAGAGATAGAACGATTAATTTGGAATTAATCAATAAAATGATATATCCGATATATTATACGAAATTAGATTTCGACGCATAATTCAAATTAGATTTTAATTCGGGCGAACGAGTTAATTTAGAATTAATTCGCTAGCGACGTGAATAGTAATTTTGCTAGACATAATTATTTAATTAAATTTGATTTAATTACATCGCAACGGAAAATTCGTTAATTCGGAATTAACGAACCCGAGCCCGGGAGTGTTTGCGGGCCCACTTGGATTTTCAATCAAGCGGGGCCCACATGTCACATCACAAGTCACATCACTTGTCATTTGACTTACCTTTATTGTGATGGAATTTGATGGGTGGGTGATGGCTTGTTTTACACTCTAAGTTGGTGAGATTTTTGACATATACCAAAATTTTGGTTTTGGTATATCATTAATTGATTTTGGAAATCAATTACAAGTCAACTCATTTTTTTCTCTCCTTCTTTCTCTCTTCTCCATTCACGCAATTCTCCCTCTCTTGGAGTAAGGCTTGGCCGAAACTTACCAAGGGAAATTGGAAGATTTGTTGCAAATTTTTCAAGAGCTAACACTCAAAGGAGTCATTCAAAGGTGATAGGGAAACCAACCCTTGAGCTTGGAATCAACAGTCAAAGCTTGGAGCTTGAAGATCAACAAAAAGGAGGGCTTGGCCGAATACATCAAGGAGCAAAATTTTGTTGTTCAACGCATCCACTTAGCCGATCAAAGTGAGTATTTTCCGCTACTTTACTTTGTTGTATTCGCACATTTCATTGCTTAATTGATCTTGGTTTGACCTAGAAAACCCAACATGAAGTGATACTTCCATCTTGACATCACACCCAATACACTACGATTCTCAATAAACCCAGAAGAGACGTGCACAGAACCTGTTAAAGTCCCGGACGACCAAAACCAAAGCGTATTGATTGTCGCAAGTATTAGCGATGCACGCAAACACAACCTCCTATCACACTTGCATAAGTATCCAATACTTAAATATATGAGAACTATGTTGTTACGCTTCCATAACACGCACAAGTGCAATACTAGTCTATTCCGCCTTATCGATGTCCAGTCTCGATAATACTACGACTAAGGATATTTAATGATTAAACCTTAATGGATTGATATTGTCTCATATCTTATAATCCGGAACTAATCATAAGGACTTTTATCATTTATATATTCAAGTAATCTAATTACAAAATGATAAAATAGCAATTTCCATTATCACATAGTTAATTTGTACAAAAACCACAATGTCTTTTACAAATAGTGATGATATGGGTCATAATTGTCCAATATATATATATATATATATATATGACTTAAATATCCTTTAGAAAATTGCGAGACTCAAACCAGTGTCGAAGTAAAAAAAAAAAAAAAAAATCTGGTAGTGTAAATTTTGATTTTTACAAATATATGGTAGAAACTTTTCATTTTAGCAGTGACAATGTAAAATTTTCTCATTAAAAATTAGATTTTTTATTAATTTATATGATACATTTTAATAAAAAAAAATTAATTGAATAGGGGCAATTATCCCAATTACGTTGTATTTGTCTCCTCCAATTAAGGGTGACAGAAAAGCCCGGCCCGGGCCGGACCGGGCCCTAGAATGGTAAGCCCGACTCGAGCCCAAAACCAAAAAAAAAAACCTATAATTTTATATTTTAATATGTTTGTAGTATTTTTATTTATTTGTAGCATTTAAATTGTTAATTTATCGATGAAACTTTTGATTTATTTGTGAATTGTTTTTACATATAGTGTGAATGTATTTTGTATTTGTATGTTTTAAATTCTTTTAATTTTTTTCTTAAAAAAAAAGGGCCGGATAAAGCCCGGGCCCGAGTCGGGCCGGCCCGGCCTGACCCGACCCGGAAGACACCCGGGCCGGGCTTTTCCCGGGGCCTAAGCCCGACCCGGCCTGGCCCATTGCCGTGTATACCTCCAATGACTCGAACTTATCATGAATAAAGAGACGAGGTACTAACCAAGCCAATTAAAAATAAAAATTGCTGATTTTTTGTGCAATTGAATTGCTCAAATGTTGCTAATATTGCAACTAATATTTTCAAAATAAGAACAACTTTTCATATACTCAATCATTTACATACTTAAAAGGCTCCGTGTGGTTTGTGTTTGACCGTGACGTACGCTAACCACAATTTAATCATTAAATTAAACAACAATTGTGGTTTACGATAATAATATTTTATTTAAAAAAAAAAAAAAAAAAAAAAAGCAAATATTTGTGTATTATATAAATCACGAGATGATTCGCAAAAGATTAAAACCCGCTCCCATCAGATTTAGACGGTTGGATTTTGATTAAGAGTAGTAATTTGGGCTAGAATTCGTTTATTTGTTCAGTTCAATTCGTTTTAAAGTGAATACGGGTTTGAAAAATAGATTCGTTTAATAAATATGTCAATTCGATTCGATTCGATTCGTTATTAAATTAATCGAATAAGAATTTAAACTCATTAATTCGTTTATTCGTTTAATATTCATTTTTTTTACTAGTTATAGTTATTTTTCAATTAAGATTCGAGAAATTATGACTAAGTATCATTGAAAAAATAATATTGTCGATATTTGGTGAGGTATTTTTAGTAAATATATTAATTACGCATTTCATATGTTTATATTTATGAATAATTAATGTAAATAAATTATAATAGTTTTTGTTGTTGAATAATATTATAATTAAGCGAATATTCGTTGTTGATGGTGTTTTCAGGCACTATGTTATTTAAGGAATACGGCATGGGTAAAAAGGGTAATTCCCTTTCTTGGATGATATCATTAATTCCGACCCGACCCATAAGAAATCAGCAGCAAGGGCCCGAACGCTTTAACAATAAAAGACCGACCACAACAGGAAGAGACCGAGCACTTCATAATCGGTAACCGATCACTTGAGATCAGGATGACCGGTCACTTATCAGGTCGACAGCAGCACCCACAGTACGATAGACTATCATGACCGACCACATGAAGACCGACCTCGTGAAAACCAAGCATAGGGCAAGACATGTTCGGGAAGATAAGGCATTCTATCCATACAAGATAAGATAATAAGTTATCCTATTTTCATAAAGAGAACTGATGAGATTCAGTATCCTAAAAGGATAAAAGAAGTGAATGTAGTTTTAAAAGAATGAATCCAGATAGGAAAAGGAAATCATCTCAACTGGGAATCTTGTTGTACAATACGAATCTGATTCTTCACATTATAAATAGGAGGGTAGAGTGAGTGTAAAAGAAAACGAGGAAGATCAGGATCAGAATCACAACAAGCTCTGACTTGTAAAAACACAAGAACGGTCTGAGAAGCGCATTTGAATAAAAAAAGTATCATCCTTTTTGTGCCCGTGGACGTAGGTCGGACCAAGATCCGCCGAACCACGTAAAATCTCTTGTCGATTGGCATATTTATCTGTCTTTGCTAAGTTTGCTTTTGATCTCATAACCAAACAAATTCATTATTGAGGGAGGATTGTCTCGGGAGTAATATTCCCATATTGCCCTGAGACCAAAATCAGCCGTCTCACAGTTGGCGCCGTCTGTGGGGACCTCAAAAAAAGCGGTTCGCGTAGTAAGACGATGCAGAAGAAGACGGAAATCATCCATCTTCAGGGAGTCCGGCAACAGACTGGATGAAAAAGATGGAAGAAGAAAAGAAAGCATGAAATCCATGATGAATCGATTGGAGAGAATGGAGGGAACGAACAACGAGAGACCAGACATCGGAACCAGTCGAAGAAAAAGTGAAAGAGCAGAGGGGAAAAGGGTGATAGACACAAGTGAAAATGATGGACCTAGAAGGAGGGGCCCATACGGGATAAAATCCGTGGTTGTAGAAAAAGATTCACAAACAGAGGACACATGGGAAGAGGAGGAAAGAGGACGAAGAGAACAGTCACCTAATCCTTCCTACGATAGCCTCCACGACTCCCGCAGAGAAGGCAGGGAATATAGCGAGGATGTGCAAGAAATTTCAAACCATCAAGAACGTCGCACCCAGGGCATAGGACGCACAGAGAGGCACATAAAACAACACGCCAGCACCACAAGCGAGATAAAATCTTGGTTAAAAAATGAGATGACCAAGTGGGGGTAGGCCTCAAGGCTGATGCAAGTGATGCCGGGGACGGTGAGGAGGAATCTCCCCTCGCGGAAAAAATAAGGTCGGCAAAATTCCCAAAACGATTCAGCATGCCGACCATGGCACCCTACAAAGGCCACTCTGACCCGAAATCACACATCGAAAGCTTTGTCTTGTTGATGGAAGTCCAGGGAGGGAGTAGTAGGAGATGCCATATGCAAAGTGTTCCCCTAACTTTAGGTGGACCCGCCATCCTATGGTACAGAAGTCTGGCTCCGGGGAGCATCGGAGGCTTCACACAACTTAAGAAGTCGTTCATTCGACACTTTAAAGGGGCCTGCGTTCCCAAAAAGACGATTGGAGAATTAAGACTTATGAAGCAAGGAGATGACGAGCCCCTGAAAAATTTTATTGAAAGATACCACAACATGGTACTGGAAGTCGGAGGATATGAGTCCCTAGAAGCCCTAGAAAGCTTAAAGGGAGCCCTAAAGGTCGGGAGGTTATGGACTCATCTAAGAATCCAGGACACGCCGGATTATGCCACCGCCCTAGAGGTAGCCCGGAAGTTTGTCTTGGTAGAAAGCGAGAAGAAAAGATCTCCCGAAGGGGGACGGCCATTCGGGAAAGAACAGCAAGAACAGAGGCTCCCCGACGACCGAACAGGGAATTCAAAAGATTCAATCCAAAAACCCAAAGAATTCAAACCGATACCTCGAAGAGATCAGGAAGGAGGGGTCACGACCCAGGTGAATCATGTAGTTCGAGAAGAAACATATATTCCCTAAGCAAACCACCAGGGCGAATCATCATGGAAATACAGGAAAAAGGCCTCTGATAGAACCCGACCTCAGGAGGTTCCCCCCAGATAAAAGGAACCAGAAGTCTTACTGCATACATCATAACCTGAGGGGGCACACAACGGACGAATGCAAAGATCTGCGGGAACAAATGGAAGACCTAGCCCGAAATGGGTATCTAAATAGTATATCGACCATGAAACCATGGCGGCAAACAAAGGGCACGAAACCGACAGGTGAACATCATCGCAGGGGAAGTACACTGGCCGGGGACTCCTAACCGGTCAAGAAAGAACTATAGCCGAGATCAAGGGGCAGAGGTGCTAGGAACAGAAAGACCCCCGACACAACTAGGGGGACGGTCGGTGCCCATAATGTTCACCGACGAGGATGCACGAGGGTGAGTTTTCCCCATGATGATGCGCTGATAATCAAAGCTACAATCAGCGGCACAGAGGTGGATAGAATCCTGGTAGACCCCGAAAGCGCAGTAGACCATAATATCCAAAGAAGCTTTAGAAAGCCTGGGAGTAGAATACGTAACCCTAACTAATGACGGCACCCCCTATATGGTTTTGGAGGCTCAACGGTCATCCGCTGGGAAGAATACAACTGGCAACAAACCATCGGAACTCACCCCAAACCCTCGACAGTCATGGTAAATTTCACCGTGGTGGACTGCCTGAGCAGTTACCAAGTCATTTCGGCCGGCCTTTTATGATGAAAACAAAGGCTTGCGATGTCCTGTTACTACTTGAAACTGAAATTTCCTACCCGGGAAGGGATCAGAATCATATGCGGAAGTCAGAAGATAGCCCGTAGTTGCTTCGCCACTCTCTCACGGGAAACCCTCTGCATCGAAGGAAGCACCAGGAAGAGGCAAAGGGGGGGAGGGAGACGAGGAAAATCCAAGGAAGGACCCAGGTCCGCGCCCGGACAAAGTTGCCCGGCTAGAGGCAGCCGAAAAATTAGAAGAAGTCAACCTGTTCGGACCGAATAAAAGCATAAAGATAGGGGAACTTGGACGAAATCCTAAAAAAGAACCTGCTGGAATGCCTACGGAAGTACCCCGACATCTTCGCATGGGGACACAATGACATGCCCGGGATTGATCCAAAATTCATCAGTCACCGCTTGGCAGTAAACCCGACACACAAACCAGTTAAACAGAAAAGAAGAATCTTTAACCAAGAACGGTGCAGAGCAGTGGCATCCGAAGTGGAAAAACTGTTAAAAGCAGGCTTCATCAGAGAAGTCAAGTACCCAGAATGGGTTTCGAACGTGGTATTGGTAAGGAAAGCAAACGGGAGGTGGAGGATGTGCGTGGACTTCACCGACCTCAACAAGGCGTGCCGAAGGACAGCTTCCCACTGCCAAACGTAGATCAGCTGGTAGATACGACAGCCTGCAAAGGACTGCTGAGCTTCATGGGCCTTTCTCAGGATACAAGCAGGTCAAGATGCACCCTGCCGACGAGGAGAAAATAACTTTTGTCACCGATCAGGGGCTTTACTGTTATAAAGTAATGCCCTTCGGATTAAAAACGCAAGGAGCCACCTTTCAGAGACTGGTCAACAAGATTTTCCAACCACTCATCGGCTCCACAATGCTGGTGTATGTTGACGACATGATAACAATGTCTGAGGTGCCAGGGTGTCACGTGACCGACCTGAAGAAAACCTTTGAGTATTGATGGGAAATACCATTTTAAAACTCAACCCAGAAAAAGTGTGCCTTCGGGGTGGCCTCCGGGAAGTTTCTAGGCTACATGGTGAGCTCCAAGGGCATAGAAGCAAACCCGCAAAAGATACGAGCCGTACTGGACTTGAAATCTCCCAGGACGGTGAAAGAAGTTCAAAGTCTAACCGGCAGGCTAGCCGCACTTAACCGATTCATCTCCCGAGCAAACGACAAATGCCACCCTTCTTCAAAGCCATCAAGAAAGCCCAAAAGGGGATCGACTGGACTCCGGAGTGCGAAGAGGCCTTCCAACAACTGAAACAATATCTAGCACAGCCCCCGCTCCTAGCAAAACCTCTCCCAGGAGAGACATTATACTTATACTTGGCTGTATCAAAACACGCAGTAAGTTCGGTGCTGGTGCAAGAGGCAGACCGAATCCAAAGACCAATATACTATGTCAGCAAAGCCCTGTTGGACACAGAAACCCGGTATCCCGTACATGAACTAGTCGCCCTATCTTTGATCACCGCAGCTCGGAAATTGCGGCCTTACTTCCAAGCCCACCCTATCAAAGTTTACACCGACCACCCCTGCGACAGATCTTACAAAAACCAGAGGCCTCGGGAAGATTGATGAAGTGGTCGGTGGAGCTAAGCGAACACGACATCTTCCTACCTTCCAAGGGTAGCAATGAAAGGAAAGGCTTTGGCAGATTTGTTGCAGAGTTCACCGAACCCAGATCTTGACGGTATAGTGGAAGACAAGTGGGAGATGACAGTAGACGGGTCTGTCAGCTCACAGGCGGCGGAGCCGGGATCGTGTTAAAAAATAACAAGGGGGAAGAAGTATTATTTGCCTTAAGGTTCGCCTTTGAAACCAAAAACAATGAAGCCGAATACGAAGCGATCTTGGCCGGATTAATGTGCACAATAGTGGCACAGTGGGCCATAATGTGGTAGTAAGGAGTGACTCACAGCTTGCTATTCAGCAACTAAAAGGCGAATTCCAGGCCAGGGAACCTAGCATGAGAGCCTACTTGACCGAGGTAAAAAAATTAATAGGAAAAATGAGGAACGTTCACTTCGAACAAATCGGACGAGAAGACAACGGCGAAGCAGATTCCCTTGCACGGCTCGCATCTTCAATAAAAACAGAGAATCCCAGAACAATCCCCCTAATCTGCCTCCGAGAAAAGAGCGTAGGAGAAGGAGAACTCGAAGTAGGAACTCTGGATGAAGAAGACAAAACTTCATGGCTACAGCCGATCAGAAAATATTTGGAAACAGGAGAGATACCCGAGACATAAAGGAAGCCAAGAAACTAAATTCAAAAGCACCAAGTTCTCCCTGATCGAAGGGGTGCTCTACCGGAGGGGCTATACCGTGCCTCCTTGATGTTTAACAGAGGAGGTAAGCAATTATGTGCTCAGGGAAATTCACACGGGCATCTGTGGAAGTCACGCCGGAGGAAGATCAATCGCCTTTAAAGCCTTAAGATAAGGATTTTACTGGCGACCATGCATCAGGACGGCATGCGGATAGCCCAGAAATGCGGAGGTTGTCAGAAAAAATGCCAACATCCACCATCAACCAGCAGAACAATTAACCACCTGTCCAGCCCCTGGCCGTTCGCACAGTGGGGGCTAGATATCATAGGGCCAATGCCAAAAGGACGAGGGCAGGCGAAATATGCAATCGTAGCCATAGACTATTTCACAAAGTGGGTGGAAGCCGAGCCGCTATCCACCATCACGGAGAAAAAGGCCACAGCATTTGTAAAGAAGAACATAATTTGCAGGTTCGGAATCCCCCGGGCAATCATCACCGACAACGAGGAAATAATTCGACAGCAAAAGATTCAGGAAGCTCTGCGAAGACGTCCAGATCGCTTTAAAATTCGCCTCGCCAGCTCATCCCAAGTCAAACGGACAGGTTGAGGCAACAAAACAAAACCATCAAGGCAAACCTTAAAGCTCGGCTCGGATCATGCAAAGGCTTATGGGTCGAAGAACTACCAGAAGTGCTATGGGCACATCGAACGACCTACAAAGATTCCACAGGGGAAACACCATTTTCCCTGTCATACGGATGTGAGGCCGTCATTCCAGCAGAAATCACGGGGTAGCAACTCACAGGGTCCGCCACTTTGGGAATGAGCAGAATGAAGAACTTATCAAAACCACCTCGACCTTATCATCGAGACGAGGAAAAGAGGGAGAAATCAGCCATGAAAGTAGTAGTCTACCAACAGAGAATGGCCCTTTTCTACAACAGAAGAGTTCGGACCCGCTCCTTCCTCCCGGGCGACTTAGTATTGAGAAGGGTCACCTTAAATACCCGACGACCAGAGGAGGGCTCGCTAGGTGCCAAGTGGGAAAGGACATACAAAATCACAGAGGTGGTAAGGCCAGGAGCTTACTTTTTGGAACAGCTGGACGACACAAGATTAAAAAAGCCATGGAACGCCGAGATGTTGAGAAGATACTTTCAGTAAAATCTCCCTTCCCCCTCTTCTTTGGCAGCAACCCAATAAGGGACAGAAATTCAAACACAAAGCATCTCTCAAAATGACCCGCAGAGAGTTGTAAGAAGGGCAGTATGTCCCCAAATATAAATAAAACTTTCTTTTTTCACCCGTTCTTCTAAAAATAATTTTGCAAAACCATATTCAAAACCCCGGGGACATACTCGATACAACGGTCCAAGGTCAAAAGCACAAAACCCGCAACTACCCGACCACGTATACCACCATAAAGAAGCACAAGTCACACCAGAATCAGTCGACTCCATACAAACATCAAACAACAGGGACGAATGTGAATCAAGGTATAGATCCGGGAGAAGCATAGCACGAGGATGGATGATACCCCCGTGGCAATTGCTTGCTCCAAGTGTTACCAAACATAAGGAGGACTATGCCCTTAAAACTTCAAACACCTCGGGGTTGGATCTTGTTCCGCCGAGGTCACTTGACTATTCGGCTCGGGGTCGGGTTACGTCCCACCGAGTCATGCTCATTGGTCTGGGGACGAGGCATTCCCCCATAACCAAGTATCTCTCTTGGCTCGGGGTCCTCAGGGACATACTCGATGCATAGGATCCGTGAGAAGCATAGCACATGGAGGGATGATACCCCCGTGGCGATTGCTTACTCCAGTGTTACCGAACATAAGGAGGAACATACCATTAAATGTATCGAGCACTTTTTTGATCCTCACTTACCCGATGCAATGGATCCATGGGAAAGCATAGCACGGGGGATGATGATGCCCCCGTGACGATTGCTAACTCCAGTGATGCCGGACCTAAGGAGGAATATACCCTTAGTATCCCGGACACTCTTTGATCCATTCATCATTTGGATCCAAGAGAGGCGCAGCACGGGGATGCGTTACGCCCCTGTAGCGAGTGCCTGCTCCAGCGCGGTAAGGAGGAGCCCTCGTACAATACACAGGCTCTACAGTGACCCGACGTATAGAGGATGTGCCCTTACCATTCAAACGCTCTCCTGATCCAAATCCTGGTTTGCCGGGACACTGAATTGAAAGATTCAGAATTGTGTTTTGGAAACCTCGGACAGGACGCTGTTTTGAGGAATCTGTGCTGTTGTTTACGTTTGTGAAAAGTTTTTGGGACAAGTGCTAAGTCACCCCCACCTTTTGATTTTATTTTCGAAAGTTTTGTTTTCTTTTTCGTCGGTCTGACAGGGGGACGCCCAAGTCAGATTCAACAGGGTTTTAAAGATGGATACACTTCTCATCTGAATAAATCCCAAGGATTAACCAGTGCTCAGGGGCTGGGTTTCGTTCCGCCGAGGCCCCTTGGTTAATCGGCTCGGGGCTGGATTACGTTCCGCCGAGGACATTCAATTATTCGGCTCGGGGCTGGATTACGTTCCGCCGAGGCCATTCAGTTATTTGGCTCGGGGCTGGATTTCATTCCGCCGAGGTTACTTGGTTAATCAGCTCGGGATCAGGGTATATCCCACCGAGTCAGCCCTTCAGACTGGGGACGTAACATTCCCCCAGGTCCAAGTGCCTTCTCAGCTCGGGGTCGGACCACACCCACCGAACCTATCTTTTGACTGGGGACGAAACATTTCTCCAGGGCCAAGTGTTCCATACAGCTCGGGGTCGGGTTACGTCTCACCGAGTCGGTGTTCTTTAAACTGGGGACATAACATCCCCCCTAGAGCCTAGTGCTTCCCTCAGATCGAGGTTGGGCTATGTCCCACCGATTCCACCAGAACCAAATGTTTCTTACTACTCGGGGTCGGATTATGTCCCCCCAGCTCATATTTCCCCCACAAAAGAGGTCTCAAACATTCGAAGGGAAACATAAAAAAATGAAATAAAAAAAAAGAGATAGAAAGAAAGCACATATATATATTCAAAAAAAAAAATAATAAAAGTGTTATTACAAAAAAAAAAAGACAAGTATACAAAGGGCCCCGCCCGGGTTACCCCTTCTTTAATCAGCCCGCGCAGGGGCAGGAAGTTCTTCCCGGACTGGCTCAGACGATAGAGGGATCAGCTCGGTCTCAAGAACGGGAACAGAAGCTTCAACCTCAGCGGCACGGTGATGAGCGGAAAATATATCAATATTTACCGTCTCTTTTACTTAATATTTTGTTTAATTTCTCGGGTTTGATGAACGTTTTGATGTGTTTTAGTTTATTTTACAGATAAAATAATATTGGACTTAATGAAATCATTTAGGACGAAATATGGGTCAAATAAGGGCAATTATTGGACTTGATATTTTAATTTTGGAGATTGGAAACTTGAAAGGGCGTTTTGACGAAGTGCAGTGTTTGGAAATTCCAGTTTGGCATCTATCGTATTTTGGAATAAAGTTTTACTCAGATATCGGATTGAGCTGATTCAAGTTCCAGATTAAAGAAGACTCAAAGATCTACAACTTTGAAAGACAAAATAATTTCGAATTCTGATATTTCATGCCCGAAATTGATGAACCATCCAGAAGTGTGTAGTGTGTAATTATTAAAGTCACTTTCAATCATTTTCAAAGCAAAAATTAAATTAATAAATAAATAATAAAAATTATCAAATCATCACCAAACATGATAAGAGATTAGTGGAGCAATTAATAATGGATTTGGTGGAGCAATTAGTGGAGCAATTAATAATTGATTTGGTGGATGATTTGATGGAGGCAAAATTTTGCCTATAAATACCAAGCCATTTCATTTGTAAAATTCATACTTTCTTCTAAGGAATTCTTAAGAATACTAAGAAGATTGTATCTTGTTTGTTTATTTATAGCTTTCAGTAATTAATTTTCGTTTTCGCACTTTCTTTTCTTTACTTTTCAGTTTTTACTTTCCGCAATTTACTTTTACGCACAGTACTTTTCTTTATTTAATTTTCAGTTTTTACTTTTCAGTAATGAGGAGGTAACTCCCCTTTGCTGGGGTAAAAGGTAAAACTTTTATTACTAATATTTAGATTAATCTCCCTTAATTATAATATATAAACTAGTTAAAACCTGACTTAACGAGGATACCGCCATATTGGTCGGTTGGTAATTATTTAATTGGTTTTAACCTGACTAAACTGGATACCGCCTGATTGGTCGGTTGGTAATTAATTATTAATTTGACTTAATCTGGATACCGCCTATATGGCTGGTTGGTAATTATCATGCAAAGTTAATATATTATATTAAGGGAGATATCTAAAATAGAAGTAATAAAAGTGGATCCTTTTACCTCAGCATTTTCTTTTATTGTAATTTACTTTATTTACTTTTCAGCAATTTACTTTTCAGCAATTTACTTTCAGCATTTACTTTTCAGTATTTAATTTTAGTATTTTACTTTATGTCTTTTCTTTTATTTAAGTTTTTACTACCTGTAAATATGTGTCGTAACTAAGCCAGTTATCTGGGGTTGTGATGAAATCCAATATCACCGGTTTTATAAGAGGTTAAATTATAGTTTGGGTAATATAAAGTTTTATTTATTGAGTCTTAATCCTAATGCTTTTTATTAACTGGCCATTTAAAATTGAACTGGTAAATCTAAAATGAACTAGACATAGGGATTTTAGGTTTAAGACCTTAGACTTAATAGCCCACGATCTTCCTTGAGGATAGATAACCCTTTAATAGATTTCCTTACAGGATAGGAATATACCTGTCGGGCGGGGGTAGCCATAATTGGAACTTAAACTTAATGAATCCAGATAATTTGGTGACATAGACATATGGTTCAATTGGGTTAAACTGGATATTTGTGTCTGACCATCGACAGAGGCTTACACATAATTTAGTGTTCCAGGTTAATAAATCAATATATTACCCAACTTTAAGATAACCACTTCATCTTTAAAATGATATTGGAAGAAATCACAACCCTAGATAGTTTTTAATATTAATTTTCTTAAAATCTACTTTCGAACAATTTTATTTACTTGTTTTAAATTTAGAATCGTCACCATTTCAAATCAATCAAAAAACCTGTTAGATACTAGTAATCATTTGACCTCATAAAATTAATAGATTAGATATTAAGTCCTCGTGGGATCGATATTTTATACTACTTGAACGATACGTGCGCTTGCGCTATACGTGTGTGTTTAAGCCGGTCAAGTTTTTGGCGCCGTTGCCGGGGACTTATTTATCTTTTACTATTAGTTTAGGGGTTAGATACGTTACTTGTATCTAATTTCTTTTTACTTATTGTTTTTGTTTTCTTGTGTTTCAGGTTCTCAGAAACTTCATGAGACGAACCAGAAGCTTTGAACTCCGACCGCTTGACCCAGAAATTGAAAGAACCATCAGACAGTTGAGAAGGGAAAGGCGAGAAGGCCAAGAAGCTTTAGTCAACATGGAACCTGAACCTTTGAACGTTGCACCACCAATTCCCATTCGAGACAGAACCATTCCGGTGGTTGACAGACTCATTTCCTGTATTGTACTTCCTCCCTTACCAGCAAATGCGTGTGACATCAAAACATGCATTCAGATGATTCAGCAGTCAGTTCAGTTCGGGGGGAATGCAACTGAAGATCCTAATTCCCACATCAGCAACTTCCTGGAAGTTTGCGGCACTTTTAACTACAACAGAGCATCAGAAGAAGCAATGAGACTGCGAGTTTTTCCATATTCCCTGAAGGACAGAGCTAAAGCTTGGCTACATTCACTACCAGCAGGTTCTATCACAACATGGAACACTTTAGCCACCAAATTTCTTGCAAAGTACTTTCCACCAGCCAGACCGGAAAATTGAGGAATGACATCACATCCTTTGTACAACAAGATTCAGAATCCCTCTGCGAAGCTTGGGAAAGGTACAAAGATTTACTCCGGAAATGTCCTCACCATGAGATTCCAAAGTGGCTACAAGTTCAGAACTTCTATAATGGACTTTCTGGAATAATGAGAACCACAATCGATGCTGCTGCTGGAGGAGCCTTGATGGCAAAAGGAGAAGATCAAGCCTGGGACCTAATCGAAGAAATGGCCAACAACAATTCCTTGTGGCCAACAGAAAGGAGCATGATCCAAAGAATTGCAGGAATTTATGAAGTTGGAGCAAAACACAGCAGTGAATACCAGGCTGGATCAGATATGCAAATGTCTAGAAACACTTAGCAAGTTGTGAACATCACTGGATCCACAAGTTCACCATATGGAGGAGCACCAGAGTCAAACCAACTTGAAGAAGAGAAACGGTGAATTTATGTCAACAATTTCAACAGACAGGGGAACAATCCATATTCCAACACCTACAACCCAGGGTGGAGGAATCATCCCATTTTTCATGGAGCAACAATTCAGGCCAACAGCAGAACTATCCACCTGAATTCCAGCAACAGAACAAAAGCCAGGAGCAGCAAATGAACCAGGAATAACAGAAGTGTGACCCACTTGAAAAAGATAGAAGCAAAAACGACTCTCACGCAGCAAAAATATGATGCTATGTTTCAATCCAAGCAGCAGCATTAATTCAAAGTCAATCTGCTTCTATTAAAGCACTGGAGAATCAAATGGGACAACTGGCAAATGCTCAGAGTTACAGACCGCCAGGTACCCTTCCTAGCAACACAGAGCCAAATCCAAGAAACATGGGGAAGGAGCAATGTCATGCCATCATGTTAAAAAGCAGGTACTGAAATCAACAAAGATGTTGGAGTCCAAACACTGCTGAGGAAGTTCCAAAAGAAACAAAGCAACAGATGGAGGAAAAAGAAGCAAAGGAAAAAGAACAGATCACTCCACCTCCACCTTTTCCTCAACGTCTTCAGAAGAACAAATTGGACAAGCAGTTTTCTCGGTTCCTGGAGATCTTCAAAAAGCTGCATATCAACATTCATTTGCAGAAGCGTTGGAACAAATGCCCACCTATGCCAAATTCATGAAAGATATTCTTTCACGAAAAAACGGAGATTGGGAGATTACGAGACAGTAGCATTAACAGAAGAATGCAGTGCATCATTCAGAGGAAACTTCCCCCAAAGTTGAAAGATCCTGGCAGTTTCACTGTTCCTTGCGTCATAGGAGAACATAACTTTGGTAAGGCTTTGTGTGATTTAGGTGCGAGTGTTAACTTGATGCCTTTCTCTATTTTCAGGAAGGAAATTACAGATTGGAGAAACAATGCCAACTTCAGTCTCACTGCAACTTGCTGATAGAACGCTCGTATTTCCGAGAGGCGTAGTTGAGGATGTGCTGGTCAAGGTTGACAAATTCATTTTCCCAGCAGATTTTATTGTCCTTGATATGGAGGAAGACGCAGACGTGCCAATCATCCTTGGGGAGACCATTCTTGGCTACAGGTCGAACCATTATTGATGTACAAAAAGGAGAATTAACCATGAGGGTACAGGACCAAGAAGTAACATTCAATGTTTTCAAGCCATGAATTTCCCAGATGATGAAAAGAAGGAGGAATGTTTCAGACTCGATGTGATACACAGTACCATTCAGAACTCCAATGCAATGCAAAGTTTCTACTGACAAACTTAAACATGTCAATTGCCTGTGGAGCCTAAAGATAAAGCGTCTTTTGTACTGAAGGAGCCAATTCTTGCACTACAAGCAACAGAAGAGAAAAAGTTCCACCAGCTCAACGAATTGGAGGAATTTCACAATCAGCCTTTGAGGATGCCAAATTGTACAAAGAAAAGGGCAAGAAGAGACATGATGAGAAGTTAGTGCGCATACAACTGGAACCAGGGCAGAAGGTACTGTTAAACAAATCAAGGGTGAAATTCTTCCATGGAAGCCAAAATCACGGTGGTCAGGTCCATTTGTGATCACCAAAGTTTTACCAAATAGAGCCGTTGAGATACATGATCCTGACGCTAACAAAACTTTCAAGGTTAAAAACAAGCGTGTCAAGCACTACTGGGGAGAATCATTTGAGCGACAAAAAGAAAGTGTTACACTTTCAGATCCAGCTTAACGTTCGAGAAGCCAAGTCTGGCTGACGACTTTAAACTTAGCGCTAGCAGGGAGGCAACCCATGCAATTTGTGTATATATTGTGATTTGGTGTGTTTTATTTTGTGTGTGTTTAATTTTTGCAGGATTAGTCATTTCAAAATGGAAGAAGCTCTCGCAAATCTTCGCAAGCAATTTCCTTCTCTCCCTCAAAAATCTCTGATGAAAGTTTACAAAGCTCGCTTGGAACGGATGAGGTTATTGACAATCCACGGTGTTCCTAATGATATTCGTTGGGTAATTGAAGCACGAGTCCGATTGGCAGGTGAGTCTTCTGACTCTTTTATTTCACATCTGCCTGGTTTTGGAAGAAGCACCTATGCAAAGAAACGAAGAGCTAAGCAAATGGGTGTTTGTTTTAAATGTGCACGATTTAATTGCAACACTCGTTGTCGTTCTTTAGGAATGGTGTCTGATAATCGCGAAGACAAAATTAAATTCATTAGGGATGGCTTGAGTAAGGAGTCTTTAGATGAAATATCTTCAACTCTTGAGACGCATCCCAGTGGATATGTTCACATTGCCATTCGCAAATTACATACACAATTCAAAAAGAAAGACAACAATTAAGTCTCGGGAATCTGACTCAAAAAGACCCTGTTTGCCAATTTATAAGAAAATTGGATGGGAAGCTTGTCCCTGACGCATAGACGTCAATCAAGCCGTTACTTTTCTTGTAAATATTATATCTCTTTGTCTTTTCTTAATAATTGTGATTTGTTTTGTTGTTTCTTTTATTTCTCCGACAGGATCCAGACCTTTTTGACTATCACGATATTATTTCGCTACTAATCGTCCTCTGGAAGATACTTGTGCTATTTTACTCACCCTTTTCAGGTACTATAAATTCAGCCCGTCATTGCACTTTTGAAGGCATCCAGAGTTGAGAAAGAAAAATAAAATGGAAGCCACTTCAAGAAGACGAGTTGAAAATATCTGTGTGTTTTGCGGTACTAGTGTTGGTACTAAACCACAATACATAGAAGCAGCACAGGAATTGGGTCGAGTCTTAGCTGCAAGGAATATGCACTTAATATATAGGAGGAGGCAATCTTGGACTTATGGGGATCGTTTCAAAGGCTGTACAGGAAGGAGGCAGTCATGTTTTGGGAATCATCCCAAAACCCTTGGCAGAGGCAAATCTTATTGGATCATCAAACGGAGAGGAACTGATCGTGCCAGGTATGTCTGAACGATTGGTAGAAATGATTAACCGTGCTGATGCTTTTATTGCTTTGCCAGGTGGCTTGGGCACATTGGAGGAAATTTTTATTGTACTATCTTGGGCGAACCTGAACATACACCAGAAACCACTTGGACTGTTTAATGTTGATGGATTTTATGATTTTCTTTGTGTGTTTCTTGATGATGCTCGGAGAAATGGGTTCGTGTCAAAACCTTTGAAAGAACTCCTCTTCACTGCCAGAACTGCTGCTCCGGATCTAATAGACCAACTCATAGCCTATGAACCACAAGTTGACCCTATCCTTTCAAAGATAAATTGGTTCGAAGACGATCGTGGTAAGAGGCGTCGAATTAATCTGGATCTTAACTTTAATTTCCTGTAGAATTTCAGCTAACCAGGTATTATCTTCTAAACTCTCTTTACTGTTTAAGACATTGGGGACAATGTCTCATTTAGGTTTGGGGGAGGGAATTAGTTGATCAGTACCTTGTTTTTAGTTTGGTGTGTTATTTTTATTTTTAGTCCAAAATTTTTCGAAAAAATACAAAAAAATTGAAAAATTTTCAAAAATTACAAAAATATTTTGTGTTTTTTTTGTGTTTTTAATTTTGACTAAAAATGTGAAATTGGTAAGAGATAGCTGAGTAAGGAGTTTCCACTCCTGAGACGTATCTCAAACCTATTTCGAAACAAGTTAATTTTTGTTTATTTCATTTTGAATTATTTAATTGTGAATTCTCCTTAAAACGGACTAAAATGGATCTTCATATGCTCAGTTGACAGGTATTATCAACATATATAGTAACATACGGACATGAGAGTTAAAATTGAAAAGTTTGTAATATTCAGTGCTCTAGTTTAATTGGAGGAAGCATCTCAAAAAGCAATGGAGTAAAAAAAAAAAAAAAAAAACGTCTGAGATCCGAGTTATTAAGTCTGTAAGGGTGTTTTAACACCTAGTGCCCTAAAGCCAACTGGTTTGGGAGTCACTGGCCCAAAGCTCGTTACATGGATCAAAGATGCTGCAAAAATATATATATCTGAAGTCTGAGTAATTAAGTCCGTAGGGGGTGTCTTAACACCTGGTGCCCTAAAGCCAACTGGTTTGGGAGCCACCGACCCAACACTCGCTACATAGATGGAAGATATTGTATATAAAATAAAAAATAGAAAAAAAAAAAATCAAAGAAAAAATCAGAAAAATGAGAAAAATTATTCCATTGCTACCAAAAGGTGTTAAATCTGATAGAACTTTAGGACAAAAATATTACTCTCTTATCAACTGCACTTATGACTGTTGTGGGAAAAAAATGAGTTGTTTAATATTTGTTGGCTGTGTATATGAAGAATGGTAAAAATAATCGGAGAATTTACTTATTCTGTAATTTAGAATGAAACAAAACAATTATTGACTTGGAGTAGAAGTTTCACCTGATTAGTCACTAACATCTTTATTCTCTTTTCGCTTGTCTTTTTGCTTTTGTGTGCATTAGTTTTACTACCTTTTTACTTTTGTAAAATGTTTGTGGGTATCATTGCTGTAAACCCTCACGAGACTACAACTCGTCCACTAGGGACACCTAGGGGTTTAAAGGCTTGTTGCATATGCTAAATGCAACCGTGATCCCTACGAAAGTGGCTTAGTTTAATTTTAATTTTATTTTATTATTTTGCTCGAGGACTAGCAAAATGTTAGGTTTGGGGGTGTGATGAGCGGAAAATATATCAATATTTACCGCCCTTTTACTTAATATTTTGTTTAGTTTCTCGGGTTTGATGAACGTTTTGATGTGTTTTAGTTTATTTTGCAGATAAAATAATATTGGACTTAATGAAATCATTTAGGACGAAATATGGGTCAAATAAGGGCAATTATTGGACTTGATATTTTAATTTTGGAGATTGGAAACTTGAAAGGGCGTTTGACGAAGTGCAGTTTTGGAAATTCCAGTTTTGCGCATCTGTCGTATTTTGGGCATAACGTTTTACTCAGATATCGGATTGAGCTGATTCAAGTTCCAGATTAAAGAAGACTCAAAGATCTACAATGAAAGACAAAATAATTTCGAATTCTGAAGATTTCATGCCCGAAATTGATGAACCACAAGTGTGTAGTGTGTAATTATTAAAGTCACTTTCAATCATTTTCAAAGCAAAAAATAATTAATAAATAAATAATAAAAATTATCAAATCATCACCAAACATGATAAAGAGATTAGTGGAGCAATTAATAATGGATTTGGTGGAGCAATTAGTGGAGCAATTAATAATTGATTTGGTGGATGATTTGATGGAGGCAAAATTTTGCCTATAAATACCAAGCCATTTCATTTGTAAAATTCATACTTTCTTCTAAGGAATTCCTTAAGAATACTAAGAAGATTGTATCTTGTTTGTTTATTTATAGCTTTCAGTAATTAATTTTCGTTTTCGCACTTTCTTTTCTTTACTTTTCAGTTTTTACTTTCCGCAATTTACTTTTACGCACAGTACTTTCTTTATTAATTTTCAGTTTTTACTTTTCAGTAATGAGGAGGTAACTCCCCTTTGCTGGGGTAAAAGGTAAAACTTTTATTACTAATATTTAGATTAATCTCCCTTAATTATAATATATAAACTAGTTAAAACCTGACTTAACGAGGATACCGCCATATTGGTCGGTTGGTAATTATAAAATTGGTTTTAACCTGACTAAACTGGATACCGCCTGATTGGTCGGTGGTAATTAATTATTATTTGACTTAATCTGGATACCGCCTATATGGCTGGTTGGTAATTATCATGCAAAGTTAATATATTATATTAAGGGAGATATCTAAAATAGAAGTAATAAAAGTGGATCCTTTTACCTCAGCATTTTCTTTATTGTAATTTTACTTTATTTACTTTTCAGCAATTTACTTTCAGCATTTACTTTCAGCATTTACTTTTCAGTATTTATTTTTAGTATTTTACTTTATGTCTTTTCTTTTATTTAAGTTTTTACTACCTGTAAATATGTGTCGTAACTAAGCCAGTTATCTGGGGTTGTGATGAAATCCAATATCACCGGTTTATAAGGGTTAAATTATAGTTTGGGTAATATAAAGGTTTATTTATTGAGTCTTAATCCTAATGCTTTTTATTAACTGGCCATTAATAAAATTGACTGGTAAATCTAAAATGAACTAGACATAGGGATTTTAGGTTTAAGACCTTAGACTAATAGCCCACGATCTTCCTTGAGGATAGATAACCCTTAATAGATTTCCTTACAGGATAGGAATATACCTGTCGGGCGGGGGTAGCCATAATTGGAACTTAAACTTAATGAATCCAGATAATTTGGTTGACATAGACATATGGTTCAATTGGGTTAAACTGGATATTGTGTCTGACCATCGACAGAGGCTTACACATAATTTAGTGTTCCAGGTTAATAAATCAATATATTACCCAACTTTAAGATAACCACTTCATCTTTAAAATGATATTGGAAGAAATCACAACCCTAGATAGTTTTTAATATTAAATTTTCTTAAAATCTACTTTCGAACAATGTTATTTACTTGTTTTAAATTTAGAATCGTCACCATTTCAAATCAATCAAACAACTGTTAGATACTAGTAATCATTTGACCTCATAAAATTAATAGATTAGATATTAAGTCCTCGTGGGATCGATATTTATACTACTTGAACGATACGTGCGCTTGCGTTATACGTGTGTGTTTACGCCGGTCAACACGGACGACTCTACTTCAGAATGGGAGCGGAATCTCAGGGTAGTCCCGCCAGGAGCAGGAACCTCAGGTCGGCTTTCTTAGGAGGAAACTGGGAGACCGGGGCACCGGAAATCGGGTCGGGATTCCATCACCTCCTCAGAAGAATGGGGGAGCCACTCTGGAAATACTCCTCAGATATCTCCCCTTTGCAGAAGTGAATGGCCGATGGATAGGGCCTCATACCAGGTGGGCAATACCATCGGGATGATCTCAGACAGTACCCGAACTCCTTCAAGTCGGATCGCGTCACTTTCATCATCCAGCTAAAGTTCCTTTCCTCTTCAACTCATCCAGGGCACGTTACCAGCTATTCTCCATTGGCCCTAAGCTTGGACTCAAAGTTTCACACTCCACCTGCAGGATCCTGTTGTCAGGCCGGGCAGCCTCCAAGTCCTTCTTGGTAGTAGCATTCAGCTTTTTCTCTCCAAAGAATCGGCGGCCCTGAGAGCTTTATTTATGGTATGGGCCTAAACAGTAGCCACTCCAGTCTTATATTCTTTTCTTTCGGGCCAGCTCGGCCTCCATTTCACTGAGCCGGTTCTGGAGCCTCTGTGCCTGGCCGCCTTCAGACAAAAGTCTTATGAACAGGTCCTTATTTTTGGCCGCCAAATAATTTGTCTGGAAAAGAAAAAGAAGTCAGTTACAAACTAAGTTGAAAGACACCTCGGATAAAGAAAAGAAGAAAAGAAATAACATGAGCCAACTGGGAGCACACTTTGCGACCACCTCCTCGGGTGAAAGGTCCTCAAACCTCGGAATCTTCTCAGGAGGTACAGCCCGGCCAGCTCTGAATGGGCCGGTACCAAATGGGAGGTAGCCTCCCTGATATTCTTCCTGAGGTCATCAACCCGAGAACACACAGCACCCTTCAGTTTCTTAGAAGGACCCTCCTGCCGAACTAAAGTTTTCTCTGCTCGGTGCCTCCTCCTCCTCCAATTCCCGCCTTAACTGAGGATCAAGGCTCTAAACCGACGCTTCCTTCTCCTGGAAGATCTCGGGGGCTATCAGGACGGGTAACACCCATTGAAAGCACCCCGCGAGGAGAAGACCGACCTTGAGAGCCCGGACGCCCCATCTCTTTTCAACCACCTTCCCGGCCTCAGAAGTTTCAGGCCGTTTCCGAGAAGTAACAGCTCCGCCAGGGCTAGTTTTCTTTGAATCGCCGGACAACCGATCAAGGTACTTCGGTCTCTTCGCATACCAGAGAAAGAGCAAAGGCAAAGAAAGGTTCAGGATCTGAGCATACAAAAAAAAGAAAAGAAATAAGACATCAAACATGATAAATAAACGAGGGAACTGGCTAAGAAGATCAACGGACATCTACCTATCCGACCCGAGACCTTGGGAGGAGCGGCCCGTATAAGTCCTGATTCAAAGAATGCCGCATCATTTACCAACTCCCTCCAATGGGCGGCGTACCGCCGAGCCCAGAATACCCGCTGCCGGACCTGGTGAGAGACCTTGGGAGCATCTCTCCAACAGGCTAGGAGGAATAGAAGAAAAAGGGGTAAGAATCCAAACAGAAAAAAAAAAACTAAGGGAAAAAAAAACTAAAAGTTAGTATCCTAACCTCCCGCCCTAAAGATGTCCGGGACCAAGATCTCCCATTCATCCGACCTCAGGGTCCGTCCCCAATCTCTAGTAGCCCAGAACCAAAGATCTTTGAAATTCTTATTGGAGTCGGGGAGTTTTGGACGACGTTCGACGAACTGTCGTAAGCAGAAAGATAATACCAGCCGTGGTGAGTCTTTGGGTTGGCCTCTCAACCGATATAACCTCTTCACCTCTTCAAAAGAAGGTTCGCCAAGCCCCGCCCGATACCAAGCTACATACAGCCCGGCCAAAATCCTCCAACTGTTTAGACTTAGTTGACAGGGGGCGATCTCCATCTCGGGCCAGCATCCAGGCAAAGTAGGGGTTGAATTGGCAACCGGAGCCCGCACTCAAAGAAAGCTGGAAGAAGGGCCACCGAACCTTCATCAGGTTGACTAGCACGATCCATTGGTCCGGGGACTTCAAGAGCGATATCTATCGGAATATCATATCGTGTCGAAGCAGTGCGAGGTCATCTTCAGTTATCTTAGAAGGACGGTTCATATCCAGAGCCGATGAGTCAAGATCACCGGGCTCTGGATCCTTCCGAGGAACCCTTTGATGGTAAGAATCTTGTTCGATCTCAGAATGAGTGGAGTAGGTAGTAGTATCAAGGTCTTCTACGCTGGGTGCTCCCGAACCAGAGGAAAGCTCTTCAGCAATAGGGGCCAGGGTTCAGCAGGGTTTTCAAGGGGAGAACTGTCGTTAGACATCCTAGACGTCCGGAAAACAAAAAGGAAGGGGAAGTCAGTCTATAGCTAAAACTCTAAAAATACTCAGGGATTCTGAGAATGCTAAGCGGGTGGGTTCTAAAATGCCCTAACAAAATCCGACAAGCCATAATTCACTCCCTAGCAACATCAAAACTAACAAAGGATTCACAGCACACAAAAAGAGAAGAGGTCGTTCAGAGAACTTACTGTTCCTTTCAGAAAAATTGAAGATTGCACAGCACGGTTTGCTCGTCCCCAAAATTTGCAAGTCACAGTGGAGAGAGAAAAGAAAAACTCACGGCTGGAAGAAACCTTGGGAGTACTGAGTCAAGTGAGTCACGGTTGAAACGTTCACAAGAGAAATTTTCCAAAAAGACTACATAGTAAAAGCCCTCCTCTTATAGTCATAAGTGGGACGCTCATGGCCATTAGATCGAGAAAAGAAGTCCGGATGGACGCCAAATGTCAAAAGCAGAAGAGGCCTGCCAAGATCAAACGAATGGTTAAAGATCAAAACGCCTCTACCAACGGTCGATTCACTTTCCCTTTTGGCGGGAATCCGACGGATGATCGACAAGTGTCAAAATTAGGAAAAACCCTAAAAAAATGATTTGATGGGCATTTAAATAGACGTGACTGTTGCGCGTCTCAAGAAAAGGTGCTTGAAGAGAGGCGACGAAAATTTCAATTCAAAATCCGGGTCGACCACCAGCAAGGCGATCAGCACACATTTTTATATAGTTCCCGGCACCAACTTGCATACTCGTTGGAACCGAGAACTAGGGGACAGATGTTGATGGTGTTTTCAGGCAGGCACTATGTTATTTAAGGAATACGGCATGGGTAAAAAGGGTAATTCCCTTCTTGGATGATATCATTAATTCCGACCCGACCCATAAGAAATCAGCAGCAAGGGCCCGAACGCTTTACAATAAAAGACCGACCACAACAGGAAGAGACCGAGCACTTCATAATCGATAACCGATCACTTGAGATCAGGATGACCGGTCACTTATCAGGTCGACAGCAGCACCCCCAGTACGAAAGACTATCATGACCGACCACATGAAGACCGACCTCGTGAAAACCAAGCACAGGGCAAGACATGTTCGGGAAGATAAGGCATTCTATCCATACAAGATAAGATAATAAGTTATCCTATTTTCATAAAGAGAACTGATGAGTCAGTATCCTAAAAGGATAAAAGAAGTGAATGTAGTTTTAAAAGAAGGAATCCAGATAGGAAAAGGAAATCATCTCCAACTGGGAATTCCTGTACAAATAGGAATCTGATTTCTTCACCATTATAAATAGGAGGGTAGAGTGAGTGTAAAAGAAAAAGAGGAAGATCAGGATCAGAATCACCAAGCTCTGACTTGTAAAACACAAAGAACGGTCTGAGAAGCGCATTTGAATAATAAAAAGTATCATCCTTTTTGTGCCCGTGGACGTAGGTCGGACCAAGATCCGCCGAACCACGTTAAAATCTCTTTGTCGATTGGCATATTTATCTGTCTTTTGCTAAGTTTGCTTTTGGTCCCTCATAACCAAACAAATTCACTATTGAGGGAGGATTGTCTCGGGAGTAATATTCTAATATTGTCCTGAGACCAAAATCAGCCGTCAACATTCGTATTCAATTCGTTTAATAAACGAATCCAATATGAATTCTGATATTAGGATTCGTTTAATAAACAAATCGAATACGAATTCATCACATTTTAATTCGATTTATTTAGGATTTGATATAAATTTGATTCATCAATTTTCATCCCTAATTTTGATCCATTAGAGAGATTTTCTCTTTTTAATTTTTTTTATTTAACACGTGACAGGAAGGCCAAAAAGATTACAATCACAATGGACTGATTAGAATCATGGGGACCAACTGTGGGCTCCACGCGCTACTAATCTTATCCAACGCATTACAAGAACTGCTCATCACCTCACGTCATTTTCTGTATCAATTTTGGACACGTGTAAGCATCTAAGAACCGTAGTCACCACAAGAGCCGTCCATTTCCATAGCCATCAAAAATAGATAGGCGACTAGTCAATAAGTGAATAGATCACGGTCGGTGAGCGGGAGAGCTTACTGAACCCATTAAACTCAAGTGTGTGTATATATATTTTATAATTTATAAAAATTAAACAAACACACAAATATTTTCAAAGATAAAAAGTGTGGCTAAAGAAACAATTAAAAACTAAAAAAAAAAACAAAAAAAAAAAAAAACCACATTGTAAATTAAAAAGAAAAGTGAGAGGACCACCACAGTGTTGTATATAGCGTGGGTCCATTTTCTCTAATCAGATAAGAAAAAGGTTTGTGTGTTGGGTAACTGAGATTAAGACACGTGGCTTATCTTCTTGGGCTTAGTCGTAGTGGGCCCAAATGGGCACTGGTGTTTAAAAAAACGCGGAAAGCTGTCCTGTCCGAAACAGTGACGTTCATAGAAATCCCCGCTGGCCGAATTCTGAGAATTGAGAAACAAAATTGGCCAAACAACAGAAATATTCAGGGGAATCGAAACTCGAAAGTGAAGATCCAATAAAATTTCAAATAAAACTTTTATTATTAAAAAAAAATTTAATTGTTTAATAATAAGTGAGAATTTGTATTAAAAATTATAAAATTATGTTGATGGTGTTTCCCCATGAAAGTATGATAACTTATCTCCTTACCCCATAAGAATATGATAACTTATCACCTTCTTATGGGGTAAGGAGATAAGTGACCACATAAGTGAGGGTCGAGCACTTAATGGTAGGTGACCGACCACTTCGGTTCGGATGACCGGGCATTATCAGATCGGCGGAAGCATTCTCAGTTCAAAAGGACCATCATGACCGACCTCATGAAGACCGACCAGATAGCGAGAGATATGCCAGAAGATGACCCCCTGTTGACGGCTGATTTGGGTCTCAGGGTAATATGAATATACACCCCGAGGAAATCCTCATTCATAGTGAATTTGTTTGGTTATGGGGGACCAAAGGCAAACTTAGCAAAAAACAGATAAACAACACCAATCAAAGGAGATTTAACGTGGTTCGGTGGATTTGGATCCGACCTACGTCCACGGGCACAAACAAGATGATACTTTTTATTATTCAAAATGCGTTTCTCAGACCGTTCTTTGTGTTTTACAAGTTAGAGCTGGGTGATTCTGATCTCAACTCTACCTTGCTCTCAACTTGTTCCTCTTATTCTCTCTTTTTTGTTCTCCCCCTCTACACTCACTCTACCCTCCTATTTATAATGATGAAGAAATCATATTCCTATTTGTACAAGAATTTCCTAGTTGAAACAATTTCCTTTTCCCATAAGGATTCCTAGTCAAAACTATTCTCTTTTCCCAAAAGGATTCCTAATTAAAACTACATTCACTTCTTTTATCCTATTTGGACACTGACTCATCAGTTTTCCCCATGAAAATATGATAACTTATCTTCTGGAGCATATCCCGCCATATTCCCGGTCTTCATGAGGTCGGTCATGATGGTCATTTGTGCTGAGAATGCTGCAACCGATCTGATAGTGCTCGGTCATCCGAACCAAAGTGGTCGGTTATCGGATCATAAGGTTCTCGGCTACTCACTCATGTGGTCGGGTCGGTATTAATGATCTTTGACCAAGGAGAAAATTACCCTTTTGCCCCTGTCGTGCTGTCTTAAATACCATAGTGCCTAAAAACACCATCAACAT
Source organism: Zanthoxylum bungeanum (assembly GCA_019454045.1). Classification (NCBI taxonomy): domain Eukaryota; kingdom Viridiplantae; phylum Streptophyta; class Magnoliopsida; order Sapindales; family Rutaceae; genus Zanthoxylum; species Zanthoxylum bungeanum. Next base: position 212,740 of record SKCR01027987.1, read on the forward strand.
CTGTCCCCTAGTTCTCGGTTCCAACAAGCGTGCAAGTTGGTGCCGGGAACTACACAAAGAAGGTGTTTCTGACTTGCTCTGTTGGAGGTCGGTCTTGGGTCGAGAAATGCTTTGTTGCCTCTTTTTAAGCGTTTCGTCTCGAGACACGCAATCAGTCACGTCCGTTTAAATGCCTATCAAATCAACTTTAGGGTTTCTTCTAATTTTGACACTTGTCAAACATCCGCCGGGTTCCCGCCAAAAGAGGGGACGAATCGACCGTGCAGAGGCGTCTTCACAGTGGGCTGATCTCAGCCGTCTGTTTGAACTTGGGAGACCCCTTTTGCAGTCGACACTTGGCGTTCATCCGGGCTCTTCCTTAGATCCAATGGTCACGAGCGTCTTTGCCATGACTATAAAAGGGCGAGGCTTTCACTGTTCAATCTTTTTCGGCAATTTCTTCTTCTTTTCTGCAAATATCTCTGTGATTTGCCCAACTCCGTGCTTCCGAAGTTCAACCGTGGTCTTTTTCTTCCTCTGTGCTGTGAACATAAGGAACGGGCACACCCGCACTGAACAACCTTCTGCCTTTTCTGAGAAGAACAAGTAAGTCTTCTGAACGACTTCGTCCTCTTTCGTTTTTTATGAATCTGTGTTTGCTAGGAAAAGATTTATGGTTTGCTAGGTTCTGCTTTAGGGCACTTTTAGAGACCACCTGCTTTAGTTTAACATGGAAACTGTGGGTAGTTTCTTTTTAGCCGTAGATTGATTTCCCCTTCTTTCTTTGTTTTTCTGTGGGTGTCAGGGATGTCTGACGGCAATTCCTCCCCTGAAAAGCCTGTTAATATCTCGGCTCCCCCTGCTGAGGAGCTCTCCTCGGCTCGGCTCGGGGGCACCTAGCGTAGAAGACCTTGACACTACCCCAACTCCTTCTGAGATTGAACAAGACTCCTACCATCAGAGGGTTCCTCGGAAGGACCCAGAGCCCGGTGAACTTGGGTCGTCGGCTCTGGACATGAACCGCCCCTCTAAAATAACTGAGGATGATCTGGCGCTGTTGCGGCAACGATATGACATCCCAATAGATATTGCCCTTGAAGTTCCAGGCCCGATGGATCGTGCTAGTCAGCCTGATGAGGGCTCGGTGGCACTTCTTCCTATCTTTTTTGAATGTGGGCTGCGGCTGCCGATGCAACGTTATTTCGCTTGGATGCTGGCCGAGATGGAGATTGCCCCTTGCCAATTGAGCTTGAACAGCTGGCGGATTCTGGCCAGCATATATGTGGTCTGGCACCGGGCAGGCTTAGGTGTACCTTGCTTGGAAGAGGTGAAGAGGTTATACCGTTTGAAGTCTAACCCAAAGACTCACTACGGTTGGTATTACCTTTCTGCTTACGATAGCTCGTCCAACCTTGTCCAGAAACTCCCCAACTCCAACAAGAATTTCAAGGACTTTTGGTTCTGGGCTACTGGGGATTGGGGTCGGGTCCTGAGATCGTTTGAGGAGGACGTCTCGGTTCCGGACATCTTCAGGGCTGGAGGTTAGGAGTTTAATACCCCTTCTTTCTTTCTTTATTCCCGTTCTTAGTTTCTTAGGTTTCTGACTTCTCTGGTTTCTCCCAGCTTGTTGGCGAGATGCTCCAAAGGTTTCTCGTCAGGTTCGGAGGCGGGTACATTGGGCTCGGGGGTATGCTGCCCACTGGAGGAAGTTGGTCAATGATGCGGCCTTTGTTGAGTCAGGCCTTACTCAGACCGTCCCTCCGGAAGTCTCTGGTAGGATAGGTAGGTGTCTGATGGCTGTTTTGATGATCTTCCCTGTTTGTTTTATCATGTTTGATTTATATGCTCGGGTCCTGATTTTCCTTTTTTTTTTGTGTAGGCATGTCGAAGAGGCCAAAGTTTCTTGAGAAGTTGGCCGGTACCATGAAGAAAGCTGGTCATGCTGAAACGGGAACTTCCCGGGCACAACCTGATTCTGCAGGGGCTGAGAGGGCGTCTCAAGGGAGAGTTCAGCGGCTGCTCGTGATCTATCTTCTCCTGGTGCACAATCATCGGGGTCTGCTCGTCTCACCACCAGTCCGCCGAAGCCTTTGAGGAAGAGGAGGCGTCAATTTGGGGCCGAGGAGACCGAGCTGGTCCAAGAGGAGGAGGAGGATCCTGTCCCGGGCAAGAAGAAAGATGCTCGCCGGGGCAAAAAATCTTACGTGGGCTCCTCAAAAAAGCGAAAGGGTTCTGTAACCCTCGGGGTGGATGACCTGGGAGAAAGCATCCGGGAGGCCACTTCCCATTTAGTGCCGACCTTCAATGAATTGGCCGAGGTGATTCCTCCTGAGGAGGTCTCGAGGTATGAGGATATCTCGCCTGAGGCTGTGATCACCGAGATGAGCTCTCAGATGGCAAAGGTAGTTCTATTCTCTTTTTCTTTTCTGACTTCGGTTCTTGGTTTTCTTCACATCGTATCATGACCTTCTTTGTTTTTGTGCAGGCCACTTACCTTATGGCGAAGAACAAGGACCTTCTTTTGAGTCTATTGTCCGATGGCGGTCAGGCCCAGAGACTTCAGAATCGTCTTACAAAGACGGAAACTAAGCTGGCCGACCGGGAGGGGGTGATTCAAAACCTTGAGTTGACTGCCATCGAGAACTTCAAAGTCAACAAGGCTCTTAAGGCTGCGGCTGCGCTGGAGCGAAAACTTGCTGACAACGCTCGGGAGGATTTGAAGACCGCCCAATCTGAAATTGGTGTTTTGAAGGCCAGGGTGGCCAGTGCTGAAACCAAGTTGAAGGCCAATGAAGAGCAAATGGCGCGGGCTCGGGATGATCTTGTGAGGAAAGAAACCGAGCTCGAGGAAAGAGAGGCCGACCTTGAGGCCGAGAAGGAGGCTATCCGCCTAGAGGGAGTTGGTGACTGTGCTGAGCTGATACCGATGGTGCTGCCGGATTTGAATATGGATCCTATTCACGCGGCCATCAGCTATTGCAAGGGATATCTCCGAGAGGAATTCCAGAAATGGCTCTCTCCCTCCCCTACCGAGGAGGTTATGAATCCTGACCCGATTTCGGTCGTCCTGGCTTCCGAAACTTCCCAAGAAGGACGATCTGATGTTCCAGCCTCCGGCGATGACTGCCTTGAGATCCCTCCTCCCGTCCTTGAAGTAGAGGTCTCCCGTGAAGCCGAGGATGAAGCAGCTGTTCCTCCTCCCGAGATTGAGCCAATCCTTCCGTTGTCTGAGCGAGCTGAGGAAGAAATTCTTGCCCCTGTGCGGGCTGAATGAGAAAGGGTAACCCGACCGGGGCCCTATGTACACTTACATATTTTTGTAATAAAACTTTAAGTTGTATTTCGACATACATATATATATATTTTATGTTTATTTCGTGTCTCTCTCCATTTTTTTTCTTTGTTTGTCCGAACAATATGAGTCCCTTCAGGGGTCATCATGAACCGGAGGGGTATATCCTAACCCCGAGCTGAGTAATGGACTTTGATTCTGGGGGAATGTTTCCTCCCCAAATCGAAAAGAGTTTGCCTTGGTGGGACGTAACCCGACCCCGAGCTGAGTGAAAAACTTGGGTTCTGGGGGAATGTTACCTCCCCAAACCGAAATAGTTTGACTCGGTGGGACGTAACCCGACCCCGAGCTGAGTGAGACGTTTGTGTTCTGGGGGCATGTTACCTCCCCAGCCAAACGAAGGCCGGCCTGGGGGAATGCTACCTCCCTAGTCCGAAGAAACCGACTCGGTGGGACATAACCCAACCCCGAGCTGTGTGAAAGACTTGGACCTGGGGGAATGTTACCTCCCCAGTCCAAAGAAACCGACTCGGTGGGACGTAACCCGACCCCGAGTTTAGAGAAACCAATGGACCTCGGCGGAACGAATCCAGCCCCGGGCCCAATAAGTAGGTGGCCTCGGCGGAACGAATCCAGCCCCGAGCCAGGTAATCCAAGTGGCCTCGGCGGAACGAATCCAGCCCCGAGCCGAATAATTTTTGGGACTTGCACAGAAGGGAAGTGAATCAACCTCTTGAAGTCCTGCCAAATCCGGCATGGGCGTCCCTCTGCCAGACCGGCGAAAAACAAAAAACAAGTTGGAATAAAATCAAAAGCCGGGGGTGACTTAGCACCTATCCCATGAAAATGTTTTTCGCAAAAAGAATAACAACATGGATGCCTCAAAACAGCCTCCTGCCCGAGTTTTCCAAAACACAATTCTGAATCTTTCAATTCAGCGTCCCGGCGAACCAGGATTCGGATCAAAAAGAGCGTTTGAGGGCTCCTCCTTACCACGCTGGAGTAGGCACACGTTACAGGGGGGGCTCAACACATCCCCGTGCTGTGCCTCTCACGGATCCGAGTGATGAATGGATCAAAGAGTGTCCGGGACGCTAAGGGCATATCCCTCCTTAGGTCCGGTATTACTGGAGCTAGCAATCGTCACAGGGGCCTCGTCACTCCCCGTGCTATGCTTTCCCACGGATCCATTACATCGGGTAAATGAGGATCAAAAAGCGTTCGACACATTAAGGGCATATTCCTCCTTATGTTCGGTAACACTGGAGTAAGCAATCGCCACGGGGGTATCATCCCTCCCCGTGCTATGCTTCTCACCGATCCTATGCGTCGAGTATGTCCCTAGGGACCCCGAGCTGAGGAGGCACTTGGACCTGGGGGAATGTTACGTCCCCAGTCCAAAGGGCTGACTCGGTGGGATATACCCGACCCCGAGCTGTGGAGGCATTTGGACCTGGGGGAATGTTACGTCCCCAGTCCAAAGGGCTGACTCGGTGGGATATACCTGACCCCGAGCTGAGAGGTACTTGGACCTGGGGGAATGTTACGTCCCCAGTCCGAAGGGCTGACTCGGTGGGATATACCCGACCCCGAGCTGTGGAGGCACTTGGACCTGGGGGAATGTTACGTCCCCAGTCCGTAGGGCTGACTCGGTGGGATGTACCCGACCCCGAGCTGAGAAAGGCATTTGGACCTGGGGGAATGTTACGTCCCCAGTCCGTAGGGCTGACTTGGTGGGATGTACCCGACCCCGAGCTGGAAGACCTCGATAGAATAAGATCCATCCCCGAGCTGTTTGGAACATTAAGGGCGAATTTCTCCTTATGTTTTGGATTGTTGCATTGAGTATGTCCCCGGAGTTCTTTTGCAAACTTTTATTTTTTAGAAGAGCGGATAAAAAAAGTTTTTATTGATACTTGGGGACATACTGCCCTACTTACAACTCTCTGTGGGTCATTTTGAGAGAGGCTCTGTATTTGAATTCCTGTCCCTTAAAGTTCTATCTCCTCGGTTTCCTCAGCTGCAGCGAGTCGAGCACTTTTGTTTGGCCAGGCGCCTGGGCCTCTGTCTTCTTCTTTTTCTCCCTGGTTCCTTTGTCGTTTTCGACTGTCTTCTGTGATGCATAGAGTTTCTCGTGAGAGAGTTGCGAAGCAGCTGCGAGCTGTTTTCTGGCTTCCGCACACAATTCCAATCCCTTCCCGAGTGGGGAATTTCAGTTTTAGGTGGTAGCAGGACATCGCAGCTTTCGTTTTCATCATGAAGGGTCGCCCGACGATGGCCTGGTAACTGCTCATGCAGTCTACCACAGTGAAGTCTGTCATGATCGTCCGGGTCCGGGATGTGTCCCGACAGTTATTGCCAACTGTATTCTTCCTAGTGGGATAACGGCTGCTCCTCCGAAACCGTATAAGGGAGTGCTATCGTTGGTAGGGTTGCATATTCTACCCCTAGGTTGTCCAGGTTTCTCTGGAAATTATGTCAACAGCGCTCCCGGGGTCCACCAGGATTCTGTCTACCTCCGACCCGCTGATGACTGCCTTGATTATTAATGCATCATCATGAGGGAAACTTACTCCGCGGGTATCCTCATCAGTGAACATTATTGGTACCGACCGGCCTCCCGGTAGCCTGTGCCCTGCTCTGTCTCTAAGACATCTGGTCCTCGGGTTCTGCTGTAATCTTTCCTTGACCGGTTAGAGTTTCCGGCCAGTGTTCTTCCTCCTGCGATGATATTGATTTGGCGACCACGTGCTCTTTGTCTGGCTGTCATGACCTCGTGGTCAATGTATTTGTTGAGATACCCGTTTCGTGCTAGATCTTCCATTTGTTCTCGAAGATCTTTACATCCGTCTGTTGCATGTCCTTTGGAGTTGTGGTGTACACAATAAGCCTTTTGGTTTCTTTTGTCCGGGGGGAATCTCCTTTGGTCGGGTTCCACTAAGAGGCCTTTCCCCTGGATCTCCATGACAATTTGCCCTAGTGGTTTCTTTAGGGGAATGTATGCATCTTCCCCGACCACATGGTTCACTAGGGTCGGCGCCCTTCTCTCTTGATTGTCCCGGTGCAATGGTTTGAACTCCTTGTGCTTCGGGAGCGGTCTTCTGGATTCTCTTTCTGTCAGCGGGGGGCACCCTCCCTTGCGGTTCTTTCTCTAATGGTGTTCCCTTTTCGGGATACTTTTTCCTCGTTCTCCAACAAAACGAATTTTGGGCTACCTCCAGAGCGGTGGCGTAGTCCGGGGTGTCTTGGATCCTTAGATGGGTCCATAGCCTTCCGACCTTCAAGGCTCCCTTCAAGCTTTCCAGGGCCTCGGGGTTCATACCCTCCGACTTCGAGTACCATATTATGGTATCTTTCAATAAATATCTTCAGAGGTTCATCGTCTCCTTGCTTCATAAGTCTTAATTCTCCAATCGTCTTTTTGGAAACGCTAGCCCCTTTAAAGTGTCGAATGAATGACTTCTTAAGTTGTGTGAAGCCTCTGATGCTCCCCGGAGCCAAGCTTCTGTACCATAAGATGGCGGGTCCACTTAAAGTTAGGGGGAATACTTTGCAGATGGCATCTCCTACTACTACTCCCTGGACTTCCATCAACAAGACAAAACTTTCGATGTGTGATTTCGGGTCAGAGTGGCCTTTGTAGGGTGCCATGATCGGCATGCTGAATCGCTTTGGGAATCTTGCCGACCTTATTTTTTCCGCGAGGGGAGATTCATCTTTGCCGTCCTGGACATCCCCTCTGTTTGTATTGGGATATACTCCTCATTTGATCAGCTCCTCCCGTAACCAAGATTTCATGTTGCTATCTTTGGTTCCGCTCCGCCTCCTGCGGTCTCCTTTCTTTCTGTTATCCCGGGGGTGGTGTTTCTCGAGGCCGGTATCTTCTCGTACCTCTTCGTCATATTCTTCCTCCTTTTGCCGGGTGTTGCGAAGGCTATCATAGGAGGGGTCTGGTGACGATTTGTCACTCTCTTCCTCCCATGTGTCCTCGGTTTGGGAATCTCCCTGAACCACTACAGATCTTAGCTTGTAAGGATCTCTCCTCCGGTGCCTGTCCTCCTCACATATATCGACAATTCTCTTTCCTTCTGCTATGTCTTTCTTTCGTCGGCTAGTCCCGGCCTCGAATTTTCCATCGTGTGCTCCTTCTATCCTTTCCAAACGGTCTACTATGGTTTTTAGCAGAGTTCGGCTTTCCTCCCTTTCTTTCCAAAGGTTCTCCTCAATCTTCTCCATCCAATCTGCAGCCGAGTTCCCTGATGGTTGGTGGCTTCCGTCTTCCGCCATTGTCTCACTATTGCGAGTTGCTTTTTGTTGAGTTCCCCACAGACGGCGCCAACTGTTGACGGCTGATTTTGGTCTCAGGGTAATATGAGAATATCACTCCCGAGGAAATCCTCATTCAATAGTGAATTTGTTTGGTTATGGGGGACCAAAGGCAAACTTAGCAAAAAACAGATAAACACACCAATCAACAAGGAGATTTAACGTGGTTCGGTGGATTTGGATCCGACCTACGTCCACGGGCACAAACAAGATGATACTTTTATTATTCAAAATGCGCTTCTCAGACCGTTCTTTGTGTTTTACAAGTTAGAGCTTGGTGATTCTGATCTCAACTCTACCTTGCTCTCAACTTGTTCCTCTTATTCTCTCTTTTTTTGTTCTCCCCCTCTACACTCACTCTACCCTCCTATTTATAATGATGAAGAAATCATATTCCTATTTGTACAAGAATTTCCTAGTTGAAACAATTTCCTTTTCCCATAAGGATTCCTAGTCAAAACTATTCTCTTTTCCCATAAGGATTCCTAATTAAAACTACCTTCACTTCTTTTATCCTATTTGGACACTGACTCATCAGTTTTCCCCATGAAAATATGATAACTTATCTTCTGGAGCATATCCCGCCATATTCTCGGTCTTCATGAGGTCGGTCATGATGGTCATTTGTGCTGAGAATGCTGCTACCGATCTGATAGTGCTCGGTCATCCGAACCAAAGTGGTCGGTTATCGGATCATAAGGTTCTCAGCTACTCACACATGTGGTCTGGTCGGTATTAATGATCTTTGAACAAGGAGAAAATTACCCTTTTGCCCTGTCGTGCTGTCTTAAATACCATAGTGCCTAAAAACACCATCAACACACCCTATTCTTGCGGATAAGACGACAAGTTATCCTATTTTCATGGGAAAAACTGGTGAGACAGAGTCCTAGTAGGATAAAGAAAGTAAAGGTAGTTTTGATTAGGAATCCTTATGGGAAAAATGAATAGTTTTGACTAGGAATCCTTATGGGAAAAAGGAATAGTTTCCACTAGGAAATTCTTATAGGAGAAGGAATCTGATTTCTACACTATTATAAATAGAATGGTAGAGTGTGCATAAAGGGAGGGACAAAGGGAGAGCATTAAGAATCATCATCAGAATCATTACCATCAGACTTGTAAAAAAAAAAGAAGCAGAGCTGAGAAGCGTGTTTGAGTAATAAAAGCATCATCCTTTTTGTGCCCGTGGACGTAGGTCGGACCAAGATCCGCCGAACCACGTTAAATCTCCTTGTCAATTGGCGTATTTATCTGCCTTTTGCTAAGTTTGCTTTTGGTCCCTCATAACCAAACAAATTCACTATTGAGGGAGGATTGTCTCGGGAGTAATATTCACATATTGCCCCTGAGACCGAAATCAGCCGTCAATAGGGGTAAAAGGGTAAATTCCCTCCTTGGTCAAAATCATTAAAAAATGATCATCATGACCGACCACATAAGTGAGGGTCGAGCACTTAAGATCGGTAACCCGACCACTTAAAGATCGGATGACCGGGCATTATCAGATCGACAGCAGCATTCTCAGTTCAAAAGACCATCGTGACCGACCTCATGAAGACCGGGAATATGGCGAGGCGTGCTCCGGAAGATGACACCCTATTCTTGTGGATAAGACGACAAGTTATCCTATTTTTATAGGGAAAACTGGTGAGACAGAGTCCTAGTAGGATAAAGAAAGTAAAGGTAGTTTTATTAGGAATCCTTATGGGAAAAGGGAATAGTTTTGACTAGGAATCCTTATGGGAATAGGAAATTGTTTCAACTAGGAAATTCTTGTACAAAAATGAATATGATTTTTCATCATTATAAATAGGAGGGTAGAGTGAGTAGGGAGAGAGGGAGAAGATCAAGATCAGGATCAGAATCAATATTAGAATCATTACCATCAGACTTGTAAAAAACAAGAAGCAGAGCCGAGAAGTGTGTTTGAGTAATAAAAGCATCATCTTTTTTGTGCCCGTGGACGTAGGTCGGACCAAGATCTGCCGAACCACGTTAAATCTCCTTGTCAATTGGCGTATTTATCTGTCTTTTGCTAAGTTTGCTTTTGGTCCCCCATAACCAAACAAATTCACTATTGAGGGAGGATTGTCTCGGGGGTGATATTCCCATATTGCCCCTGAGACCAAAATCCGCCGTCAACAGTTGGCGCCGTCTGTGGGGAATTCAACAAAAAACAGCTCGCGTAGTAAGACGATGGCAGAAGATGGAAATCACCGATCGTCAGGGATTTCACCAGATAGTTCGGGAAATCCAGGATAAAGGTCTTTTGGCCGAACCTAATTTGAGGAGGTTCCCAATTGAGGAGGGAAATAGTAGGGCATACTGTATCTACCATGACGTAAGGGGACATGCCACGAATGGGTGCAGAGATCTGCGGGAGCACGTGGAAGACTTGGTGAAAGAAGGCTATCAGCGGAGATCATCCGGTCGGATTCGTGGAATGCTGAGATGCAGAAAGGATGTATTACGTAGAGTTGCAAGAAAGGCAACGGATCCCCAAAAAGGTGAGTAAAACCTCTTCTGACTTAGGTTGACATTTGATTATGTTTGTTTGTTATGGCTCACACAATGGTTTTGATATTTGTTTTACGGCTCGGGTCTGCTCTTGTACCGCCGAGTCCGTTTTGTTGATATATATTTTACGGCTCGAGTCTGCTCTTGTACCGCCGAGACCGATGTCTCTTTCCGGCTCGGGTCTGCTCTCATACCGCCGAGACCGATGTCTCTTTCCGGCTCGGGTCTGCTCTCGTACCGCTGAGACCAATGTCTCTTTCCGGCTCGGGTCTGCTCTTGTGCCGCCGAGACCGATGTCTCTTTCCGGCTCGGGTCTGCTCTTGTACCGCCAAGATCGATGTCTCTTTCCGGCTCGGGTCTGCTCTTGTACCGCCGAGACCGATGTCTCTTTCCGGCTCGGGTCTGCTCTTGTACCACCGAGACCGATGTCTCTTTCCGGCTCGGGTCTGCTCTTGTACCGCCGAGATCGATTTTTATTTCGGCTCGGGACTGGAATTCGTTCAGCCGAGGCCACTTGTTTATTCGGCTCGGGGTTGGATTTCGTTCCGCCGAGGCCGCTTGGTTATTCAGCTCGGGTTCGGGTTACGTCCCACCGAGTTGGCTTCTTTGGACTGGGGATGTAACATTCCCCCAGAACCAAGTCTTTCTTTCAGCTCGGGGTCGGGTTACGCCCCACCAAGTCGGCTTCTTTGGACTGGGGATGTAACATTCCCCTAGAGCCAAGTTTTCTTTCAGCTCGGGGTCGGGTTACGTCCCACCGAGTCGGCTTCTTTGGACTGGGGATGTAATATTCCCCCAGAGCCAAATCTTTCTTCAGCTCGGGGTCGGGATACGTCCCACCGAGAGACTTATCATCGACATGGGATCGGAGCATCTCCCCCATGGTCGGCCCTCTATTGGTCTAGGGAGGTGACATTCCCCCAAAGCCAAATGTTCTTCTCAGCTCGGGGTCGAGTTACATCCCACCGAGTAGATCGTCATCAACATAAGGGCAAAGCATTTTCTCCACAGGTAGATATCGGGATCCTCGTTGACTGAGCACATGAAGGTGGCAGGAAGGACCAGATTTGCAGCCAAGGCATTTTTCTCTGCGGTTCCTGGAGTGACCACCGACGGATTCATCGACACACCATCTTTTTTTATAGTTCCCGGCATCAACTCACAAACTCGTTGTTACCGAGAACTAGAGGATAGATGTTGATGGTGTTTTTCAGGCACTATGATATTTAAGCAGCACGGCAGGGGTAAAAGGGTAAATTCCCTCCTTGGTCAAAATCATTAAAAAAGGATCATCATGACCGACCACATAAGTGAGGGTCGAGCACTTAAGATCGGTAACCCGACCACTTAAAGATCGGATGACCGGGCATTATCAGATTGACAGCAGCATTCTCAGTTCAAAAGACCATCGTGACCGACCTCATGAAGACCGGGAATATGGCGAGGCGTGCTCCGGAAGATGACACCCTATTCTTGCGGATAAGACGACAAGTTATCCTATTTTCATAGGGAAAACTGGTGAGACAGAGTCCTAGTAGGATAAAGAAAGTAAAGGTAGTTTTGATTAGGAATCTTATGGGAAAATGGAATAGTTTTGACTAGGAATCCTTATGGGAAAAGGGAATAGTTTTGACTAGGAATCCTTATGGGAAAAGGAAATTGTTTCAACTAGGAAATTCTTGTACAAATAGGAATATGATTTCTTCACCATTATAAATAGGAGGGTAGAGTGAGTAGGGAGAGGAGGAGAAGATCAAGATCAGGATCAGAATCAATATTAGAATCATTACCATCAGACTTGTAAAAAACAAGAAGCAGAGCCGAGAAGTGTGTTTGAGTAATAAAAGCATCATCCTTTTTATGCCCGTGGACGTAGGTCGGACCAAGATCCGCCGAACCACGTTAAATCTCCTTGTCAATTGGCGTATTTATCTGTCTTTTGCTAAGTTTGCTTTTGGTCCCCCATAACCAAACAAATTCACTATTGAGGGAGGATTGTCTCGGGGGTGATATTCCCATATTGCCCCTGAGACCAAAATCAGCCGTCAACAAATTATTTTATCAGATAAATTTTTTAAAACGGTGTTGTGAAAAAAATGAAATAATATTATTAAATTAAATAAATATATTATAGATAAGATATGTGTAATTGTAATATAAGATATGTGTAGTCGTAGAAAAGTACTTATACATGGGTTGGCAGGTTTTTGCTTAGTTAAACTCAATCTGCATTAACTGGTATTAGAACCCAAATTTACCTTATGATGTAGGTGCATTCGAATATGTGTGGTGTTCAACTGAAATTCGTGCCCACATAAGATGCTTAAGACACTCGGGACACATGTTCTTTATAGTGGATGAGATATACAGGTGATCATGATCATCTCATATCCCACATCGAGTATGTACAAATATGGAAAAATATTTATATACGAGTTGAGTAATCATATCTATTAGACTAGCCTTAACATGACTATTATATGTGATAAATAGGTTTAATTTGTTTAGTGGTTAGTTAATCTAATCTTCGATATCACTAATTCACTGCCTAGATAAACTAACAAAAGGTAAAGATTTTGCCTACTAAAAAATTAGTGTTTATACATGCATTTAATTTAGATATTACTTGAATTTGATTCCGCCTTAACGGGAAACATAACAGATCATTAACTGTTAAGTTGAGTTATGTTTTTCTGGGTAGAACTAATTTGTCAAGAAATTTATCCGGATTAAATATCTACATTTGATGTAGATTTCAAGCCTTGACCTCACTTTAGGAAAATCTCATTTGATAAGGCTTAATAATAACTTGTGTGAGAGAGCACTTGTTTATAGGTCTGCCTTATCAATATATATGCAAGTGAGTTCCTGATGTTTTGCCTGCAACGTGCCAAATCTCTGTAGGTATGGCTGATGGTAGTTTGTTTGCTCCGGTAGAACTTATATGATAAGAGATAAATTCAAGTGAAAGTAGAAATCCTGAACGTACCAAAACTGTCAAGGCTACATCAGTATCATGAATTTATCATTGACAAGTGTAGCATCGAATATGCCTCATTCTTATCGTGCCAAAACTATGAGAATAAGACAAGATTCAAGACTAAAATCAAGAGTCACAGTAAGTGTGATGGAAAATGGTTTGTCTACCTGTGAATATATGTATGCGAGAACGTACCAAAGTTACGAGTTGAAACATATTCATAAAGTACACTTTCCATTATGAAATTCAATTTAATTATTGAATTCCCATTTTTTGTTAGGATTACAGTTAAATGTAAAGTGGAGGGAGGCATTGTTAAGCTAAAAATTCATGACCTAGACAGGGACTAATACTATAGAAATTGATCTGCTAAATGTCTTATTTTATTCTATCGTGTAGATAGAATTAATATTTTTAATCAACTGTATGCATATTTTATATATGTTTTCTTACTTTACTTCTGGTTGCAGGTTTCTAGAATAGGTTTTAGATTAGAGTATGCTTGGATATAATATAGATTAGTCTGAACCATCGGAAACTGTTGTTCCGATTCTCTTGGAGAATCAAGATGGTTAGTGACTTAGTTTCTAAGTCACAATAGATAGTCTAAATAAATATCCGATTTAATGATATAATCATATAGAGAGAATAATTTTTAATGTCGTAGAATTAACATGAATTAGTTCATGTCTAGAGATCCTTGATTGTTATTAATAAAACCCCATTACATATTTCTTAATCCGACAATGATTTTTCTTGGCTTTGGTGACTTTTAGAGGTTATGTGTCTAACACTGTTTGCTTGTCAATCATTTGCAACTATTGTGAATGTTTAAAATCAAATTGGAAAGCTAAAGAAATGAGATGTGTATAATTGTGTGTAGAAAATATCGATTTTCTTATCACGATAGTTATAAGTATTGGATACTATGTATCTCGTCTTGTTATTAAAATATTATTTAATGAATATTTTGATATACTATGGCTATGTTTGGTGTTGCGATTAGAAAAGTGTAGTGAACAAACAGAGGTTCATTAACGGTGTTATGAAATTTTGATTTATGCTAGAAAATAATTGTTGTGCACTTTTTAAATATTTTGATGGTGGGTAAAAGCTAAAATTTTTAAATTTTACAAAACTCAGATTTTGAAAGAAATTACGATTAGTGTTCGCAGTTTCTCATCATTAACCAAACACTTAAAAATTATATTTTGACCCAAATATAGTTTTGTCTTCTCACCACTTGTCAAACCACAATACCAAACAGACCATTTATTGGGACTTATAACACAAATATTATCCTTATATGACTGCCAGAAAAGTTTATTATGTACACATTTAGAATGGTTCTTTCTGTCTACATAATAATGATAACATTTTGGTTAGTTATTTGTCTTGAATAAATAATTTTTACATATTTGATATAATGGAGTTGGTGCTTGGAGTGTCAATCTGAATTGTACATTTTATTATTTATTAATAAAATAACTACATTTTCATTTCATATCTTTTTAATGGTATTGTCATTATGCGTATTAGATTGGTGTATAGATATGCTAATAATGACATCGACCTTAGAATATTTTTGACACTAGGAGTAAACTATTCTTAAATATTCATAGTCGTTGGTTTTGGAATACGGTCGAATTCCTATAACCTAGAAGACTAGCACATGTCGTATATTGGAATTAGAGTTCCAATAGTTTAACCCGATATACCATGAGTTTTGGAAACTCGTATAGACATGTGGGTATTCGTTGAAGTGAATATTGAATGACTCATAGGTGATTCCAAATAGTTGGAAGTACACACCACCGTCAATAGGAATCTCCTCGAGTCGAGTAGCATATATAATCCTTTGACTATAGGATAACATTGATTTTGTGTGAGATTCTCAACACTTTGATGCCATGTAAGTCAGAAACCATTAATGGTGACAAGAAACACACTTGAATTCGAAATCCAAGCAAACCCCAAGCAACAGATAGAACCCCAAGAACCGCGAATTTGATTTTTTAGGAACAAAACCCTTCCAAGGCCACAAAGAAGATCCACAAAGAACTTGCCCTTGAGAAGCTTTAAGATGATTCCTTGTAGTGTTTTGCTAGCAATGGAGACGCCACTAAGCTTTCTACACTTAGATAAGTCGATTATAGGCACTGCATTTTTGCATATAAGTCCCGATGATGATCTCGTATGAAGACACTACCTCTTTAATTATGGAAGCCGCGGGAAACGGACGTCGGAAGGAAAGAGTCAAGAATTGACACTTTTGTTGGATTTAATTCGCTGGAGTAGCTGCGGGTTCGCTTGTTGGACCTCCGTTTTAAAACACACCCTTAGCCCAAAACCCCGCAAGTCACACACCAAGCCCACCAAAACCCGATCCAAATAATTAAAACATTTAAAACACATGTCACAAATTAAATCAAATCAAATTAAATTAAATTAAATCCAATTAAATTAAAACAAATCACCTTCCTAATTTAAATAAATCACATGCCTAAATTAAACAAATCAAATCAAATCCCCATTCCTAAATTAAATAAATCCAATGGATCCCTTGCCTAATTAAACTAAATCATATCCTTATCAAAAGAGAAAAAATCAAATCAAATTAAAAGATATCTCATTAATGCACAAATCCTTCTCATTTTCAAACAAGGTAAACCCATCCCTTTGCCTATAAAAAGAACCATTAATCTCAGTTTTCTAACCTGGACTCATTCACATGAAAACACAAAGAAAATAACCCGAAACTTCACCCTCTCTCTTCTCTCACGCATCAGCCTCTGCCTCATCAAAATCAACGCACTCAAGCCACACACACTTCACGCATATTGCCCAATTCAACGCCACTAACTGCCCCTTTTGACTTCACTCAAAACAACTCATAGCCTTCACCACACGCTCACCAACTGACCTAACGCCCCTTCACGCATCACCCTTCAACACGTCATCATTCCTTCTCCACGCCACATAGCCTCCACACAATTCAAACACAAAAACCAGCCCACTCACAAACTGCACACATAAGCCACCTAGCCCACTCACAAATCAGCCTTTCACGTTAGCCACACCATCCCCAAAATCTGCACCATCGCCAAAATCTGCCTCAACACCACTGCCCTCCAACAAGCCTTCAACACACCTCACAAATCTGCCTAAAACTGCCGCACCTTGGACCCAAAACTGCCGCATATTGGACCCTAAATTGCACGCATATTTACCCCACTGCACACACAAAAAACTGTCGCAAAAAGCCCCACTGCACTGACCAGTTTTGACGCATAAATACCCCCCAAAACAGTCCAGAAACTGACCCAAAACTGCATAAAAAAACTGCCCAGAATTCCCCTTAAAGATCACCAAAATCGTAGCCCCTTTACCCCTCCAAACACGCCAAAACAGTCCCCTAAATTACCAAAAAACAATGACCAGAAAATACAACAAAAACAGCAGTGAAACGGAGTGAGAACAGTAGTCCAAAACAACGAAACAGCGAGGAAAATTGTTGGATTAGTGAACCAGAAAAGTTGCGGAATATCAACCCTTCCGACCGTCATGTAACGCGCTTTCGAGAGACGACAAAAGATGTTAGACCTGAGGGCACCTCATTTATTTATTACCTTTCGTTATTTTGATTTACTTTAATATATTATCGAATGAGAGACATTTATTGAGGCATGATGTGAATGTTGGATGAGCGGAATATGTGTTCCCATTTGTGGTATATCGGATGGAAACCCGAACGTAAATTTCGTAGCCGATTCCGAATGGACGGTATTGCGGTTTGTACTCGGGATACAACGCCACGTACCACTTGAGAGACACATATTTCGTTTCATCCAAACTTGTATTTGAGCATGATATAGTTAATAGATTATTTATTTATTATTTAAGCATGATTTAGCCTAGTTTATCAAGCATGATTATGTTATTTTTTACGCATGATATTTTGTTTAGTTTACGATTGTGTTTTAATGGTTATTTGTTTATTTTAGTTTAATGGTTCAATATGCTCGTTGTGTGCTATTGTGTGTTTACCGTTTAATAACTTACTTTCCAAGCATGCAAACTTATATTAGGAGTTACTTTGATGAATGCATATTAGATCTAAGTTATTCTCGAGCATACATGTTGAGTAGATTCAGTTAGTTTATTGCACAAATCATATCATTACAAGTGACATAAGTAAGGGACCATTCCGAACCCAACGGTTTGAGGTCTTCCCTTGCGAGGGGTAAGTGCGGCCTTAAATCACATTTTCCCAGTTCACACCGGGTGGCGACTCCATTATTCTCCGGTTTAGTCCCCCGCGGGCTACTTCGTACTCCCAACTAGGCCGCGAGCCTATAACAGCATGCGTCGCCCAAGTTCTGCGTCCTACAGTCTGACGACTCCACTGGGGATAGAGAATCAACCCCGAAATAATGTCTTGTTGTGATTGTGATTTGTGTTTTAGTTAACCGTGTTTACCGTGGGTCGAAAAGGGGTTTAATTAAAGGCACTTTTTTAAGGCTAGGTAATGGTTTGGTGTCTTTCTTCATTCACTACCTTTCTATAAGGAAAAGCTGTGAAGGCACCTAGATAATCATCTACTCGTAGCCTACTGTGATGGACTAATTTGGAGGACTCGTTGTTTATTTCTGTCACCAAGCGATAAGAGTCTAAGAGGCTTGGGTTTTTAAAAGAGTTCGCTCCGCCCTCCCTCTGGGGAATCTACAACGGGAAAATCCATTTGACAGTCAGTCACGCACCACAACTCATTGGCACGTACCTTAGTGTATAAAAAAGGTGCGCTCACTTGGTCGCTCGGACCCTTGAGTGGGGAGACCTAGTTGTGGGCAACCCTTCGTCGACGAGAGCCTTTGTCCATACCCCTATAAACCCGCATGTGAACTGTAGTTGTAGGACTAATAGAGACTATTCATTTATCTTTGCATTTAGGACCATCGTCATTTGGATTCAATTGGACTTTTTGTCATGAGGTATGGGCTTGTTGGGCCATTTAAACTGGGACGAGTCCGTGCTTTATGGCAATTGGGCCAAAAGCTTCTAAAATGTCGATGGGCCATTTTGTGTTTAGGCCTTTTATCATTTGAAGTTGTTTAGCCATGTTATCGCAAAAGTGTAAACCTGTTGGGCCTTTTCAACTGGGACAAGTTTGCACCACGCAATAGTATGATTGAATGTTTTAAAATGATAATGGGCCGACTTATATATTCCATGCATCGCACGCATCTCATGCATCTCATGCATACATGCATCATGTTAACCTCTGTGTCTTAAAAGCCATCATAGATATCTGTTGGGTTAGAGAAGGAAGAAAGATTTGTCAAGATGAGTTTAACAAACATGGATATCGGGGAAAAGGAAACCGAGGAACATAAAACTTTACGGCAATAATAAAAAGACCATTTGGGGGCCATCAGCAAGAAAAAAAAAGAGAAAGAAAAAAAAAGAAAAGAAAAAAAAAAGAAAAGAAAAAAAAAGAAGAGAAAAAATTGTTTGTTCTTAGTCCTTAATAGTTAGGCATAAGTCCAATGATGAAATCGTTTGCTTTAGGGAGAAATCTTAGAAACGATAAACTCTTGATGTGCTTTTATCTGATACTTTGAGTGATTGATCTATGTTAGACTCGTAAGCACTTGATTATGGTTCTTAGCAGTGAAAACCTGAGTAGTTAGCAAAGTGACTAGTTGAAAAAATTGTAGGTCGGTGAATGACCGTTCTCCTAAATGTCTATCATGATTTGCTTGTGTTATGATGTGAGGTATGGTTGAAAATAAAAGAAAAGTCTCTAAAGAAATTAATTGAACCACCTATAACCGATAATCGTGAAGCTACCCATGAGCGAGTATTAGGACCACCATGAGGAGAAATTCTACCTTAAAGGGTAGGTGTGTTGAAAAAAAAAAGAGAAAGAAAGAAAAAAAAGAAAAAGAAAAGAAAAGAAAAAAAAGAAGTTCGAAATGAAAAGAAAAAAGAAAGAGACAAAAGAGAAAGAAAACCATACCACATTGAACACAGAAAAGCAACTGCAGGCATAATTGAGACATCTAGGTTGGTTTGACCCATCGATCCCATTTTTTTGACGAAACCACTGAGTTGGCTTACCTGGGGATAAATATGCAAATGAACCTTTACACACACACACTTTGAGTCTGTCTTAGATCATTTATTCAAAGACTTGGATTTGAGTTGCGTTGAATGTTTTGAAGGTTCTCTGGTTTCAATACTGGGCATTCTTTGAGGGCAATAATATGTGTAACTATTGGGACTATTTCGTAGCATGTGATATAATATGATGATATAGAATGCCATATCATGTAGTCCACTTTGACCTAATGCAAGCAGCGGAGAGCAGAAAGCTAAATCAAGACTGGGGGCGACCAGTCTACCACCCCGTAAATAAAGGACACAACAAGAACTTGAGCAAATGAGACTAAAGAGGACTGACCAATCACCAGAAAAGAACTGGCAGAAGGAAACAGAAAACAGGCCCATGGGGCGACTAGAGACATTTGTAGGCAAATGGCACCAAGGAGCACAAGGAAGGCCTAACCCATCGGAATAGGAAATACATCCATGCATACACGTCACATACACGCATTTTTTTGTTTTGTTCGCAGGTTTTGAAGAAAATGAAAAAGCGGCAAAGACGAGCAGTTTAGGGAATGAATCCCTGGGTCGAGGCCCATATTATCAGCAGTTTTGGGAATGAATCCCAGGGTTGAGGCCCACGTTATCAGTAGTTTTGGGAATGAATCACAGGGTCGAGGCCCACATTATCAGCAGCTTCGGGAATGAATCCCAGGGTCGAGGCCCACATCGTCAGAGTTTTGGAATGAATCCGAGAATGAATCCCAAGGGGCGAAGCCCGCATTATCAGCAGTCTTCGGGAATAAATCCCAAGGTCGAGGCCCACATCAGCATCAGTTTTGGGGATGAGTCCCAGGGTCGAGGCCCACATCATTATCAGTTTGGGGTGAGGCCCACGTCAGTATCAGTTTTGGGGATGAGTCCCAGGGTCGAGGCCCACATCAGTTCAGTTTGGGGCGAGGCCCAAGTCAGTATCAGTTTAGGGCGAGGCCCACATCAACATCAGTCTTAGGGCGAGGCCCACATTAGTATCAGTTTGAGGGCGAGGCCCACATGGGCGAGGCCTACATCAGCATCAGTCTTAGGGCGAGGCCCACATCAGTATCAGTTTGAGGACGAGGCCCACATCAGTATCAGTTTGGGGCGAGGCCCACATCAGTATCAGTTTGGGGAGAGGCCCATATCATTTTGGGGGTGAGGCCCACATCAACATCAGTCTGGGGTGAGGCCCACATCAGTATCAGTTTTTCCGGGTATGGCACTCTGGGGGCGAGGCCCACATTAGCATCATTATCAGTTTCACCGGGTATGGCACTCCGGGTATGGAGACAGATCATCATCAGCAGTTTTGGGGATGCGTCCCAGGGTCGAGGACCCACTACATCATTAGTTTGAGGGCGAGGCCCACATTGTCAGCAGTATTAGGATACGTCTCAGGGTCGAGGTGCCCCCGTTGTCGGTTGCAATTCCGGGATGCGTCCCAAGGTCGAGGGCCCACTGCATCATTAGTTGTAGTTTCGGGATGCATCCCAGGGTCGAGGACCCACTACATCATCAGTTTGAGAGCGAGGCCCACATTGTCAGCGGTATTGGGATGCGTCCCAAGGTCGAAGGCCCCCGTTGTCGGTTGTAGTTCCGGGATGCGTCCCAAGGTCGAGAACCCATTACATCATTACTTTTAGGATGTGTTTCAGCATTGAGGGCCCACACATCAGTTGCAGTTCCGGGATGCGTCCCAGGGTCGATGGCCCACTGCATCATCAGCACTCCGGGTATGGAGACACACATCATCAGCACTCTGGGTATGGAGATATCACAGCGACGCCTCGGGTATGGGGTTTAGCATGCCAGGTACGGCACTCCGGGTATGGAGATATCGCTGTGACACTCTAGGTATGGAGACGCAACCGCGAGACCTCGGGTATGGGGTTTAGCACGCCGGGTATGGCACAATAAAATCAGCTCTGCGACACTCTAGGTATGGAGACGCAACCGCGACACCTCGGGTATAGGGTTTAGCACGCCGGGTATGGCACAACCAGATCAACTCAATTCACAGCAACCGCGACACCTCGGGTATGGGGTTTAGCACGCCGGGTATGGCACAACCAGATCAACTCAATTCACAGCAACCGCGACACCTCGGGTTTGGGGTTTAGCACGCCGGGTATGGCACAATCAAATCAGTTCGGGAACAAAGCCCACTGTCAGTTCAATTAGGGAATAAAACCAACAGGTGGTTCGGGAACAAAGCCCAGAGGTCGAGGCACCTCGCTATCACATCCAACACGAGAACAAAACCCACAATTTAGGGAACAAGACCCTCAACTCAAATAGGGAACAAGACCCACAATTCAGGGAACAAGACCCTCAACTCAAATCGGGAACAAGACCCACAATTCAGGGAACAAGACCCTCAACTCAAAACGGGAACAAAGCCCAGGGGAATAAAGCCCTATCTTAACACAGTTCGGGAACAAGACCAATAATTCAGGGAACAAGACCCTCAACTCAAGTTGGGAACAAGACCCACGGGAATTGGACCCACAATTCAGGGAACAAGACCCACAACTCAATTAGGGAACAAGACCTCAACTCAAATCGGGAATAAGACCCACGGGAACAAGACCCATAATTCAGGGAACAAGACCTTCAACTCAAATCGGGAACAAGACCCACGGGAACAAGACCCACAATTCAGGGAACAAGACCCTCAACTCAATTTAGGGAACAAGACCCTCAGCTCACTTCGGGAACAAAATCCACTCGGTGGTTCGGGAACAAAACCCACTCGGTGGTTCGGGAACAAGACCCAGAAGTCACAACACCTCGCCATCAATCTCAACTTAATTAGGGAACAAGACCCTCAGCTCACAATCGGGAACAAGACCCACAACTCAATTAAAGAACAAGACCCTCATCATAATTCGGGAACATGACCCTCATCACCTCACAGTTACGGTTCGGGAATGGACCACCTCAAGTAACAGTTCGGGAATGAACCACCTCACATCAGCTTAGTTCGGTAGTGATTCCTAGAGATCGTAGCATCTTGCAGGGATGAACCTCGGGGGTCGCATCACCTCACTACCAGATCAACTCAGTTCGAAGTAGCGGGCAAGTCAAGCGGCAGCTGGCGAGCCAGGTAAGTAAAAATGCATTGCACGTACTTTGATAGGATTGTCATTGTCACACACTGCACAAGTCTCATCAAAGTGGGGGCGACTGTAGGCACTGCATTTTTGCATATAAGTCCCGATGATGAGTCTCGTATGGAGACACTACCTATTTAATTGTGGAAGCCGCGGGAAATGGACTTCGGAAGGAAAGAGTCAAGAATTGACACTTTTGTTGGATTTAATTCGCTGGAGTAGCTGCGGGTTCGCTTGTTGGACCTCCGTTTTAAAACACACCCTTAGCCCAAAACCCCGCAAGTCACACACCAAGCCCACCAAAACCCGATCCAAATAATTAAAATATTTAAAACACATGTCACAAATTAAATCAAATCAAATTAAATTAAATTAAATCCAATTAAATTCAAACAAATCACCTTCCTAATTTAAATAAATCACATGCCTAAATTAAACAAATCAAATCAAATCCACCTTCCTAAATTAAATAAATCCCATGGATCCCTTGCCTAATTAAACTAAATCATATCCTTATCAAAAGAGAAAAAATCAAATCAAATTAAAAGATTTTCCTAATTAAAAGATATCCCATTAATGCACAAATCCTTCTCATTTTCAAACAAGGTAAACCCATCCATTTGCCTATAAAAAGAACCATTAACCTCACTTTTCTAACCCGGGCTCATTCACACGAAAACACAAAGAAAATAACCCAGAACTTCACCATCTCTCTTCTCTCACGCATCAGCCCCTGCCTTCTCAAAATCAAGGCCATACACACTTCACGCATATTACCCAATTCAACGCCACTAACTTCCCCTTTTGACTTCACTCAAAACAACTCATAGCCTTCACCACACGCTCACCAACTGACCTAACGCCCCTTCATGCATCACCCTCCAACACGTCCTCATTCCTTCTCCACGCCACATAGTCTCCACGCAATTCAAACACAAAAACCAGCCCACTCACAAACTGCACACATAAGCCCCCTAGCCCACTCACAAATCAGTCCTTCACGTTAGCCACACCATCCCCAAAATCTGCACCATCGCCAAAATCTGCCTACACCACTGCCCTCCAACAAGCCTTCAACACACCTCACAAATCTGCCTAAAACTGCCGCACCTTGGACCCAAAACTGCTGCATATTGGACCCTAAATTGCACGCCTATTTACCCCACTGCACACACAAAAAACTGCCGCAAAAAGCCCCACTGCACTGACCAGTTTTGACGCATAAATACCCCCCAAAACAGTCCAGAAACTGACCCAAAACTGCATAAAAAAACTACCCATAATTCCCCTTAAAGATCACCAAAATCGCAGCCCCTTTACCCCTCCAAACACGCCAAAACAGTCCCCTAAATTACCAAAAAACAGTGACCAGAAAATACAACAAAAACAGCAGCGAAACGGAGTGAGAACAGCAGTCCAAAACAGCGAAACATCGAGGAAAAATGTTGGATTAGTGAACCTGAAAAGTTGCGGAATATCAACCCTTCCGACGGCCGTGTAACGCGCTTTCGAGAGACGAAAAAAGAGGTTAGACCTGAGGGCACCTCTTTTATTTATTACCTTTCGTTATTTTGATTTACTTTTATATATTATCGCATGAGAGTCGTTTATTGAGGCATGATGTGAATGTTGGATGAGCGGAATATGTGTTCCCTTTTGTGGTATATCGGATGGAAACCCGGATGTAAATTCCGTAGCCGATTCCGAATGGACGGTATTGTGGTTTGTACTCAGGATACAACGCCACGTACCACTTGAGAGACACATATTTCGTTTCATCCAAACTTGTATTAGAGCATGATATAGTTAGTAGATTATTTATTTATTATTTAAGCATGATTTAGCCTAGTTTATCAAGCATGATTATGTTATTTTTTACGCATTATATTTTGTTTAGTTTACGATTGTGTTTAAATGGTTATTTGTTTATTTTATTTTAATGGTTCAATATGCTCGTTGTGTGCTATTGTGTGTTTACCGTTTAATGACTTACTATCCAAGCATGTAAACTTAGATTATGAGTTACTTTGATGAATGCATATTAGATCTAAGTTATTCTCGAGCATACATGTTGAGTAGATTCGGTTAGTTTATTGCACAAATCATATCATTACAAGTGACATAAGTAAGGGACCATTCCGAACCCAACGGTTTGAGGTATTCCCTTGCGAGGGGTGAGTGCGGCCTTAAATCACATTTTCCCGGTTCACAGCGGGTGGCGACTCCATTATTCTCCGGTTTAGTCCCCCGTGGGCTACTCCGTACTCCCAACTAGGTCGCGAGCCTAAAACATCATGTGTCGCCCAAGTTCTGTGTCCTACATCGATTTTAACTTGAAAAGGGGAATCCCACCCTTACAAGAATTCGGCCATAGCCAAAGCTTTAAGCTTTTGTGTTTACAAATTTCGTTCATTCCTCCAAAAAGAAAAAGAAAGAAAGTTTAAATAGTGTTACAAAGAGAAACCCTAAAGGCATAAAGACAACAATGCCCCTAAAGGCTAAATTACAAAAATACCAAAGTCTTCAAGTCTTCAAAGGCATGTGAAGCTTCATTCAGAACTGATTTGGGCCAAGTGAAGTGGCTTTGGGCCCTCTCTATTGAAGCCCACATGTGTCTCTATTTGTTTGTTGCAATCGGCTATAACACTCTGAACTAATCCCGCCATTGCTTCTATGAGTCTTTTGGTCATCTGCCTCATAATTGGCCATTCTGGTACTTGTAATGGGTATTTTGCTTTGTTGTCGGCCTGGATCATGTCACATGGTCTGGCCTTTAGATGTTCGTTGGATGTGGACCAATGCACTCAGTAATCAAGTGCGAAGTAAGATAAGATCTGTCGGCCCGTATGTGTACCATAAGTGGTTTAGGTATCCATGTGGGTAAAGTCACGATTCTTAAAGCTTTGGCCAAAGTCGATCATCTAGGGTGGATCGCATCAGTTATGAAGAATCGTGGACATGTCGACATGAGATATGCTCCTCGGAAACTTGACGGTATATTCTATGTTTCCTCAGCATAACTCGGATAGCCTACGACGAAGGGATTGTTAAACATATGTGATAACCTCGATTTGTATAGTTCGGAAAGGTCGTTCGTGTTCTTCACGAATTCAGAGGTGGCCGAATTGCTTACATATTAGCTAGGCTTATATGACGAACATGTCTGAACTTAGAGAGTCCCAATATTAAGTGTACTCGTTGAGCACTTGGGTAGCCGATTAATTTTGATAAAAGACAATATTCGATATTATAATTATCAACCAAGATAATCAAGTGTTATTGAATAACATTGATTATTTACTTTGACCTATTTGGATTAATTAGTTTAATTCAAAATTACACAAAGAGCTTAATTGTAAATTCATAAATATCTCTATCATTTAAAGATATTTTGGTAATTTCAAATTTATATTAATAGGTGTATATCTATATGTCTTGATTTAATTGGATTAAATCAAAGTGGTAGACATTGAACTAATCCATTAAGTAAATATTGTCTTGATTTAATTTATTTAAATCAAAGTGGTAGATAATGGGATTAGTCACACCTAATTATGAAAATTTGAATGAATTTAATTAAGCATGCCTAATATTTGATTAGACATTTATTGATTAAAAATTGCCTAAGTTTTGCTATAAATAGCAAGCTTTAGGATGGTTTTAATTAAGGTTAAGCAAGGTAAAAATTTGTGAAAGCTATACACAAGTATTTCTTAGAGAAAATTAGCCTAAGTTATAGAAGTGTTTAGAGAAGCTTGTAAGGTCTCTATAACATTTCATCTAGGAGAAATCAAGATTGGATCTTTGAGTGAAGCTTGCTAGCATTGGAATCAATGTTGGATCTTGTAGAAAAGCTTGCAACACTTTGGAAGTTC
Source organism: Zanthoxylum bungeanum (assembly GCA_019454045.1). Lineage (NCBI taxonomy): Eukaryota > Viridiplantae > Streptophyta > Magnoliopsida > Sapindales > Rutaceae > Zanthoxylum > Zanthoxylum bungeanum. The sequence goes on from SKCR01027987.1 coordinate 238,969, forward strand.
TCCCACCATTTCAACAAAGAAAAAGAAATAGGATCTTTTCTTCAAGCTTGCTAGGTAAGTTTGAAATTCTCTTACGTTATGAAATATGTATTGGATATGTGATCACATAACTTAATGTTGAACATGCGCCTTGTCTTGGAGTATGAAAAGTTGACTTATGTCACGATTAATCCACTGCATGTTGATATCAATCCTGACTCCACTCCAGAAGAGCGAGAAACTTTTGATAGATGGAAGGATGATAACTAGAAGGTGAAATCCTACATCTTGGGTCGATAGTTCCAGATTTTCTGAGACAGTACATTGAAGTACCAGATGCTTGGAGCATCATGTGAACACTCAAGGAGTTGTTCGAGGCAAACCAAGATATGGAACTTTATCGAAGGTCTAAGGAATTGTTCCGTGTTGAACACAAGGAGGGATGAGATGTCAGTACACATGTTTTGAATATGATAGACCAGATTCGATATTTGGAACGACATGGCATTGTGTTTGATGAAAGGCTGGGCCGTAATTTGATTTTGACTTCTTTTTCTGGTTCTTATGTTGGCTTTGTATTAAATTTCCATATGCATTCGATGCAAGCCACATACGAAGAACTTCATAACATGCTACGCACGGTGGAGCAAGATTTGAAGAAAGGCAACCCTACACTGTATCTCCATGGTGGAGCTGACTCTTCAAAGACTTCTGGGAAGTCAAAGAAAATCAAGATGGGGAAGAAGAATATATCAAATAAGAAATCCAAGAAGCGCAAAGGCACAGAATCGAAAGTATCTCTTGATCAATGTCTACAATGCAAGAAGTCTGGACACTGGAAGAATGATTGTCCAGAACTAAAAGGAAAAATAGGACCTTCAGGTACGCTTTGTATTTTTCCATTTATTGACATCTCATTAGCCTTTGATGCAAGTAGTGGATGGGTGTTAGAGACCGACAAACCTACTCATATTTACAATTCCCTGCAGGAAATGAGGGTTAGAAGAAGGCTGAATAAATGGGAGATCGAGCTTAAAGTTGGCAATGGCGAGACATTGGATATTAAAGGCATAGGAACAATTATTTTAAATCTCCCTAATGGTTGTAAATTAGATTTACGAGACTGTTATTATGTACCATCACTTATCAGACAAATAATATCACTGCCAATATTAGATAAAAATGGTTATAAAATAAACATTAAGGATGAAACTTTATGTTCATATGATAAATATAATTTATTGAAATATGAATGTTCTTTATCAGACGGTCACTATATTTTGGAAATATATATAGATGTTTTTAATTTGGAGGAAAATACAAATAAGAAATCTGAATTAAATAATACTGAATTATGACATATGAGATTGGGCCACATAGGTGTTAGACGCCTATCCAAATTGGTAAATGATGGTTTGATTGAAAATCTTAGCTTAGATCCTTATCCGATTTGTGAGTCATGCATCCAAAGAAAGATAATAAAGGCCATATTTCTAGGTGTTGGACACTGTGCTGGAGATTTATTGGAACTAATACACAGCGACATGTGTGGTCCATTAAATCATATCGCTCATGATGGTTCAACTTACTTCGTAACTTTCACGGATGACAAGTCTAGATTTAGATATGTCTATTTGATGAAACATAAGTCGGAAATATTTAACAAGTTCAAAATATTCCGAGACGAAGTAGAAAAACAAACCAGTAAATTCATCAAATGCCTTCGGATAGATCGAGGCGGTGATGAAATGCCTTCGGAACTAATACACAGCGACGTGTGTGGTCCATTAAATCATATCGCTCATGATGGTTCAACTTACTTCGTAACTTTCATGGATAACAAGTCTAGATTTAGATATATCTATTTGATGAAACATAAGTCGGAAATATTTAACAAGTTCAAAATATTCTGAAACGAAGTAGAAAAACAAACCAGTAAATTCATCAAATGCCTTCGGATAGATCGAGGCGGTGAATACATGAGTGAAGAATTCAGAAATTATTTAAGGGAGAATGGAATTCTTGCCCAATATAGCCCACCAGGAACACCTCAACACAATGGAGTGTCTGAGCATAGAAATCGTACTTTATTGGATATGGTGCGAACAATGATGAGCTATACAGATCTTCCTTATTACCTTTGGGGTTATGCTTTACTAACTGCTATCCATATACTTAATAGGGTTCCATCAAAAGCTATTTCTACGACCCCCTATCAGATATGGTTCGGTAGAAATCCAAGTCTTAGGCATTTAAAGATTTAGGGTTGTCCTGCATACGTTATAATTGGGCAGCGGGATAAATTAGCACCTAGAGGGTATAAATGTAGGTTCGTTGGATATCCTAATAATTCCATGGGATATCAATTCTACGATTCCGAGCAACAAATGTATTTGTTGTTTGCTTTGTAACTTTTCCTGAAAAGTAATTTTTGAGAGAAAGTAGGAGTTGTAGAGAGATTAAACTTGATGAGTTTGATCCCAACATTAAGGAACCTAAGATGGAACTAGAGATCCAAATAGCTAAAGGATCTACAACACAGGTTCTACGTAAGTCGAATAGAATATCAAAGCCTACTGAAAGACTATTTTTAACATCTGATGTGAGCCTTGATGTTCTCTTATTGGAGGAAACAGATCCGACTACGTATAAAAAAGTGATATTGGATATCGATTCGGGAAAATTACAGGAAGCCATGAAATCCGAAATGGATTCAATGCATGCCAATCAAGTCTGGGACTTAGTTGAACTTCCTGAAGGAGTTAAACCTATAGGTTATAAATGGTTTTACAAAAGGAAGCGAGGGCCCGATGGAAATGTGGAAACCTTTAAGGCCCGACTGGTAGCTAAAGGTTATACTCAACGTTCTGACATTGACTATGAGAAAACTTTTTCACTAGTAGCCATGCTAAAATCTATTAGGATTCTCTTAGCCATTGATGCATATCACGACTATGAGATATGGCATATGGATGTGAAAACCGATTTCCTAAATGGATTCCTTGAGGAGGATATCTATATGGAACAACCAGAGGGTTTTGTATCCAGTGAGACTTCAAACTTGGTTTGTAAACTCCAAAAGTCTATTTATGGACTTAAACAGGCATCCCGAAGCTGGAATCGTCATTTTGATGAGATAATTAGATTATCTGGATTAATCAAGAATGAGGAAGAACCATGTGTCTATAAGAAAGTGAGTGGGAGCATGATAGTTTTCCTAGTCTTGTATGTAGGTGACATTCTTATCATAGGAAATGATATAGGATTGATGTAAAGTGTGAAAACCTATATTTGTAATAACTTCTCTATGAAAGATATGGGTGAAGCTTCCTATATACTAGGTATAAGGCTTTACCGGGATAGAGTTAGGAAGCTTATTGGGTTGTCCCAATCGACGTATATAGATAAGATGTTAGAAAGGTACAGTTTTACCAACTGTAAGACAACAAATGTACCTTTCCGATATGGTATACATCTTTCGAAGAAAATGACACCTCAAACTGAGGAATAGAGAGTTAAGATGTCTAACTTGCCATATGCTTCTTGTATTGGAAGCATAATGTATAGTATGCTATGTACTAGACCTGACATCAGTTTCGGCATCAATGTGACCAACCGATATCAATCTGATCCAGGTAATGATCATTGGACATCCATGAAACATATCCTGAAATATCTTAAGGGTACTAGGGATAAGTTTCTGATATATGGAGAAAATAAGCAACAAGTTAAGGGCTATACAGACTCCGACTTCCAGGGAGATCCATATGATAGAAAATCTACACCAGGATACATATTTACCCTTAACGGTGGTGTTGTAAGTTGGCGTTGTTCAAAGCAAGGCTCAACATCTGATTCCACCACTGAGGCGGAATTTATAGCGGCTTCTGAAGCTGCTAAAGAAGCTGTTTGGATTAGAAATTTTATCACAGAACTTGGCGTTGTGCCTAGTATTACAAATTCGATCCCATTGTACTGTGATAATAACAGAGCCATCGCGCAGGCAACGGAGCCGAGGGCGCATTCCAAGTCTAAACACGTGGAAAGGAAATACCGCGTAATTAGAGAGAAAATTGAATGAAAAGACATAATGGTCGTGAAAGTTCAAGGATAAGACAACGTAGCAGACCCGTTTACAAAAGCCTTACCTCCTACGTTATTCGATAAACATGTGGAGGAAATGGGACTGCGGTACCATCCAGATTGGCACTAAGCAAGTGGAAGTTTGATGGAGTTGGTGCTTAGAGTGCCAATCCGAATTGTATATTTTATTATTTATTAATAAAATAACTAAATTTTCATTTCATACATTATTAATGGTATTGTCATTATGCGTATTAGATTGGTGTATAGATATGCTAAGAATGACATCGGCCTTAGAATAGTTTTGACACTAGGTGTAAACTATTCTTAAAGTAAATATTCCTAGTCATTGATTTTGAAATACGGTCGAATTCCTATAACCTAGAAGACTAGCACATGTCGTATATTGGAATTAGAGTTCCAATGGTTTAACCCGATGTACCATGAGTTTTGGAAACTCGTATAGACATGTGGGTATTCGTTGAAGCGAATATTGAATGACTCATAGGTGATTCCTAATAGTTGGAAGTACACACCACCGTCAATAGGAATCTCCTCGAGTCGAGTAGCATATATAATCATTTGACTATAGGATAGCATTGATTTTGTGTGATATCTTCCACACTTTGATGCCATGTATGTCAGAAACCTTTCATGGTCTGGCCTCTAGATGTTCCTTGGATGTGGACCGATGCACTCAGTAATCAAGTGCGAAGCAAGATAGGATCTGTCGGCCCGTATTAGTAACATAAGGGGTTTAGGTATCCATGTGAGTAAATTCATGATTCTTAAAGCTTTGGGCAAAGTCGATCACCGAGGGTGGATCACATCAGTTATGAAGAATCATGGAAATGTCAACATGAGTTATGCGCATCAGAAAGTTGACGGTATATTCTATGTTTCCTAAGCACAACTCGGATAGCCTACGACGGAGGGATTGTTAAACATATATGATAACCTCAATTTGTATAGTTCGGAAAGGTCGTTCGTGTTCTTCACGAATTCGGAGGTGGCTGAATTGCGTACATATTAGCTAGGCTTATATGACGAACGTGTCTGAACTTAGAGAGTCCCAATAATAAGTGTACTCGTTGAGCACTTGGATAGCCGATTAATTTTGATAAAAGATAATATTCGATATTATAATTATCAACCAAGATAATCAAATATTATTGAATAACATTGATTATTTACTTTGACCTATTTGGATTAATTGGATTAATTCAAAATTACACAAATGGCTTAATTGTAAATTCATAAATATCTCTACCATTTGAGGATATTTTGGTAATTCCAAATTTGTATTACTATGTATAAATCTATATGTCTTGATTTAATTGGATTAAATCAAAGTGGTAGACATTGAACTAATCCATTAAGTAAATATTGTCTTGATTTAATTTATTTAAATCAAAGTGGTAGACAATGGGATTAGTCACAGCTAATTATGAATATTTGGATGAATTTAATTAAGCATACCTAATATTTGATTAGACATTTTTTGATTAAAAACTCCCTAAGTTTTGATATAAATAGCAAGCTTTAGGAAGGTTTTAATTAAGGTTAAGCAAGGTAAAAATTTTTGAAAGCTATACATAAGTATTTCTTAGAGAAAATTAGCCTAAGTTAGAGAAGTGTTTAGAGAGAAGTGTTTAGAGAAGCTTGTGAGGTCTCTATAACATTTCATCTAGGAGAAATCAAGATTGGATCTTGGAGTGAAGCTTGCTAGCATTGGAATCAAGGTTGGATCTTGAAGAAAAACTTGCAACACTTTGGAAGTTCTCCCACCATTTCAACAAAGAAAAAGAAATTGGATCTTTGCTTCAAGCTCGCTAGGTAAGTTTGAAATTCTCTTAAGTTATGAAATATGTAATGGATGCATTATCACATAACTTAATGTTGAAATAAGGCTAATAAATTATGTTAGGATAATTTAGGATACTTCAGAAGTATAAAAACAACATACTTGTAAATAGGTCAAATATATTAATGTTGGACATGGAACAATTAATAAGAGTTTAGAACTCAAGATTAAAAGCTTAGAGCTAAGGCTACCATTCTAGAATCACTTGACCACCTTTAGGTGAACTAGAATTGTTCATGAGTCATTTCTTAATGGGATTCTAAAATTGGTTTATGATTAGATTCAAAATTTACGCAAGTACATATTTAAAATAAATTGAGGTTTTTGTAAAAATATTTATTATTTTGAAAAACTTAATTTTTTATTATATAACATGTGTTGATGTTGGTTTTGATGTTAAAATTAATTTCAGGTGTTTTGAAAGTGTTTAGGAAAGCCGAAAAAATTAAAAAAAAAATTTACTACCCAGCTCACGCTACAGTGCGCGCGCGTCGAGCGTCACGCGCACTAAATTTGTTTTTCTTCATTTTGGAGTTTCCGGACTCCGATTTAGTCCCAATATTTTCCTATACACTTGTAATGGAATATAGTATTTCATTAAAATTTTTAAAATTACACCCATGCTATATATCCACAAGTTAGACCTAATTTTCCGTTGCGCGGGACACTGATCCGACCCTAGGGGTTCCACAACTGTCCCAACATGATATAACCAGTAGTGTCATTGACGTAGAGATAAATATTAAGAAAAAATTTCTGAAATATAAATAATTTAGAATAGTAGTTTATGAGATTTTATCACTTAAGCATTGGATGTTTATCCCTTATGGTAAATGATGGTTTGATATAAGATCATACATATTTCATTATCTATTTAATGAATATTGTATTCAGGGATAGTGACCAAATCTCATTTAACCGATGATCGTCATGGGACCACAAATTTATTGAATTAATATATTGGATGTATATAGTTTGATAAAACAAATTGCTTTAGGTTGTTTTCTTTACTTCGTAACTTAGTCGATGAGTTGTCATGACTTAGTTATGTGTTTCTGAAGAAACATAGATTGAATGCCTGAAGAGGTTCGAGAAACTTTCAATTTGTTCGGATGAAAAATGGATCAAATACTTTTATCGATTCAAATAGTTTTGATCTTAAGTTTGAAAACTATATCTTTTAAAATTTATCGTGAGTTTTTGAATTGCTCAAAGATATTTGATACAATCAAATGGATGAATTTATGGACAATCAGTTGTAAGATTATTTAATAAAAGAATATGACTCTTACTCGATATTATCCTTTTATGATTCTATCGTGATGGAATTGATGAGTGAGAGGAAATGAATCCTATATGATTTGATTCATTTTATATTGAGTATTATCGAATTATTTCGATACATGGAGTTATACTATAATAACACCAATTCATCTTTTTTATTTAGGTTCCTTTAGTTTCTACAGTTATTTATGCGATATATATAAGTAGAAATATGAATTTTGAAAGGTTTAAGATTTGAATATTCCTTTTGTATAACAATTATATAATTGGAAGTACTTGTACCTGAGAGGTACGAGTGAAGTTTATCATTTATTCTATTAAATAAGATCGTGCATTATATTTGATAGAATATATATCTACATCTCGAGTAATAAAATGATTTTATTACTTGATATGTCACATCAGATGTTGATTTTTATGGAAAAGACTTGACTTTTTGAAGTAAATTATGAGAATGATAAACTATAAATGAAACTACATAATTAATTAGATGAAAATACCCTTAGACGTCTTCCATATAAGTACAATAGGATGTTAGAACCATTTGTGAAGTATTTGATACTTAATGGTTCCAATATTTTCTTATTGAAGAAAATTATCCTATGACTTATAGTGGAAGCGATACTTGATATCGATTCTGGAACATAGCATAGAGCCATAGATTTAATATTGTTCACAACTTATTACAATCAAATTTTCAAACTTGATTAAAATGTCATATGAATTTATTATGAAAATATGTAAATGGTTTGCATAGAGAAAGCGAAGTGAAATGACTAAATGTTTAAACTTTTATAGTCTGACCACGTGTGAAAAGTCACACTCAAAAGTCTACCGTAGATTTTGAGGAAACTTTTCTTTAGTCACTGTAATAGATTTGTTGGTTATTGTTTATACTAGATTGTGATTTTGGCTAAATAATGCAAATGGTGTTCCTAAATGGATTTCTTCGTTAAAGAGATCCATTGTGGAATTACCTTGGATTTTGTGTTATGCTAAAATCATAGTTTTGGTATACTAGCTTATAGAGTCTATTTGTAGACTCATGAGAGCGTTTCAGAAATGTAGTCTTTATTTTGATAAGGTAATCAAATTGTTTGATTATATCAAAATACAAAGTATACATATGTGTTAGTCGGGTCAGTGGGAGTATACGAAATTCTCTATAGTGTTAAATCCTAATGATATTTTCATTATTAAAGTAAAAATGATATGTTTGTTAGGTAAAATGTTTACTGAGCTTACCTTTTTCTCTGTGAATGCATTGATGGTGCGTTTACGTACTCGTAATCGGAATGAGATGGAATCGGAATGAAATAGAATCAGAATGAGCTGGAATGAGAATGGTAAATCAGAATCAGAATAAGTTGTTTACTTAACTGTATGAATCATAATCGGAATGAAGCAGTATTACCATTGATGTGTTTACCTTGTCCAGTAATCGGAATGAATTGTTAAAAAGTTACAAAAATACCCTTAGTTATAATTATATATTAATTTATTATTTATTAATTATTATTAATTTTTGATGTATTAAATTATTCAATGTTAAATTATTCTTTTATTAAAATATTAAATATTATTTTATTATTAATTATTGATTAATAATTTTTATTTATTATTTATTATTTAAGTAGTAATTAATTATTACTTTATTAATTAATTATTAATGTATTAAATTGCTAATTATTAAATTATTATTTTTATTGAAAATTTAAATATTATTTTATTATTAAATATTATTAATTTTATTTATTATTTATAAATTAAGTATTAATTAAGTATTACTTTATTAATTAATTATTAATGTATTAAATTAAGTAAATATTAATATTTTTTATTAAATTATTATTTTATTAAAATAGTAAATATTATTTTTTATTAATTATTGATTAATTATTAATTATTAATACATTTTATTAATTATTTATAAATTAATATTAATTAATTATCTTAAGGATAATATTGTAATTTCTCATCAATAATGGGAATGGGTGGGAATGAGATTCTCATTCCCCATTCCCAAATTTGTGGGCCCTACTCTCATTCTCATTCCCATTTTTATTCAATTTTAGGAAGTAAACAACCTTAATGGAAATGTTTCTCATTCCTCCATTCCCATTACCCTCATGTAAACACACCATGAGAGTAGACTATCTATATGACATAGAGTATAAGTGTTTGATAGTTAGTGTGTATTGATATGATATAAACCATATGATGGTATTGAAACATGTTCTGTAGTATCTTTGAGATATTAAGAACGAGTTCATATTTATAAATATTATAATTTGCAATCAATAGGGTCATTGAGATTAGATTTTAAGTCTAATAATGATGGTAGATGATCTACTTCATAATGAGTCAGAAAAGATATAGTGAGAGTGTCACAGTTGATTCAACTCTACAAGTGGAATTATTTACAACTTATGAAGTATTGACTTAAGAAGTTGCTAAGTGATCACTTATAAATTAGAAGTTTTGATATTAATATTGTGCTAGCGGTTGTCTACCAAGTATTGTGGATTAGGTCTTTAAATACTTGGACAACTTAGTAGCTAAAGCACAATATTACTATCACATGTGAAGACTGTCGATATAGAACTTAGGTTCTACATAGTATAAGTGATGCTAACTGTTAGAATCCTTAAGATATTGTTAAAATAATAATCATAATCATCCAAAGATATGATTATGATTCTACTTATCTCTAAGATATTGTTACATAATCATTGAGATATGATTATGTAATCTTAATGATTAATAGTATATTTAGTTTTTATATTTAACTTAATGTAATGCCTATATAAAGACATAACTCTTGTAATTCTAAGTATTCAGAAATATAAAATATTTTTATTCCTTTACATAGTATCAGCGCCAATCTTTCTCTTGGTTTTGGTTTCTCATGTTTAGAGTCATTGTTCAAGCCGGCGCGTGGGGAATACATGCCACTATATGCGTGTGAGACTCACGCACTGTATCTTATTCGGCAGTATTGACAATACCAATGGTGACAAAATACTCAGATTTATCAGTTATTTATCCCTTATTCGCATCAAGTTCCACATTTGATCTTTTTTCGGGGTTTTGTCATGGGTGATTTGGCAAGTTTTGAGCTGTTCTGGAATAATTTAAAATTTTTTCGCTGTGCATTTTTCAGCGATGTTAAGCCATCCAAACCTCTGCATCTATTCTCGTTGTGCATTCTCCAACGACGATAAAATATCTAATACATCATATATGTTCCTGCTGTGCATTCTCCAGCAGTGTTTAAACACCTTAATCTCTTTGTGGTTCTTATGCTGGTTTCATTTGTAACAAGCTTGATGCATATGATACGTATACTCTAGGTGGAGGGGGAGTGCTAAAATCCGTAAGATATTTTTAAAATTATAATCATAATCATCCAAAGATATGATTATGATTCTACATATCTCTAAGATATTGTTACATAATAATTGAGATATGATTATGTAATCTTAATGATTATTAGTATATTTAGTTTCTATATTTAACTTAATGTAATGCCTATATAAAGGCATATCTATTGTAATTCTATGTATTCAAAAATATAAAATCTTTTTATTCCTTTACACTAACCAAGTGAGACTTATTAGTTTGTTTAACAAACTCAAAATTATATTGCAAACCTACTCTCTAATGCTTATCTTTTAAGTGCTAAGTGAGCTTTTAAGGGAAATGAGTATATGATACACAACGGGATGTGCATGTGATACTATGGATTGATACTAGAACAAGTGAGAGAAATTATTGAGGTTGGTGCTCTGAGTTCCAATCCGTATCATATTTATGACATGTTCATGATTACAAACAATCATTTTTTTCATAATATTACGCATTTAATGGCAACACCTCTTGTCTTTTATATACATATTTGATCTATTTTAGTTTAGATCGAAACTAACTAAAGTTTAGTTACATATATATTAGATAAAGACTCAAGAATATAAAGTAGTCACACAATTACAACGAGGCTTGTAATTGACATTGTGAGGTGTCACTACTTGAAGTATATTCTCAAATAAAGTTCATGGTCGAGATTTACTAACACGGGTCTGTTAGTAAAATCCGTTGAGACCGGTACATGTCGTATCTCAAGACTTGTTTCGATGGTTTATCCCAATGAACCATGAGTATTGGGAGGCTCATATAGATAAGTATGTATTTATTTGATGAGCACTGACTGTTTGACTAGAAGTTTTCCTAATAGATGGCACACCAACGATAATAGGAATCTTCCGGAGTCGAGTAGCATATGTGGTCCTTTGACTTGAGGTATCATTGTGTTTTTGCATGATTTTGATTTAATTAGGTGATTAATTAGATTAATTATATAATAAATTTAGTTATGGCTTAATTTTTGAAATTTAGGTGTTATGGATAGATTTGGATGCACAATAATGCGTTGGAAAAGATTTTGAAATTTCGGAATTGTTCCGGAAGTATTTTGAGAATTTTTTATAAATATCGCATTATGACAAAATCATAATTTTTTAAGAATACAATTATTTGGGCATTGCTACAATACTCAAAATATTGTAGCAGTTTGTAAAGTGCATAAAATATTTCTTAGAATTTTTGGAATTGCTCTGATAATGTTTTGAAATTTTTCATATTATGGGTAAAATGGTAATTTGATGAAATTAAAGTGATCAGCCACTGCTACAGTAATTGGATCACTGTTGTAATGGGCTGGTCAGATTTCATAGCTTATCCAGTTATTCAGTTATTTCGATCACTCGGTTCGATGGTCCAGTAAATCGGTTAATGTGTAACTGTGGAAAGTATTTTAGAAAATTTTGTCTTGAGTTTTATGTGTAATCACTCTTTAATATTTGATATTAATTTATGGTAAGAGTGAAATACAAATCAATTAGAGATATATGATATTGGTTAATTTATCCGGATTAAAAAATATTTTAAAAGTCAATTACGTTCGGTGACATGCTTCCGTGGCATTTGCCCCTACATAGGATTGCGACCAAGTACCCTAACATGTCCATGTTAAACACGGTTACTCACATCATCATTATCAAATTAAACAAGCTTACCCTTAATCTATGATATATTATTGTCTACTATCAAAATTTCTTGACGCATATTATCACGCTAATCTCATATCCCATATAAGATATATATAATTCTAAAGAAGAGCTTATACATGGTTTGGCTAGGATTTTGTTTAGTTAAATTCAATCTGCATCAACTGATATTAGAACCCATATTTACCTGATGATGTGGGTGCATGTAAATTTGTGTGGTGTATAAGTGAAATTAGTGCCCACATAAGATGCTTAGGATATTCGGGACAAATATTCTTTATAGTGGATAGGATATGAAAGTGATTATAATCATCTCATATCCCATATAGAGTAAATATAAATATGGAAAAATGCTTGAGTTGAGCAATCCTACCCATTAGACTAGCCTTAACGTGACTGTAAAGTGTCAAGTCTTTTAGATGCTATTGGTGGCTGGTGAGGAAACGACTTGTCACTTATCATGCTTTCTTCAGTATGACTTGTAGGTTGCCTTTAATGTGTGAAATAATAGTGACCGTTAAATACAGACACGTGGTTTAATCTCTTTCGTTGTTGACCAGTTACTCTTCATATAAATTAAGGTTAGGGTTGACAGGAATAATGGTCTACTCATTCTCAATCTCTCGTTACAAGCATCTCTATTCTTTTTCTCTCTCTCATGGCAATGAAGTAAAAGAAATCTGAATGAAGTTTTGTAATCTTGCTTTAAATCAGTGTCAATAGATCTTGATCTTCTTGTTGGGTGATCGAAGGCTGTAACTCGATTTATTAGTTGTAAGGTTGACACTGTAGAGTTCCAGGGTTTCCATTTTTACCTTCTGTTTTTTTGGGAATTGTTGTGTAAAGAAGAGAGGTCGAAGTCTTGTATGAATCTTGTTAATAGTGCAGTGAGCTCCATTGATTCTGGAGTTCAACGTGGATGTAGTCTGAGATTCTCGGACGAACCACGGTAAAAACCTTATGTTCTTTGTGTTCATGTGATTCTTGGACTTACTTGAAAATTCTATTCACTTGTTGAACTTGAAATTAGAGTTGGATACCAAAAGAATAATTCCCAACAGTGGTATTAGAGCCAAATTCTTCAGTGAACAGAACTAGGGCTTATCTCCAAGAATTAAAGAATAACAAGATTCTGGGGGAGCCGAGATGTCAACAATAAAGCTTGAAGTTGAAGTCTTTGATAGAAATGGGATTTTATCACCTGGAAGAAGAAAATGACGGTATTTATTTCACATCAAGGTGGCTTTAGTCTTGGATCAAGATCCAAAGAAGTTGCCCAAGATTGAAGATGAAGTGAATGATGAAATAATTGAGGAAGCCTACAATCTAATATTTCTTCATCTTTCTGACTGCATCATAAGAAAGGTAGATAGCATAGATACTGCCATTAATAGCTAGGGTAAACTCTAATCCTTATACTATGTTGTTTCTGCCCCCAACCTTATTTTTTTGAAAGGAAACCTGTTTAATTACAAAATAGATACCAGTAAATCTACAGATAATAATCTTGATGAATTCACTAAGATGAAACAAATACTTAAAGGCACTGACCAAGCCCTATGTGACTCTAGTGAAGCTATGATTCTTTTAAACTAGCTACCTTAAGACTATAGTGTAGTTCAAAATGCCCTACAATATACTAGTATTGTCCCTAGACTGGATTTAGTGATCTCTATGATAAGGGCCAGAGAACTTGAACTCAAAGTGAGTAAAAGAGGTGGAGTTAATCTCTTTGCTAAGGGAAAATATGATAGGAAATATAATGGTCAGAATAATAATCCATCAAGCAATCAAGAGTTCAAGGGGAAGAAAAAGAACAAAAAGAACAAAAATAAAAATAGTGGAAAGAAATATTACTTATGTGGTAAGGAGAGACACCTTAAGAAAAACTATTATAAATTTATTAAAGAACAAAAAAATGAAGGTAGTGCCACAGTGGCCGCTGAAAAAGGTTCCATATGCCTATCTGAGGCCTTGACAGTCTCCACTGACCAGATAAGTAGAGATTGTATTCTAGACTCTGGGTGCTCTTTTCATATAAGTCCATGTAGGTACTGGTTTACTAATTTTAGAAATACAGACCAAGGTAATATTTATATGGGTAATGATAACAACTGTAGGATTCAGGGGGTAGGGTACATTACAGTTAAACTTCATGATGAGAAAATTAAGATTTTGACTCATGTAAGATGTGTGCCAGAATTGAAAAGAAACTTGATATCTTTAGGTACACTAGATGAATTAGGTTTCACTTATAAAGCTCACCAAGGAAACATGTATATACTAAAAGGAAAACAAATTATCTTAAATGGAGTTAAGAAAAATGGGTTGTATGTTCTTAAGGGACATCATGTATTCTTTGAAAAGACTAACACTGCCCTAGTCTCTAATTCTAATATGACTGACTAATGGCACTTGAGGCTTGGTCATATTTGTCAAAAAGGCTTGCAGGTACTAAGCAAGCAAGGGTTACTGGGAAATTATCAAATAAAGCCACTGAACTTCTGTGAAATTTGTGTGATGGGCAAACAGCACAGACAAAGCTTCCCAACAGGAACTCACTTGTCAAAATCTTGCTTGGAGTACCTATATTGTGATATATGGGGGCCAGCTAAGGTCCAAACACATGGTGGTAATAAATTCTTCCTCTATATTGTTGATGATTATAGTAGGAAAGTGTGGACCTTCTTACTTAAAATAAAGAGTGAGGCTCTAATAAAGTTCAAAGACGGGAAAGTATTGGTAGAGAATCAAACCAGTAAAAGAGTGACGGTTTTAAGAATCGACAATGGCTTAGAATTCTGTAATACTGAGTTTGATCAATACTGTAGAAGGGAGATGATTTTGAGACAAAGGACAGTAAGAAATACACCACAACAAAATGCAGTTGCAGAACGAATGAATATGACCTTGTTAGAAAATATGAGATGTCTATTATTCTCATATGGACTCCCAAAATCCTTCTGGGGGAGGCACTTAATACTGCCACACGTGTATTGAACCTAAGCTCTAATAGTTCAATTCAGCTTAAGTGTCCAGAGAAGAAGTAAACTGGAAGAAATCATAAGCTTGTACATCTTAGGGTATTTGAATGTGAAGCCTATGCTCACCAATCTATAGGAAAGCTTGAGCCAAGGTCTCTTAAATGTATCTTCCTAAGATACCAAGAATGCACAAAAGGCTAGAAACTATGGGAAAAAGAGTGTATTGGAGTCAAAATTATAGTTAGTAGAGATTTCATATTCAATGAACATAGTTTTCCTTGTAAAACAACTAACATAAATGAAGATGTCTTAGAAAATGATCTAGCAGATTTTGATCTTGCAGGTGGAGCTCAAATACAGGTGGAGCAAGAAACAGCAAGGGTTGTTAAACAAGCTACTGGTTTTCAAGTGACAGTAACACCTAATGATACCCACTCAATGAATGATGATTCTAAAGTATGCATAAATGAAATGATTGGTACACATGAGCCTAATACAGAGGATATGATGGGGCAATCAAATCTGCTCAACTAAGTGGATCACTTGAGCAACATGATCAAACACCACAAGACACATTAGCTATCTATCAGCTAGCAAGAGATAGAAGTATGAGGCAGGTAAAGCCTCATACCAGGTATGGTTATTCATCTATTGATCTGTATTTTTGTGCTTTAATTTCAGGTCATAAAGTAGCTAGAACAGAACCAGCTAGTTTAGAAGACGCACTAAGATCAGCCTATAAACATGAATGGGAATGAGCCATGAAAGAAGAAATGGCCTACTTAGGAAAAATCAGACCTGGATTCCGGTCCCTAAACCCAAAAATCAGAAATTAGTTGAGTACAAATGGCTGTTCAAAATTAAAGAAGGTCTACAGCCTAGAGACCCAGTTAGGTTCAAAGCCAGACTTGTTATAAGAGGGTTCACACAGAGGGAAGAGGTAGACTATAATGAGATATTTTCACTAGTTGTTAAGTTCAAAACCATTAGGATGATGCTTGCAATTGTAGTTCAATATAGTATTGAATTAGAACAATTAGATGTTAAAATAGTATTTCTATATAGTGAACAAAAAAAGAAAATATATATGGCTCAACCCACAGGTTTTATAGACAGTAACCACCCAGATTATGTATGTTTGCTAAAGAAATCCTTGTATGGTCTCAAACATTCCCTTTGATAGTGGTACGAAAGATTTGATACCTTTGTACTTGACATATGATTCATGAAGAGTAAATATGATAGTTGCTTCTATTTCATACTTATTGAAAAATATCTTGTATATTTGTTGTTTTACGTTAATGATATGTTATTAATCTTTAAATCAATGGATGTAATTTATAAACTAAAGAAATAGTTTAACAATGAATTTGATATGAAAGACCTAGGTAGTGCCAAAAGGATCCTAGGTATGACTATTGATAATGATAGAGATAAAAACTTTCTGAAAATATATCAGTCATCACATTTATATAAAATTACATCTAGATTTGAAGTAAATGGTTGCAAGCCTGTTAGTCAGCCACTAGCAAGTCACTTTACTTTGTCCAAATCTCAGTGTCCTAGTACTAGTTCAGAGGTGGTTAAAATGGAAGATGTTCTTTATACAAATGCTATAGGTTCTATAATGTATGATATGGTTAGTACAAGACCCGATTTGTCATATGATGTGTCTTTGTTAAGTAGATTTATGTCAAACCCTGGTAGTCTTCACTGGTCAACATTACAATAGCTGTTAAGATACATAAATACTATATTAGATTATGGATTATATTTTAACAAGAATAAAGTATTAGATTTAGTAAGGTATATGGATTCTGATTTTGCAGGAGATAAAGACTCAAGGAAATCCACCACAACATATTATTTCACTCTTAGAGGCAACTGCATCAGCTGGAAGTCAAGTTTGCAGCCTTTGGTCACGTTGTCAACAACTGAAGAAAAATATGTAGCTGTAACGGATGTGTTTAAGGAATCCATGTGGCTTCAGGGTATCCTAACCGAAATACAGCAGCTCCATGGGAAGACAATTGTGTATTCTGACAGTCAAAGTGCGATACATTTAACTAAAAACCCTATAAACCATGAAAGGACCAAGCATGTAGACATCAAGTTTGTAAGGGAAATAGTCTCAAGTGGTAGGATTGAGATTAGAAAGATCCCAACTGAAGATAACCCCACTGACACGGGGATAAAAATTGTGACTGCTACCAAACTATCCCACTGCATGAAGATGTTGCATGTGGGAGCTGGCTGAATCTGCAGTCAACAAGAACAATGATAGAAACAGTGAAGCTTGCAGCACTAAGTCAACCCTAACGTGAGATGTGTATGAATGGAAGCGAGAGGTCTAAAAATTTCAAGGTGGAGATTGTAAAGTGTGAAGTCTTTTAGATGCTGCTGGTGTCTGGTGAGGAAACAACTTATCGTTTCTCATGCTTTCTTCAGTATGACTTGTAGGTTGCCTTTAATGTGTGAAATAACAGTGACCGTTAGATACAGACACGTGGCTTAATCTTTGTCGTTGCTAACCACTTGCTCTTCATATAAATTAAGGTTGGGGTTGACAGAAAGAGTGGTCTACTCATTCTCAATCTCTTGTTACAAGCATCTCTCTTTTTATTCTCTCTCACAATAACGAAGTGAAAGAAATTTGAATCAAGTTGTGTAATCTTACTTGTAAATCAGTGTAAATAGTTTTTGATTATCTTGTTGGGTGATCGTGTTGGGTTTCTAAAGTCATCCCAAGATCAATCCAAGCATGAAATAATGTGAATACGTAAAGGAGAATAGCGGAAATATACTCACTTTGATCGGATTGTAGGATGTGTGTAGAATAAAATTTTACTTTGAGAAGTTCCTCCAAGCTCATATTTGAATGTTGAATCCAATCTCCAAGCTTTGAGATTTGAGATTCCAAGCTCTTGGGAATGTTTCCCTAACACCTTGTATGATTCCTTTGAGTGTGTGCTAGCACTAGAAAAATTGCAACAATTTCTTCTTGTTCTTTGATGAATTCGGCCAACCCAAATTGGGAGAGAAAATGTTGCTTTGGGCGTGAATGAGAGAGAGAGGAGAATGAAGTGAATGTTGACTTGTGTAAAATGATTTCCAAAATCAAAATCAAGATATACCAAAAATTTGGTATTAAGTCGATCACCTTTCATTTGTGTGTTTTACAAGTTAACAACCACCCACCAAATTCCATCACCAAAAGGTAAGTTAAATGACAAGAGATGTGACACGTGGGCCCCACTTGATTCAAAATCCGAGTGGGCCCGCAAACACATCATGGGCTCGGGTTCGTTAATTTCTAATTAATGAATTTTCCGTTGCGACGTAATTAAATAATTATGCCTAGCAAAATTACTATTCACATAGCTAGCGAATTAATTCTAAATTGATTCGTTTGCCCGAATTAAAATCTAATTTTAATTCCGTTATGAAATCTAATTTCATTTAATATATCGAATATATTATTTTATCGATTAATTCCAAATTAATCGTTCTCTCTCTATAAATAGTATTTTATCCCAGATAAAATCTCTCCGCAATTAATCCTAGATTAATTATGTTCGAATCATACGTCATCGGTGAATCTTCGGGAAGCGACCAATGAGATCCCTGGATATGTTGGCAGTAAATCCGGTCATCGGACTATCCGAACACGTGAGTATCTCGTATTACGTTCTTACCGATTTATGAGACATGGTTGGTTTCTAGCAAAGCATCGTGCCTACCCAATTCTCCAGAAATATTCTTAAAAGAATATGTAATCTTTGTCAGGCGTAGTATACGTAGTATTACGTATTGATTGCTATCCAGTATCGGATGTCACATGCAAGGCCTGGGGCTGGAATAGTATCTGCCCCGTACGAAGCATATATCGGATCACAAGCAACTAGTCTCTTTAATCGGATAATCATGACCTTGTCATATTATCTTGATGGTTGCAACATATTAGAGTACCAGTTCTGTATCCATGCGTGATAATCATCTCCATATGACTGAAGTGGTACTTCCGTCTTGACATCACACCCAATACACTACGATTCTCAATAAACCCATAAGAGGCGTACACAGAACCTGTTAAAGTCCCAGACGACCAAAACCAAAGCGTATTGATTGTCGCAAGTACTAGCGATGTAAGTCTCAGGTTTACCCTGATGCGGATTCCCATAGACACATAGTCATACTACCAATGGGATTCCGATGGGTCTATCCAGAGCGAAGCTGTTTCCGTACCATCGGAAAACACAACCTCCTATCACACTTGCATAAGTATCCAACACTTAAATATATCAGAACTATGATGTTACGCTTCCATAACACGCACAAGTGCAATACTAGTCTATTCCGCATTATCGATGTCCAGTCTTGATAATACTACGACTAGGGATATTTAATGATTAAACCTATATGGATTGATATTGTCTCATATCTTATAATCCGGAACTAATCATAAGGACTTTTATAATTTATATATTTAAGTAATCAAATTACAAAATGATAAAATGCAATTTCCATTGTCACATAGTTAATTTGTACAAAAACCACAATGTCTTTTACAAATAGTGACACTATGGGTCATAATTGTCCAACAATCTCCCACTTGGCCTATAGCCAGTCACTCAAGCATCTAACACCTTAACTATGTACATGTTGCTCAAACTTTTGCAGAGGAATAACTTTCGTCAGCGGATTTGAAATATTGTCCTCTGATGCGACCTTCTCGATCTTTATATCGCCACGATGTATGATCTCACGAATCAGATGGAAACGTCGAAGAACATGCTTGGATCGTTGATGAGATCTCGGTTCCTTAGCGTGTGTTATAGACCTGTTATTGTCACAATACAATGGAACGGGCTCAGCTGCTAACGGAACTACTCCTAATCCAATTAGGAATTTACGGATCCAAACTGCCTCTTTTGCTGCTTCAGCTGCAGCAATGTATTCCGCTTCTGTTGTTGAATCGGCAACAGTCTCTTGCTTGGAAGATTTCCAGCTTACTGCTACGTTGTTCAAACAAAATATGTACCCGGATTGCGACTTGCAGTCGTCTTTATCGGTTTGGAAACTTGCAATGGTATACCCAGTTACCTCAAGTTCTCCATCTCCATAGATTAAGAAAGCATCCTTAGTTCGTCTAAGATACTTAAGGATATTCTTAACCGCCATCCAGTGACCTTCACCTAGATCGGCCTGATAGCGACTACACATGCTCAAAGGAGATGAGACATCAGGTTGCGTACATATCATGGCATACATGATCGATCCGATTGTCGAGGCGAACGGGATCCGACTCAAGTTGTCTCTCTCATCTTGAGTTTTAGGACACATGTCCTTAGATAGAGTGACGCCATGTGACACTGGCAACAGTCCCCTCTTGGACTGATCCATATTGAATCTCTTCAACACTTTGTCAATGTACGTGCTCTGGGAGAGTCCAAGCAGCTTTCTAGATCTATCCTGGTAGATCTTTATTCCTAGAATAAAGGTTGCTTCTCCTAGATCCTTCATGGATAATTTTAATGAAAGCCAAGCTTTCACCGATTGTAACATGGGAATGTCATTGCCAATAAGCAATACATCATCAACATAAAGGACAATGAATGTCAGTGCGCTCCCACTAACCTTCTTATTTACACAAGGATCATCCTCGTTTTGAACGAAATCATATTCTTTTATGATCTCATCAAAACGTTGGTTCCAAGAACGCGATGCTTGCTTCAATCCATAAATGGATCGATTTAACTTACAAACCTTGGTTGCAAGTCTTGGTACGACAAAATCGTCAGGCTGTTGCATATAAACATCCTAAGGAAAGCGATTTTGACGTCCATATATTATATCTCGTAATCAAAATATGCAGCAATAACAAGCATAATCCGAATGGATTTAATCATGGCAACGGGTGAGAAAGTTTCATCGTAATCGACACCATGTCGTTGACGATACTCTTTCGCTACAAGACTAGCTTTGTACGTCTGTATGTTGCCATCCATGTCAGTCTTCTTCTTGAAGACCCATTTGCAACCAATAGGCTTTACGCCTTCTGGTGCATCAACCAGTGTCCAAACTTGGTTGGTGTACATGGAATCCATTTCGGACTTCATGGCCTCTTGCCATAAAGCAGAATCGATATCTTGTATCGCTTCCTCATACGTAGCCGGCTCGTTATCCTCAATGAGATTGATATCCACATGAGGTGAGATCAGAAACCCATACCTCTCAGGTTGTTTTCTGACTCTCTCCGACCTAAGCGGTTCTTGTGTATTCGAAGATTGTGGTACAGTTTCATCCCTGATGAACTGTTCATGTTCCGTTAAGGATTCTGTGCGAGGAACAGTATCACTCCGATTTTCATCGAGTTCTACTTGCCTCCCACTTACCACTGCATTTAGGAATTCCTTCTCAAGGAAAACTGCATGTAGAGCAACAAATACTTTGTTCTCTTGTGGGTGATAGAAGTAATATCCTTTGGTTTTCCTAGGATATCCAACAAATAGGCATTTATCTAATTTGGGTTCTAGTTTGGTACCTTCCAAATGTTTGACGTATGCCCAGCATCCCCAAGTCTTCAGAAATGAGAAACCCGGTTTCTTTCCTGTCCACATTTCATACGGAGTCTGTTAAACAGACTTTGACGGAACCTTATTCAAAATAAGTATTACACTGTTCAATGCATATCCCCAGAAGGAAATATGTAGCTCTGTGCGACTCATCATAGACCTTACCATGTCCAACAAAGTTCGGTTTCTCCGTTCGGACACACCGTTTAATTGCGGTGTTCCAGGAGGAGTCCACTGTGAAAGAATACCATATTCTTTCAAGTAATCAAGAAACTTATTGCTTAAGTATTCGCCACCACGGTCCGACCGTAATGTCTTAATACTTTTGTCGGTTTGTTTTTCTACTTCGTGTCGAAACTGTTTGAATTTTTCAAAGGTTTCCGACTTATGTCTCATAAGATACACATAACCATAACGTGATGCATCATCCGTAAGGGTTACGAAGTATTCATATCCACCTCTAGCTTGGCTAGACATGGGCCCAAAAACTTCACTATGAATGAGGGCTAACAGTTCGGTAGCACGTATACTTTTACCGCTAAAAGGTGATTTAGGCATTTTGCCTAATAAACAAGATTCGCAGACGTCATATGAATTTGGATCAAATCGTCCAAGTACCCACTCTTCGAAAGTGTGGATATGCGAGTCTTGTTAATATGTCCCTGACGATAATGCCACATATAAGCTTCATCTTTGTTACTTAATTTAAGCCTTTTGTTTGTTATATTATATGTTTGAGATTGATTTATATTCAAAATATAAAGACCATTATTTACATCAGTAGTGCAAATCTCCATATCATTTTTATACATAAAACACCCAGTGTTTCTAAATACAAAAGTATACCCACATTGGGCTAACATAGATACAGAAATAATATTCCTAGTCAAACTAGGTACATAATAACAGTCTAAAAGTTTAAGTACATGCCCCGAGGGCAGTTCCAAAACATAAGTGCCAACGGCCAAAACGGCGTCTTGTGTCCTATTTGCAACGCGGAGGTCAATCTCTCCTGAGGTCAGTCTCCTGCTAATCTGCAGATCCTGCACATCAGTACATATATGAGTACCACAACCAGAATCAAAAATCCAATTTTTAAAACTAGTAGTAGACATGTTTATTTTTATAACAAACATACATGAAGCCGGTGCCTTGCCCGCTTTGATTTCCTTCATGTGTGCCTTGTACTCGCGGCAGTCACGCTTCCAGTGACCCCGCTTCCCGCACTGCAGACATACATCTTGGGATTTTTCATTGCCCTTCCCAGAAGGTTTTGATGATTTGGCCTTGCCTTCTTCTTCTTCTTCTTCTTCTTCTTATTTACACCTCCAGTCGCCTTAGGCCAAGCCTTGGGAGACTGAGATGTTGAAGCGAAGTGTGCCTCGCGCTTCTTGCCCTTTAGGAGATCTTTTTCTACTTCGCACAGTGTGGACATTAACTCTCCAAGAGTTTGGTCTTGGTTCATCATATTGTAGTTCATGATGAACCCACTCCAAGTGTCGGGGAGAGACTGTAAGATCAAATCTATAGAAGTCTCAGCCTCAAAGACAATGCCCATCTGTCCCAGCTGCTCAATGTCAGCAATCATCTGCGACATATGGTGCTCAACAGATGTACCATCTGACATACGAGCGTGAAAGAGCTTCTTCTGTAACTCATATCTCTGCGATCTAAGATTAGATCGATGAAGATCATGCAACTTCGCCATCATATTATAGGGATCCAATCCCTTGTTCTGACGACAGAATTGTTGAGTCATAGCAGCAAGCATTATAGATTGAGCAGTGAAGTTGTCATCGCTATGAGTCTTCCAAAGCTCTAGCTCAACTATCTGATCAGATCTAGGCTTAGGCCCAAGAGGTCTCTCTATAGTGTAGAGTAACTTCTCGGATCCCAGGACAATCCTGAGATTCATGTCCCAATCTTGAAAGTTCGCGCCATTAAAGACATTGTCGCCCATGATAATATCTCTAATGCTCAACTTTCATGTCATTAGTCAAACTATTCAATTAACGATGTATGGGTACAGTCTAACTGTTACAAGAAAAATAATAAAATATTAGTCCAACTAATAAATATTTATTGACGAAAATTATTTGAAAGCGCGTAAAGCCAAGTATTTGAACGAAATTGCAAATTCAATACTGGCCTCCCACTATTTTTCGACGAGCCTCTAACCCTCTGTTGAGTACTCTGGAAACCTAGTTTCCTAGTGGCCTAGGATCCCGTTAAATAACACACAACCTTGACTTTGGCCAACAAGTTGTATGGTATTTAACTAGGTAGATCTCTAAGATCAATTGGATCTCATCCAATTCCTAGATCCGGTAGGTGGACCTCCAAGTCCGAAACATATATACAATATATATGCCAATATATTTTCCTAAACTTTTCCTCTGAATCAACTAAGCCTTGGCTTTGGCACAACAAGCTTAATGATTCCAGTTAAGCGGAACCCATTGACTTTGGAAAGCTTCGTAATCGATGTCGATGGACAAGAAATGATCTTGACTTTGGCCAACAAATCACAACTTGGACAAGACATACGATATGGAACAAAGCCTTCATGATTCAAACACATTCGCGATGGACAAAGGTCTTGACTTTGGCCAACAAACCAGTGCCAATCTTGGATCTTGAGAAAGAATCACTCAATGGAAGGAAAACGCTTAATATTTGTTGAGGGTTTTTCGTGTAATTGGCAACCAATTAATTATCTTTGTTTAGGTCTCATCATACACCCTTAAGCATGCATTCTAAAAGCATAATAAGGCGCGGTAAATAAATTAATAATGATATGCGGATGGATATCTCACAAATTGTTCCTATAACAAATCACTCAATTTCCTCTCCCCGGATAGCACTATTCTAACTTCTACCCAATTACATAATACAATTAAAGAAACCTCATTAACATTGAGGTGAATTAGGTGAGAAGAGAATTACAAAGAATCGAGAGATAAGGCTTGACACGCAGGTCCAATTTAATAGATTCTAAATTTACAACAATTTCCAAAATTTCCCTTTCCCTTCTAATATCCATCAGATATACATTATTCATACAACACATCCATGTATTCACACAAAGCATGTTATTCAATCAATCTAATCCAATTAATTAATCTTTGAATAAAGTGATCATCCAATGTTCAAACAACGATTTGATTTGCGCGAGTCCAACTCGTTTTAGAATAAGTACTCAAAGTACGAATTCTTGAATTATATCGAACTACAATTTAAATCTAATTTAATTTGTATTCAATACTAATTCTATATTTAATTCCAAATTAAATAATTACATTTTTTAATGCGCCTTTATGACTTAGATTCTAAATCTAATCTTAATGGGTCTCAAAGCCCAATTAACATCCAATGTTCATTTAATTAAAGTCCAATAGGCTTTCAATTAATTTCTTAAGACATGGGCTTTGGTCAATATGGGTCAAACCCAAATACCAAGGCCCAATAAAGGAATCACCTTATTTGCCAAGAAATCAATTTTGGCCCATTAGGCCCAATTAAATGTTTAAAGACCCATTTGTTATATTTGGACTTAATGAAATGGTTTAGGCCCAATTTGGATCCAATCTAATTGTCCTAAACCAACTTGGCCCAACCAAGCCCATTAGGCCCAAATACAACATTTTTAACCCAATTCCAAATTAAGCCCAATTAATTAAATTCTAATTTTCCAAATTTCAAAATTTAATTAATTAAAGTGTTTTGCACTAATTAATTATCTAAATTAATATTTCCAAAATACTAATTTAATCAATTAATCATGCATTAATATAATCAATACATGTCCAAAATTATTGAAACAAAATCAACTCATTTTCATTCTATGTTGGTCACGGTAATTAGGGATTTTTAAATCCGATTTTGATTTCAATCCAATTAAATCACAAATCAATATTTATCATGCATTAATCACATCCAAAGGTTTAAAAAACAAAATCACCATGACCTAGGGTTTATCATAACATTCGGCCAAGCCATCATGATTGGGGAAAATTAATCCAATTAATTTTTCATCAAATTAATCATGCATAACTCTAAGTTATCAACATACAAGCATACTCAAACAAATAATTTGATCAAATCATGCTCAAATCAAATTTATCCAAATTTTAGTATATAAACCCTAATCAAATTTCATGCTCAAATAGGCTCCATGATACCATTGTTGGGTTTCTAAAGTCATCCCAAGATCAATCCAAGCATGAAATAATGTGAATACGTAAAGGAGAATAGCGGAAATATACTCACTTTGATCGGATTGTAGGATGTGTGTAGAATAAAATTTTACTTTGAGAAGTTCCTCCAAGCTCCTTTTTGAATGTTGAATCCAAGCTCCAAGCTTTGAGATTTGAGATTCCAAGCTCTTGGGAATGTTTCCCTAACACCTTGTATGATTCCTTTGAGTGTGTGCTAGCACTAGAAAAATTGCAACAATTTCTTCTTGTTCTTTGATGAATTCGGCCAAGCCAAATTGGGAGAGAAAATGTTGCTTTGGGCATGAATGAGAGAGAGAGGAGAAGGAAGTGAATGTTGACTTGTGTAAATTGATTTCCAAAATCAAAATCAAGATATACCAAAAATTTGGTATTAAGTTAATCACCTTTCATTTGTGTGTTTTACAAGTTAACAACCGCCCACCAAATTCCATCACCAAAAATGTAAGCTATATGACAAGTGATGTGACATGTGGGCCCCACTTCATTCAAAATCCGAGTGGGCCCGCAAACACATCCCGGGCTCGGGTTCGTTAATTTCGAATAAATGAATTTTCCGTTGCGACGTAATTAAATCAAATTTAATTAAATAATTATGCCTAGCAAAATTACTATTCACGTCGCTAGCGAATTAATTCTAAATTAATTCGTTTGCCCGAATTAAAATCTAATTTTAATTCCGTTATGAAATTTAATTTCATTTAATATATCGAATATATTATTTTATCGATTAATTCCAAATTAATCGTTCTCTCTCTACAAATAGTATTTTATCCCAGATAAAATCTCTCCACAATTAATCCTAGATTAATTATGTTCGAATCATACGTCATCGGTGAATCTTCGGGAAGCGACCCATGAGATCCATGGATATGTTGGCAGTAAATACGGTCGTCGGACTATCCGAACACGTGAGTATCTCATACTACGTTCTTACCGATTTATGAGACATGGTTGGCTTCTAGCAAAGCACCGTGCCTACCCAATTCTCCAGAAATATTCTTAAAGGAATATATAATCTTTGTCAGACGTAGTATATATAGTATTGCGTATTGCGATCCATTATCAGATGTCACATGCAAGGCCTGGGGCTGGAATAGTGTCTGCCCCGTACGAAGCATATATCGGATCACAAGCAACTAGTCTCTTTAATCGGATAATCATGACCTTGTCATATAATCCCGATGGTTGCAACACATTAGAGTACCAATTCTGTATCCCTGCGTGATCATCATCTCCATATGACTGAAGTGATACTTCCGTCTTGACATCATACACAATACACTACGATTATCGATAAACCCAGAAGAGGCGTACACAGAACCTGTTAAAGTCTCGGACGACCAAAACCAAAGCGTATTGATTGTTGCAAGTACTAGCGATGTAAGTCTCAGGTTAAGACCAAATACACCTACCCTGATGCAGATTCCCATAGACACATAGTCATACTACCAATGGGATTCCGAGGGGTCTATCCAGAGCGAATCTATTTCTGTACCATCGGTAAACAGAACCTCCTATCACACTTGCATAAGTATCCAATACTTAAATATATGAGAACTATGTTGTTACGCTTCTATAACACGCACAAGTGCAATACTAGTTTATTCTGCATTATCGATGTCCAGTCTCGATAATACTACGACTAGGGATATTTAATGATTAAACCTATATGGATTGATATTGTCTCATATCTTATAATTTGGAACTAATCATAAGGACTTTTATCATTTATATATTTAAGTAATCAAATTACAAAATGATAAAATGCAATTTTCATTGTCACATAGTTAATTTGTACAAAAACCACAATGTCTTTTACAAATAGTGACGCTATGGGTCATAATTGTCCAACATATCGAAGGTTGTAACTGGGTTTATGGATTATAAGGTTAGCACTGTAGAGTTCTAGGGTTTCTATTTTTGCCTTCTGTTTTTTGGGAATTATTGTGTAAAGAGAGAGGTCGAAGTTTTGTATGAATCTTGTTAATAGTACATTGAGCTCTATTGATTCTTGAATTCAACGTGGATGTAGTTTGAGTTTCTCGGACGAATCACGGTAAAAACCTTGTGTTCTTTGTGTGCATGTGATTCTTGGACTTACTTGAAAATTCTATTCGCCCATTGAAATTGAAATTAGGGTTGGGTCCAAAAGGATAATTCCCAACAGTGACTATTATATGTGATAAATAGATTTAATTTGATTAGTGGTTAGTTAATCTAATCTTCGATATCATTAATTCACTACCTAGCCTACTAATGTAAATAGTAATAATGCTTTTGTAGTTCCACTTCAATTTTATTCTATTTTACAGTAATAATTCAGTGACAAAATATGAGGCGTTATAAGATAGCGCTATCATATCCACACAGCTGGGAGAAAAAAGAAACTTAAAATTTATTTTAATAGATTGTTGAACTCTATTATTTCTAATGGTCTTTTTTTTTTTTTTTTATAATTATTATATTTTATATGATTGTCAGTAGAATAACATAGACCTGATGGATAATTATAATACTTTGAAAACTAAACTTCATTTTATTACAACTAGTGTACAACTGTCCATTAAGAAAGAGAGCACAATTGTCCATTTTTATGATAAAGTAGAGGTCAAATTGGTGTCATTTTCCCATATTTGATAAATGTTAGCAACTTTGTAAAGCAAGGGTGAAGGGGTAGGGGTAATAATAGTTAGAGTTAGTAGAAAAGCGTAAGTTAGGTTCCGTCCAATTCGGCCAAAAAAAAAATTATAAATTAATTTTTAATTCTAAATATATAACTAAAATTTTAAGTTAAAATACAAAATTATAAAAACATTTTTCTCTTTTTTTTTTTCATTTTAAGTATTAAAAAAATTCAAAAAATTAATTTATTTAAAAAAAAAAAAAAACTAAAAACTTATTTTAAAAATATCCGACTCAACCCATTATCATCCTCCCTAATAATGACGGGTAATGGGAATTTGAATTGTCACTATTGTCAAATTGTGCCCTGTTTTAGGAAGTCGTGGAGGAGCCCTACAATAATCTTTCCATTTCTTTGTTTTGTGCACGAGTAATGATTTTCACACATAGTGATGCACAAAAGTAGACCCGGTCACAGTTCTGAACCGGAATTGAAACCGAATCAGAATCGAATTGGAAGAAATCAGACGGTTTTGATTCCTTTCGGTTCCAGTTCGAGAACAGGAATCGAAACCGATTTCGCATGGTTCGGTTAGGTTT
This sequence comes from Zanthoxylum bungeanum, assembly GCA_019454045.1. Classification (NCBI taxonomy): domain Eukaryota; kingdom Viridiplantae; phylum Streptophyta; class Magnoliopsida; order Sapindales; family Rutaceae; genus Zanthoxylum; species Zanthoxylum bungeanum. The sequence goes on from SKCR01027987.1 coordinate 268,264, forward strand.
GGAACCAGACAGTTTCAACCAAAACCGTTGGTTCCACTATAAAATTTAAATAAATTTAAGTTTTTATTTTATTTTTAATTTAATTTAATAAAATTAAAATAAATAAAATTTAACCGTTTGGGAATCGGAACCGAACCGGACAGTTTCGATCTTTTTTTAAATTTAAAATTTTAATTTTAATTTAAAAAAAATAAAAATAGGATTTCAAAATTATTTAAAATTATTAGTTTGAATTTATATTCATCTAGGGGTGAGAGGAATCATAGCTCACGTAATTCCATTACATTTTTTAGATATTTCCCCATTATAAAATTATAATTATTTACTCATCAATCATCATCATTATTTGTGTCTGGTGTTGATACTTCAGCTCTTATTCCGATTGCACTTGCAGATGCATTGTCGAATAAGTCTTCAAAGTCATCGGGGACATCTTTTTGTTACCTCAGATCAGCTCGCGTCCAATCATCCACACATGTTGTTGCTTCTAAAGTGCTTGGATGTAATGAAAATCGTCTCGTTTCCAAAATATTACCTCCTAAGTTGAAGGCTTGTTCAACAGCTACAATGGAAACATGTGCTGCCAGCACATATTTAGCAATATTTGATAAAACAGGATAGACATTTTGATGTCGGTTCCACCAGTCAAGTACTTAAAAAAATTTACTTACTAAAATTTCAGGAGGAAATTCGAAATTGATAGATAAATAATTATCGAATTCTGGGTTATTAGTCGTGTTGTCCCTCTGTTTTTTATTTCGTTGGAGTAACCAACGATCACCTACGCTAAGTCTTGAATGTATTACGGGTTTGCTACTAGATTGTCCTGATGATTGCAAGTTATATCTACTAACATAATCATTAAATAAATCTATTAAATCAATTTTTATTCCATCTATTATTTTTCTAATATTAACTTCATCATTTATTCCTAAAAATGCATAGTAAGTTTGTAAGCTACTATTCAAACCTTCTAAATTAAATTTAGGATAAAAAACTGTGGCAATAAGATAAAGTAATGGAATGTCTTTAAAATAAGTCAAATATTTTCTCTTCATAACAATAATAGCTTCAATTAAAATAATATCATTAACATTAGAACTTTCAGCATGCTCATATAGAGTACCAATAATATTCAAACATTCAACAAGAAATAAATTTATTGTAGAATAATAAACTCCGCTAAAAATATTTCTAGCATCATTTAGAAAGTTATAAATTATTTTCACAAATATCCCATTTAATAGGTAAAAGTGTTATATGTTAAACATGTTGGGAAAAAAAACTACATAATACATCTTTGTATTTAAAAGCTTGAGTTAAAAGAAAATAAGTTGAATTCCAACAAGTTTGAATATCTCGTGAAAATTTTACCGATTTAACACCATTTAATTTATAAAATTTGGCTCATTCTCTCATTACTTAAGAATATGACCAAATACAATTAAGTGCAATCTTAATAGGATTAATGTGATGTTCTTAAAAAGTCAGATCATCTTGAACACATAAATTAAGGACATGACATTTGCAACGAACATGAAAAAATTGAACCCCCAAATTTGGTTGATATATTCCTTTTAAATCTCTAATTGATGCAGTATTTGCGGATGCATTATCAAAACAAATTGTTAAAATTTTACCTAATAAACCATATTCATCAAAAATTCCTTTAATCAATTTATAAATATTTTGTGCAGTATGTTACTCATCAAAAACTCTAAATGCAATAAGTCATTTTTTCATGTTCCTGTTGGGGCAGTTGTGGAACCCCTAGGGTCGGATCGATGTCCCTCGCAACGGAAATGGGTCTAACCCATGGATATCAAGTATGTGTATAATTTTAAATAATTTAATAAAATACTATATTTCATTGCGAGTGTGTAGGAAAAAACCGGGACTGAATCGGAGTCCGAAAGCTCAAGAACGAGCGAAAACAAAAACAGCGCGCGTCAAAAGCGCGAGGCGCATGAAATACACACGCTATAGTGTGCGCGCACTGTAGCGCTATAGTGTGCGCGCACTGTAGTGCACAGGTCTGAAACTCCTTTTTTTTAATTGTTTCTTTGCAAACAATGCTTCAGCTCTCTGGAAAATTTCCAGAGAGCTGAAGCAATTATGGTATTTTACTCTAATTACTTCCGGTCTTCCCTAAACACTTTAAAAACACCCAAAATTAATTTTTAACTTCAAAATCAATATCAACACATGTTATAGAATAAAAATCAAGTTTTTCAAAATATAAAATATTTTTACAAAAAAACATAAATTTATTCTAAATACGCACTTGCGTAAATTTTAAATCCAAAACACAAACCAAATTTGAATCCCAATAAGAAATGTCTCGTGAACAATTCTAGGTCAACAAAAGGTGGTCAAATGATTCTAGAATAGTAGCCATAGCTCTTAGCTTTAATTTAGAGTTCCAAACTCTTATTAATTGTTTCATGTCCAACATAAACATCTTTGACGTAATTCATAAGCATGTTGTGTTTATACTTCTAAAGTATCATATCACAATTGATTAGCCTTATTTCAAAATTAAGCTATGTGTTCATGCATTTAATATACAAAAGAACATAGCTTAGGAGAAGATCAAACATTACCTTAGTAAGCTTGATGCACGATCCAATCTACTCCTCCTTTGTTGAAATGGTTGGAGAACCTCCAAGGTGTGCAAGCTTGACTTCAAGATCCAACCTTGATTTCCAATGCAAGCAAGCTTCACTTCAAGATCCAATCTTCATTTTTCCTAGATGAAATATTGTAGAGACCTCACAAGCTTCTCTAAACACTTCTCTAACTTAGGCTAATCTCTCAAGAATTACTTGTGTATAGCTTACTCAAGTTTTGCTTATGCTTATACTTGTAATTAAAACTTTCCTTAAGCTTGCTATTTATAGCAAAACTTAGACAATTTTTAATTAATAAAAGTTGTAATCAACTTTTAAGTGGGCTGAATCCAATTTGTCCAAATATTTATAATTAGGTGTGGCTAATATCCATTATCTCCCACTTTAATTGAATCTAATTAAATCAAGCCAAGGATTATGAAATGAATTAGTTCAATGTTTGCCACTTTGATTTAATCCAATTAAATCAAGCTAAAACCACATATTATTACATACTTACAATTACCATAATATCCTTAAATGGTAGAGATAATTATGATTTTACAATTAAGCCCTTGTGTAATTATTGAATTAATCCAATTAATCCAATTAGGTCAAAGTAAATAATCAATGTTATCCAATAACACTTGATTATCTTAGTTGATAATTACAATATCGAATATTATCTTTTATAAAAAATAATCGGCTACTCAAGTGCTCAACGACTACACTTCATGTTGGGACTCTCTAAGTTCAGATACGTTCGTCATATAAGCCTAGCTAATATATACACAATTCGGCCACATCCGAATTCGCAAAGAAAACGAACGACCTTTCTGAACTATACAAGTCGATGTCATCACATATGTATAACAATCTCTCCGTCGTAGACTATCTGAGTTGTGCTTAGGAAACATAGAATATACCGTCAAGTTTCCAAGGCGCACATCTAATGTCGACATGTCCACGATTCTTCATAACTGATGTGATCCACCCTAGGTGATCGACTTTGGCCAAAGATTTAGGAATCGTGACTTTACTCACATGGATACCTAAACCCCTTATGGTACACATACGGGCCGACAGATTCTATCTTGCTTCTCATTTGATTACTGAGTGAATCAGTCCACACCCAACGAATATCTAGAGGCCAAGACCATGAAAGGTTTCTGACATACATGGCATCAAAGTGTGTAGGATCTCATACAAAATCAATGATATCCTATAGTCAAAGGATTACACATGCTACTCGACTCGAGGAGATTCCTATTGACGGTGGTGTGTACTTCCAACTATTATGAATCACCTATGAATCATTCAATATTTTCTTCAACGAATACCCACATGTCTATACGAGTTTCCAAAACTCATGGTACATCGGGTTAAACCATTGGAACTCCAATTCCAATATACGACATGTTGGGGTTGGTGCTCAGAGCGCCAATTCCCGGTTGTATTTCTTTATGAATACTTCTGTAAAATGTTATTATTATGAATAATATATATGCAGTTTCTATAATATAATATATCTTTTAATATGATAAAGGCGTAATGACCTTGGAATGACTAGTCATGATACTGTTGTAAAAGCGTCGCAACTGACATTGAGTTGTATCATGACGTTATCATTCTCAGACAGTTCCTGGTCAAGGTTTACACTACTTGGTCAGTATAGTAAACCCGTTGAGACCGGTACATGTCGTATACTAGAATATATGATTCCAATGGTTTCTCAATGAACCATAAATATTGGAGACTAGTATAGACGTGTAGGTGTTTATAGCGGATAAACACTGAACGACTCACCAAAGATTCTTAATGGATGGTACACCAACGTTAATAAGAATCTTATCGGGTTGAGTAGCACCTGTGATTCTTCGACTTGAGATACCACTGTAGGCACATTAGACATCTTCCACACTTAGATGGCAGTCACGTCACCAATCTATTTAGATCAGACCTCTGTCTGTTCGTTGGGTGTGGATAGATCATCAGGGTGTCCTGTGTGTATCGAGATAGGCTATGTCAGTTCTTTGTATCAGAGCATATGTAGTCCATATGATTAGCAATCAGATAAAAACCATGGGCCCGTGGTACAATTTAGAAGCCAGTTCTAAATATTCTTTTTGAGATTGCTAATAGAGACGTCGACGGGATAATCCATATAGAGATTTGACGTTTACATCTATATCTCTGGGATATATCCGGATACCTGTGACGGAGGAATTATACATTCGCCATGACCTCGACCTGTATGGTTTAACGAGTTTATCCGTGATCGTCATAATTTACGGGTGGATAAATTATGGACACGAAATTGGATTTCGTGACGGATGTGCCTGAATCTAGAGTCTCACTAATGAAATATACTCGTAGAGCACTAGGGCAACCATTATAAATAATATTGATTATTTATAAAGTCGTTTAAAGGTTAAACGCAAAATACATGTGTATGGACCCGATAGTCATTTCCTTAATTTTGTGTATTTGCATTTAATGTTAGATTAATTCAAATACACATTAATTAATTTTCAAATTGAGATATTTGACTAATATTATAAATAAATATATGTATTTGATATTTAATGTAAATATAATACATATATTTAATATATTTGTATTTAATTAAAATCATATATATATGTATTTGACTAATATTATAAATATATATATGTATTTGATATTTTATGTTGATTGGATTCCATCTTGATGTGTTTTGAACATGTAAATGCAAAATGCACATTATCCCCCCTTGTTGAGGCTCTCGGCCTTGGTGTAGTATTTTGGGAATTTTTGTTGCAATTTGAATTTCAATTTGTAGGACATGTTAAATTCATATTTTAAATGATTTAGAATCATCCAAAATCATTTCGAACAATTTTGGATTAAAATGAACAAAATGCAATGTTTAAGGGTAATTCGGTAATTACACAGAAATATGATTATTTGTGTAATATTTCATAATTTGATAATTGGATAATAAAATAAATAAGTTATTTCATTTATCCAAGAAAAAGTTTTTAAATCGGAAAATTTTGATTTTCCATTGTTCCGCTGCGTTACCGGATTTTCGCTATAAAACCCCTTCAAAATTGTATCAGAGCGAGTTTGAGTCTAGGCCCCCTAATATGATTAGCCCTTTAAATTCAATGTTTAATCATGTTTTCTTAACTTTATACATGCATGTTTTAATCTAATTTGATTAGATTTATGGTCCACTAAGTCAGACTGCTCACATTGGTTATTCGTACTTCGTTACCTTTACCGATGATATGTCACGGTACGGTTATGTCTATTTGATGCGACATAAATCGGAAACCTTTGAAAATTTCAAAGAGTTCCGAAATGAAGTAGAAAAACAAACTGGTCAATATATTAAATGTCTTCGATCCGATCGAGGCGGCGAATATATTAGCAGTGAGTTCATGGATTATATGAAGGAGAATGAGATTCTCGCTCAATATACTCCTCCAAGTACTCCACAGCACAATGAAGTGTCTGAAAGGAGAAATCGGACTTTATTGGATATGGTCCGATCATTGTTGAGTTTCACATATTTGCCCTATTACTTATGGGGCTACTCTCTTTTAACAGCTGCATATCTTTTGAATAAGATTCCTTCAAAAGCTATTCCTACGACTCCTTATGAGATATGGTTCGGTAGGAGACCAAATCTTAGTTACATTATGGTTTGGGGTTGTCCTGCCTATGTCAGGGTGACTCAGCAAGATAAGCTTTCGCCTCGAGGGCAAAAATTTAGGTTTGTCGGATATCCTTCGAATACGAGGGGATATATGTTCTATGATACCGAGCATCGAAACATGTTCGTAGCTCGCTTTGCAAAATTTCTAGAAGTAGAATTTTTGTCAGAAGGTGGTAATCATAGACAAGTTGAGCTTGATGAAGTCCAACCTGAAAACAACGAACCAACGGAGGAACCTGAAGTTCAAGTAGATGAATGACCTTCAACACACACTCCGTAGGTCAGAAAGGGTATCTAGACCTCCTGAACGCTTGTATTTGATACAAGAAAATAGTCTATATGTTCTCTTAGTAAAAGAGACTGATCCTTTCACCTATAGAGAATCGATGTTGGACATCGACTCCGTGAAATGGCAAAGTGCCATGAAATCTGAGATAGACTCAATGCATGAGAATCAAGTTTGGGACTTGGTTCCACTTCCCGAAGGAATTGTTCCTATCGGTTGTAAATGGGTTTACAAGAGGAAGCGAGGGCCTGACGGTAAGGTTGAAACTTACAAGACCCGACTGGTAGTAAAAGGTTACACGCAGCGATCTGGTGTCGACTCCGATGAAACTTTTTCACCAGTAGCAATGCTTAAGTCTATTCGGATTTTGCTTTCTATAGCTGCGTATCATGACTACGAGATTTGGAAAATGGATGTCAAAACGGTTTTTCTAAATGGATTTCTTGATGAAGAAATCTATATGGAACAGCCGGAAGGTTTTGCGTCCAGCGAAAACTCGGATATGATGTGTAAGCTTAAGAAGTCCATTTATGGATTTAAACAAGCTTCACGAAGTTGGAATCTTCGATACGACGAGATTATTAGATCATCTGGTTTTCTCAAGAATTCGGAAGAATCCTGTGTGTATCAGAAGACCAGTGGGAGCATGATCGTATTTTTAGTCCTATTTTTTGATGACATCATAATCATTGGGAATGATTTAGGTTTGTTACAAAGCGTCAAAGCGTAACTCTGTAAGAATTTCTCCATGAAGGACCTGGGAGAAGCTTCCTATGTTTTAGGGATAAAACTCTATAGAGATAGTCAAAGGAAGCTGATTGGGTTATCCCGATCAACGTATATAGATAAGATCTTGGAACGGTATAATTTTGGTAACTGTAAGACAACAAACATACCGTTCAGACATGAGATTCATCTTTCCAAGAAGATAAGTCCACAAACAGAATATGAGAAGGTTAGAATGTCTAACCAACCTTATGTTTCGTGTTTGGGTAGCATAATGTATGCCATGTTATGTACAAGGCCTGATATCAGTTTCGCTGTTAGCGTAACTAGTCGATATTAGTCCAATCAAGGTAATGACCATTGGATGGCCATTAAACATATCCTGAAGTATCTAAAAGGTACTAAGGATAAGTTAATAATTTATGGAGGAAACGAATTGCAAGTTAACGGGTAAACGGATTCCGATTTCCAATCGGATCCCGATGATAGAAAGTCTACATCTAGATTTGTATTTACCTTTAACGGAGGTGCAGTTTGTTGGAAGAGTTACAAATAGGGATCAACAGCAGATTCCACCACTGAGGCGGAATATATTGCAGCTTCTGAAGCTGCAAAAGAGGCTGTGTGGATAACGAAATTTGTCACAGAATTGGGAGTTGTCCCAAGTATCGAGAATGTGATTCCGTTAAACTGTGATAATACTGGAGCCATTGCGCAAGCAAAGGAACCGATGGCGCATCAGAAGTCGAAGCATGTGGAACGCAAGTACCACATCATTCGAGAGATTGTGTCGCGAGGGGATATTGTCATATGTAAGGTACTGAGTGAAGATAATGTAGCAGACCTGCTGACAAAGGCCATACCTCCGAAGTTGTTTGATAAACACGTGGAGTCGATGGGTATTAGATACAATCGTTATTGGCACTAGAGCAAGTGAGAGTTTTTGTTGGGGTTGGTGCTCAGAGCGTCAATTCCCGGTTGTATTTCTTTATGAATACTTCATTAAAACGTTATTATTATGAATAATATATATGCAGTTTCTATAATATAATATATCTTTTAATATGGTAAAGACGTAATGACCTTGGAATGACTAGTCATGATGCTGTTGTAAAAGCGTCGCAACTGACATTGAGTTGTATCATGACATTGTCATTCTCAGACTGTTCCTGGTCAAGGTTTACAGTCAGTATAGTAAACTCGTTGAGACCGATACATGTCGTATACTGGAATATATGATTCCAATGGTTTCTCAATGAACCATAAGTCTTGGAAACTAGTATAGACGTGTAGGTATTTATAGCGGATAAACACTGAACGACTCACCGAAGATTCTTAATGGATGGTACACCAATGTCAATAAGAATCTTATCGGGTTGAGTAACACTTGTGATTCTTCGACTTGAGATACCATTGTGGGCACATTAGACATCTTCCACACTTAGATGGCAGTCACGTCACCGATCTATTTAGATCAGACCTCCGTCTGTTCGTTGGGTGTGGATAGATCCTCAGGGTGTCCTGTGTGTATCGAGATAGGATCCGTCAGTTCTGTGTATCATAGTATAGGTAATCCATATGATTAGCAATCAGATAAAAACCATGGGCCCGTGGTATAATTTAGAAGCCAGTTCTAAATGTTCTTTTTGAGATTGCTAATAGAGAGGTCGACATGATAATCCCTATAGAGATTTGACGTTTACATCTATATCTCTGGGATATATCCGGATACCTGTGACGGAGGAATTATACATTCGCCATGACCTCGACCTGTATGGTTCAACGAGTTTATCCGTGATCGTCATAATTTACGGGTGGATAAATTATGGACACGAAATTGGATTTCGTGACGAATGTGCCTGAATATATAGAGTCTCACTAATGAAATATACTCGTAGAGCACTAGGGCAACCATTATAAATAATATTGATTATTTATAAAGTCGTTTAAAGGTTAAACGCAAAATACATGTGTAGGGACCCGATAGTCATTTCCTTAATTTTTGTGTATTTGCATTTAATGTTAAATTAATTCAAATACACATTAATTAATTGTCAAATTGAGATATTTGACTAATATTATAAATATATATATGTATTTGATATTTAATGTAAATATAATACATATATTTAATATATTTGTATTTAATTAATTATTTAATTATTAAACGATTAAATTAATTAAAGTATAAATATTTTAAGGTTATGATATTTTACTTTAATGACTTGGTTGCCTTTGTTGACTTGCTTTATTACATTAAATTGTTTAATGATTAAACTTGCAAGTTTATTAAAAGCTTTAATTGAAACAAAATACAAATATCTAGATATTTTGTTTATTCTTGCTACACCATTCGGCCAAGGCATGTTTTGGAGCAAGTATAAATTATTTTGTTTCTTTTAGGGTTTTCATTAAGTCAAACACTTATCAAATACTCCATTAAAAGAAAACAAAGAAGCTTGAAGAAAGAAAAAGAAAACAAGGAAAAACTTGGATTTTAGTAAGTTTTTCCAACTTGCTATTAGAGAGGAAAATATTCCTTGAGTTCTAGGCTTCTTGATCTGAGTTTCTTATGTTGTTATATTCTTTATTCTTTGTGTTTTTTTGGATGGAATTTTGATGATAAGGTTATGTATGTATAAAGATCATAGAATGTTACTAATGAGCTAGTAAGCTTTCTTTTGATGTTTTTAGAAACTTGTTGCCAATGTAGAGTTATTGACCAACTCTTAAATGACCTAAATTTTTTCTATAGTTGTTTCATTGTGGTGAAGCTTGATTGGAATGGAAGAAATGATTGAAGTATTGGATTTAACCAATTTGGTCTAATTTGTCCAATTTGATGAAATTGAAAAATTTGTTTTTAAGACCACTTCCAAATTTGGGGCTTTTCATTTATGTTGTGTATTTAGATGTGTATATGATACATATAAAATCTTATGTTGATTGGATTTCATCTTGGTGTGTTTTGAACATGTAAAGTGCAAAATGCACATTATCCCCCCTTGTTGAGGCTCTCGGCCTTGGTGTAGTATTTTGGGAATTTTTGTTGCAATTTGAATTTCAATGTGTAGGACATGTTAAATTCATATTTGAAATGATTTGGAATCATCCAAAATCGTTTCAAACAATTTCAGATTAAAATGAACAAAATGCAATGTTTAGGGGTAATTCGGTAATTACACAAAAATATGATTTGTTGTGTAATATTTCATAATTTGATAATTGGATAATAAAATAAATAAGTTATTTCATTTATCCGAGAAAAAGCTTTGAAATCGGAAAATTTTGATTTTCCACCGTTCCGCTGCGTTACCGGATTTCCGCTATAAAATCCCTTCACGACATTGCTAGTCTTATAGGTTATAAGAATTCGACCGTATTCCAAAACCAACGATTAGGAATATTTACTTTAAGAATAGTTTACACCTAGTGTCAAGACTATTTTAAGGTCGATGTCATTCTTAGCATATCTATACATCAATCAAATACGCATAATGATAATACCATTAATAAGGTATGAAATGAAAAATATAGTTATTTTATTAATAAATAATAAAATGTACAATTCGGATTAGCACTCCAAGCACCAACTCCATCAGTTTCATGATACATCAATCCAATGACAAGTCACACCCATGTATAAGTGTGTCCAAATATCAGAACAAATAGAAAGACGACATTTAATATCTTTAAATATTTCATTTAAAATAATTTTACCATCTTTGTATAATTTAAAAATTTATCGTTTTGTTGTATTTCTAGGCATTTTACAAGCAACAAGATTTAAAGCATTTCAAACATAATTAATAAAGTCAATTTTTTTCTCCAAAACTTAAAGAAAGATGTGTCATACAAGTAAATTTAGCAAATTCTTCTATATTTTTAGCATCATAATATTTAAATAAATCTAAAGAACTCGTACCTCTACTAGATGAAGCGTACCTGCCTATTTGAGTTTGTGTTGTATCAAGTCCAATTTCAGCGGCATGATGTATATCCAAGTGCTTGTTAATATTGCCATAACCGCCGGTAAATTTGTAAGATACACCACAATAGTTGCATATTGCTATTGGACCTTCATTTTCAGTATCAACTAAATGAAAATGAATTTTAAAAATATCGAAAGATCGAGACTTAATTTCTCATCTCCATGTACCGATACTTTGGCTGCTCTCTTGGGTTGGCACGTTGGACATGATGCTCTCAGATGAGCTTGCCATTTTTTGTTATTATTGAAGGATTACAAAATTAAATCAATGTGAGAAATTGAAGATGAGAAAATTGAGAATGAGAGAATTAAAGAAAGTGAGAGAATTGAAAATTAGTGTGTTGAAAAAATGAAGAATGACCCATATTTATACTTTTTTGGATTATTTTGTGATATCTAAATTGCCCATAATACTAACCGTTTTATTAATGTTATTAAGGGTAATTTAGTAATTACATATACATTTAATATTTTACTTTAAAAAAAAAATCATTTTCAAAGCAGCAGGGAGCCGTTGCTCCCTGCTAAAGCCCAACGGCTACTAGCCATTGGGCCAAACGGTTCCAATCGGAACCGCGAAACCTCTTGGAACAGGACAGTTCCAATGGTTCCAATTCGAATCGTTGGAACTGTCCGGTTCGGCTAGGGTGGAACCCAAACCGAATTAGAAAAATATGGTTCCATAATCGGAACCGGTCGATAGCTACCGGTTCGATTTTAGTTTCGAATCGGAACTGTGATCGGGTCTACAACCAAGTGTATTTAAAAATATACAAAGAATAGAAAGAGAATAAATTATTTTTCAAATACACATGATTATATAATTGATTGTACAAACATCATTTTTCATTTCAAAAACAATAAAACATGGGTTGTTTGCACAAGGCATAGTGGGGCTGTAGAGCGATTCTTTTTTTAGAAATGTTAGAAATCATGTTGTAAAATCATCTGATTCGATCTTAAGCGGAGCAAAATCCTCGATAGTTCTAGGTTTTTGTTGGAGTTCCTACGGTCCCAAGGATCGAATCAAAAGCTTATAAACATGTGAGAATACAATCGAGAAAGTCGCGGAATACTTACATCGATCGGTTGAGCGACGCGAGAGGCAACAAATCTTCAAATTCTGCTCGGCAGTGGCAGTTCACAGCTCACTGATTTTCGGCCTTTGATCAACTTCGTCAAGCTCCAAGCTTCGTCATTTGATTCCCGGCTCATGGGTGGACTTTTCTATCACCTTCGCATGTCTTCGTAGTGTGCTAGCACTCCCGATTTTGCCACAAAATTGCGACACTAAGCTTCCCATTTCTTCCTTGGTTCACGGCAGTGAGCTGCCAAAACAGAGGAAAAACTGCCCTTGTTGGGCGAGAGAGAGAGAGATGAGAGAAAGTGAGAGTTGTATGTGTTGGTTCCAAATTTGTGTATCAAATACTCAAATTTGAATTTCAAATTCATTTGCCATGAATTTGGCTTTCAAAAAGTCAAGCCATAATGGCACCAACCACTTCCATCAACTTACATCAATCCATCAATCATGAATAGTGACTTGCGTCAATCACTCAAAGTGAAAGACATCCATCACTTGATTGATGAATGATGTGACGCTAGATGCGACTAGCGATATGACGTTTGATTTGATTTGTGTGTTGCACTCGAATTCGAAATGCGAATGCGCTCGCAAATAATCTTGGGCTCAGGTTCGCTAATTCCAAATTAACGAATTTTCCGTGCGTCGCAATTAAATCTAATTTAATTAAATAATCATGCCTAGCATAATTACTATTCACGTCGCTAACGAATTAATTCTAAATTAATTCGTTCGCCCGAATTAAAATCTAATTTTAATTCCGCGTCGAAATCCAATTTCGTTTAATATATCGAATATATTAATTTATCAATTAATTCCAAATTAATCATTATCTCTCTTTAATTGATATTTTATCCCAGATAAAATATCTCTGCTGTTAATCCCAGATTAATTTTCACTCTCTTCTAATTAATCCCAGATTAATTTAGAGTGCGAGTCATACGTCATCGGTGAATCTTTGGGAAGCGACCCATGAGATCCCCAGATATGTTGGCAGTAAATTCGGTCGTCGGACTATCCGAACACGTAAGTACCAAGTACTACGTTTTACCGATTTACAATATAAGATTGGCTTCGAGCAAAGCGTCATGCCTACCCAATTCTCCAGAAATATCCTTACAGGAATAAGGATCTATATCAGACGTAGTATACGTAGTATTGCGTATGTCTGTCCAGTATCGGATGATCACGTGCTAGGCCTGGGGCTGGAATTATGTATGCCCCGTACGAAGCACATGTCGGATGTCTGGTAACTAGTCTTTATAATCGGATAAACATAACCTTGTCATTTTATCCCGATAGCTGCAGCATTTAAGAGAACCAGTCCCGTATCCTACGTGACCATCATCTCCACTATGACTGGAGTGATATTTCCGTCTTGACATCACACCCAACACACTACGATTCTCAATATACCCAGCATTGGCGTACACAGAACCTGTTAAAGTCCTGGACGACCGCAACCAAAGTAAATTGATTGTCGCAAGTATTAGCGGTGTAAGTCTCAGGTTAAGGCCAAATACACCTACCTTGATTTCGGACTTCCATAGACACATAGTCATACTACCAATGGAATTCCGAGGGGATCTATCCAGAGCGAAGCTGTTTCCCGTACCATCGGTAAAATACAACCTCCTATTACACTTGCACGAGTATCCTATACCCAAATATATGATAACTATGTCGTTGTGCCCTCACAAACGCGCACAAGTGTAATACTAGTCTTTTACGCATTTATCGATGTCCAATCTCGATAATACTCTGACTAGGGATATTTAATGATTTATCCTTCGTGGACTGATACTGTCTCATATCATTCTCAATCCAGGAACAAATCATAGGGACCTCCTATCATTTATACATCTAGGTGATCTAATCACAAATGATAAGAGTGCAATCTCATTTGTCACATAGTTAATTTGTACAACAACACCGTGATCTGTACAAATAGTGACGCTATGGGTCATAATTGTCCAACAATCTCCCACTTGGCCTATAGCCAGTCACTCGAGTGTCTGACACCCGAACTATGTACGGTTGGCTCAAATTACCGAGGAAATGATTTTGTCAGCGGATTTGTATGATTATCATCTGATGCGATTTATTCGATCATCACATCGCCACGATGTATGATCCGAACGAATCAGATGAATATCGAAGTATATATCTTGATCGTTGATGAGACCATTAATTCTTTAGCCTGTGCTGACGCCTAGCTCAGCTGCTAACAGAATTATATCTAATCTAATTAGATTTGTTATCGACCCAATTGGCTTCTATTGCTGCCTCTGCTGCAGCAATAACCCGCATTTGTTGTTTATACGGTAACAGTATCTTGCTTGGAAGATTTCCAGCTCACTGTTCCGTTATTCAAACTGTATAGTACCGTTTGCGACTTATAGTCATTTTTATCGGTTTGGAAACTTGCTACAGTGATCTCAGTCACTTCAAGTTCTCCTTCTCCATAGACTTAGACAGCATCCTTAGTTCTCTAAGATACTAACGGATGTTCTTAACATCAATCCAGTGACTATCACTAGGATTGACCTGTTTGTGAATCCATATGCTCAAAGCGTATGAGACATCAGGTCGCGTACATTTTTCAATGTATGATTTCACGGAGAGTTTTCTCGAAAGCCAAGATTTCACCGATTGTTTTATGGGAATATCATTTCCAAGAAATGACATATATTATCATTATTTATAGGACAGCCACCGTCAGTGCGCTCCCACTAACCCTCTTATATACACAAGAATCATTTTCGTTTTGAATTAAATCATAAATCATTATGATTACATCAAAACGATAATTCTTAGAACCTAATGCTTGTTTCAATCCAAACATGGATCGAATAACCTGCAAACCTTGTTTTCTAGTTTTGGATACGACAAAACCGACAGGATATTGTAAACATCCTCCAAAAGGTTTCCTTTTCAGGAAAGCGATTTTTCCCGTTCAGCTGTCATATTTCATAAATGCAACATGCAGTATTAGCAAGCATTATCCAAATGGATTTACCATGGCAACGGTTAAAAGGTTGAATCGAAATCAACATAATGTTGATAACGATACATTTCCACTAAAAGCCTAGCTTTATACGTTGGTATGTTGCCATCCATGTATGTCTTCCTTGAAGACTTATAAAGTACCGATAGGCACAATGCCTTGCGGTACATCAACTAGTATCCAAACTTAGTTGATATACATGGAATCCATTTCGGATTCATGACACTTTGTCATAATAGGGAGTCGATACCTTGTATCACTTCCTCATACGTAGTCATTTGGTTTTCCTCAATAAGATAGACATCTTTATGAGGTGAGATCAGAAACCCATACCCCAGGTTGTTTTCTGACTCTCTCCAACTTACGCGGTTCTTGTGTATTCGAAGATTATGGTATAGTTTCATCCTTGATGAACAATTTGTGTTCCATTAGGAATCGGTGCTTTTTAATAGTATTACTATCCTCCCACTAACCACTACATATCGGTATTCCTCTTAGGAAAACCGCATGGTGAGCAACAATCTAATTGTTCTCTTGTGAGTTGTATAAGTACAATACTTTGGTATCCCTAGGATAACCTACAATTCGGAACTTATCCAATTTGGGTTCTAGTTTGGTATCATCCAAACATATGCCTAGCAACCCAAATCATCAAGAATGAGAAATCTGGTTTATTTCGTGTTCATATCTAATATGATATCTGTCAAACAGATTTTAATGGAACCTTATTCTAAATAAGTTCTTGCACTGCACATGCTTATCCTTTGAAGGAAATGGTAGCTCAGAGCGACTCATGATTAGCCTTATCATGTCCAACAAAATTCGGTTACTCGGTTCGGACACACCGTCAAAATGACGTGTTACGGGAGGAGTCCTCATAGAAAGAATACTATACTCTTTCTATTATATTAGAAACTTATTGTTTAAGTATTTTCCATTACGGTCTTACCGTGATAGTTTAATACTTTAGCCGATCTATTTGTCTATTTCGTGTCGAAACTCTAAAAGTTTCTGATTTGTGTTTCGAAAGAAACACGTAACCATAACACGATGCCACATCCGTAAAGGTCACGAAATATTCATTTCCACCTCTAGCCTAGCTAGACATGGGCCCACTTGTTTCACTATGAACTAGGGCTAACAGATTGGTGGCATTTACACTTTTACCAAGTAAATAGTATTTTAGGCATTTTGCCCAATAAACTAGATTCGTAGACTTTATTTGAATGGAATCAAATCAGTCCGAGTACCCACTCTTCGAAAGTGTGGATATACGATTCTTGTTTAATTGTGTCCCCGACAACAATGCCAAATTTTAGTTTCTTCTGATCAAATCAGTTCGAGCTATTTGTTTGTCACGTTATATGTTTGAGATTTATTTAAATTCAAAATATAAATATTGTTATTCACATCTAATGTGTTTATCTCAATATCATCTTTATATAATAAAACACTTTAGTGTTCTAGAATATAAAGGTTCACCCGCAGCGGGTCAAACACTGATATAGAGATAATGTTTCTAGTCAAACTAGTTATATTATAACGGTTTCTAAATTTAGGTACACACCGTCAAGGTAGTTCCCAAACTTAGGTATCTACGGTTAAAACAGCGACTTTCGTCCCATTTCTAATTCGCAGATGAATCTCAATTGATGTCATTATCCTGCTCATAGCAGATTCTGAACATCAATATATATATATTAATATCACACTATGTATCTAAAATCCAATTTTAATACTAGTAGTGAATATATTTATGACAAACATATTTGAAGTCGGAGCCTTGCTCGTTCTTCAATTCCTTCATGTCTGCTTTGTCCAAACGGCAGTCACGCTTCCGCGATCCCGTTTGCCACAATTTAAGCAGACATTTTAGGATATGTCATTTATCTTCCCAGAAGATTATAATGATTTTACCTTTGCCCTTTTCAACACTCCAAAAGCTTTTGGCCAAACTCCGGGTTTCTAGAATATCGAAGTAAGGTGCGCATTGCGCTACTTTCCTAATTGCAAACTTTGACTTTGTCTCATTGAGAATAGTCATTAACTCTCCAAGAGTTATTTATTGCAATTTAGTACTTCTAAAATCTAAGTTAATAGATTTATGAACATCCTTCAATTTCATTATCATACTTTAAGGATCTAATCCTTAGTTCTGATTCAGAAATTAAGGAGTCTACTGCGACAAGCTAAATGGATTAAGCACTAAAGTTATCATTACATAAATCTTCCAAAGATTATGCTCGACTATTTGCTTAACTCCGGGCTTAGGCATAATATGTTATTTTATCAAATAAAGTAACTTATTATTTTCCAGGACCATCCTGAAATTTATTCCCAATTTGAAAATTAAACCATTTAAATACATTTTCCCTAGGATTATGTTTTAAATGTCAATCTTTCAATTATATCTTGATTCTAATAGTCCAACTATTTAATCAACGATTTCGGTACTATTTATTATAATGATTACTATAGTCCAACTATATAATCAACTATACTTTAATAGATTAAAATCAAGTATATTGATTACTATAATCCAATTATAAAATCAACTATAAATGAATAGTTTGAATATAGTCCAACTATTTATTAAAACAACATTTAAATATTAGTCCAACTAACATTTAATTTATTTGACGAATGATATTTGTTTGAGCGCGTATGGCAAGTTATTGAATGAATATTGCAAATTCAATTCTTGTCTCCCACTATTTTTCGGCGAGCCTCTAACCCTCTGTCGAGTACTCGGGAAACCGTGTTTCCTTAGCGAGCTAGGATCCCGTTAAATATCACACAATCTTGACTTTGGCCAACAAATTGTATGATAATTAACTAGGTAGATCTCTAAGATCGATTGGATCCAATCCAATTCCTAGATCCGGTAGGGGGACATCCAAGTCCGAAACATATATCTTATATATGTCAATACATCCAATGTATTACCTAACCTTTTTCCTCTGAATCAACTAAGCCTTGGCTTTGGCACAACAAACTTAGTGATCCCAGTTAAGCGCGACCCATTGACCATGGAAAGCTTCGTAATCAATGTCGATGGACAAGAAGTGGTCTTGACTTTGGCCAACAAACCACAACTTGGACAAGACACCAATATGGAACAAAGCTCTCGTGATTCAAACACATCATCGACGGATAAAGGCCTTGACTTTGGCCAACAAGCCAATGCCAGTCTCGGAGCTTGAGTGAGAATCACTCAATGGAAGGAAAAACGCTTAATATTTTGCGAGGGTTTTTCGTGTGCAAATTGGCAACCAATTTATTATCTTTTTTAAGGTCTCATCATCATACACCCTTAAACATGCATTCTAAACACATAAAAAGCGCATATGAAAATTAATAATGATATGCGGATGGATACTTTACACATTGATCCTAGATCAAATCTCTCCATTTCTCTCTCCCGCTAGCACATGTATTACTTCTACCCGTTACACTACACTTCTAAAGAAACCTCATTTACATTGAGGGGAATAGGTGAGAAGAGAATACAAAGAGTAAGGAGGTGATAAGGCTGGACACTCAGGTCCAATTAATATCAAATCAATTTATTACAACAATTTCTAAAATTGTCCTACCCATTTAATATCCATCCGATATACATTATTCATGCATCGCAATCATGTATTCACACAAGCATGTTATCAATCAATCTAATCAAATTAATTAATCTGACAATTAGTGACCATCCAATGTTCAAACAACGATTTGATTTTGCTCGAGTCAAACTCGTTTTGCGAATAAGTACTCAAAGTACGAATTCTCGAATTAAATTAAACTACATAATTAAATCCAATTCAATTTGTATTTAATTCTAATTCACTATTTAATTCCAAATTAAATATTACACTTTATTAATGAACTTTTACGACTTAAATTCCAAATTTAATCGTTACGAGTCTCAAAGCCCGATTAACGTCCAACGTCAATTTAATTAAAGTTCAATGGGCTTTTAATTAATTTCTTGAGGCGTGGACTTTTGGTCAACTCGGGTCAAACCCAAAAACCAAAGTCCAATCCGGGAGTTACCCCATAAGCCCAGAAATCAATTTAGGCCCAATTAAACTTTAAAGGTCCATTAAGTCGCATTTGGGCTTTATGGAGGCGGTTTTGGGCCTAATTGGATCCAATCCATTTGGCCTAAACCTAACTTGGTACAACCAAGCCCAATTAGCCCAATAACAACATAACAAGCCCAAATCCAATTTAAGGCCCAACATAATTAAATTACAAAAACCCAATTTCATAATCTAATTACCTAAAGTGTATAACATAATTAATCACCCAAATCAATATTTCCAAAACATCAAATTAGCCTAATTAATCATGCTTAACATCAACAAAACATGTCCAACACATTTCATCAAAAATCAAACCCAATTGCATGCTATAAGCTCTCGGCAATGGAGGGGATTTTGTGTCCGATTCGGTTTCAATCCAATTAAATCGACAATCGACATTAAATCAACATCCTCAATCGTTTCAAGTCATCCAATGATCAATGAAACAAAAAATCACCAAGACACTTAGGGCTATAACTCTCGGCTTTTAGGGTTTATTATGCCAAATTACAAATCCAATCCAATTGAATCAAATTCAACATTAAATAAACATTCCCTAATGATTTCCAACACATCTAATGAATCAAAAAATCAAAATTCCAAGACATTTAGGATCATCAACCATTCGACCAACACATCGAATTTGGGGAAAAATGTTCCAAACACTTTTTCATCAAATTGATCCAATCAATCATCAATTAAAACATATCTAAGCATACTAATTCATCCAATTTCATTAAATCATGCTCAAATACAATTTACCCAAATTTTAAGCCCTAAATTCATTTCATGCTTTTAACAACGCTCTGATACCATTTTTGGAGTTCCTACGGTCCCAAGGATCGAATCAAAAGCATATAAACATATGTGAATACAATAGAGAAAGTCGCGGAATACTTACATCGATCGGTTGAGCGACGCGAGAGGCAACAAAGCTTCAAATTCTGCTCGGCAGTGGCAGTTCACAGCTCACTGATTTTCGGCCTTTGATCAACTTCGTCAAGCTCCAAGCTTCGTCACTTGATTCCCGGCTCATGGGTGGACTTCCCTATCACCTTCGCATGTCTTCGTAGTGTGCTAGCACTCCCGATTTTGCCACAAAATCGCGACTCTAAGCTTCCCATTTCTTCCTTGGTTCACGGCAGTGAGCTGCCAAAACAGAGGAAAAACTACCCTTGTTGGGCGAGAGAGAGAGAGATGAGAGAAAGTGAGAGTTGTATGTGTTGGTTCCAAATTTGTGTATCAAATACTCAAATTTGAATTTCAAATTCATTTGCCATGAATTTGGCTTTCAAAAAGTCAAGCCATAATGACACCAACCACTTCCATCAACTTACATCAATCCATCAATCATGAATAGTGACTTGCGTCAATCACTCAAAGTGAAAGACGTCCATCACTTGATTGACGAATGATGTGACGCTAGATGCGACTAGCGATATGACGCTTGATTTGACTTGCGTGTCACACTCGAATTCGAAATGGAATATGCTCGCAAATAATCTCGGGCTCGGGTTCGCTAATTCCAAATTAACGAATTTTCCGTTGCGTCGCAATTAAATCTAATTTAATTAAATAATCATGCCTAGCATAATTACTATTCACGTCGCTAACGAATTAATTCTAAATTAATTCGTTCGCCCGAATTAAAATCTAATTTTAATTCCATGTCGAAATCCAATTTCGTTTAATATATCGAATATATTAATTTATCGATTAATTCCAAATTAATCATTATCTCTCTTTAATTGATATTTTATCCCAGATAAAATATCTCCGCTATTAATCCCAGATTAATTTTCTCTCTCTTCTAATTAATCCCAGATTAATTTAGAGTGCGAGTCATACGTCATCGGTGAATATTTGGGAAGCGACCCATGAGATCCCCGGATATGTTGGCAGTAAATTCGATTGTCGGACTATCCGAACACGTAAGTACCAAGTACTACGTTTTACCGATTTACAAGACAAGGTTGACTTCTAGCAAAGCGTCATGCCTACCCAATTCTCCGGAAATATCCTTACAGGAATAAGGATCTATATCAGGCGTAGTATACGTAGTATTGCGTATGTCTGTCCAGTATCGGATGATCACGTGCTAGGCCTGGGGCTGGAATTGTGTCTGCCCCGTACGAAGCACATGTCAGATGTCTGGTAACTAGTCTCTATAATCGGATAAACATGACCTTGTCATTTTATCCCGATAGCTGCAAACAGCATTAAGAGAACCAGTCTCATATCCTACGTGACCATCATCTCCACTATGACTGGAGTGATACTTCCGTCTTGACATCACACCCAACACACTACGATTCTCAATATACCCAGCATTGGCGTACACAGAACCTGTTAAAGTCCTGGACGACCGCAACCAAAGTATATTGATTGTCGCAAGTATTAGCGGTGCAAGTCTCAGGTTAAGACCAAATACAACTACCCTGATTTCGGACTTACATAGACACATAGTCATACTACCAATGGAATTCTGAGGGGGTCTATCCAGAGCGAAGCTGTTTCCCGTACCATCGGTAAAACACAACCTCCTATTACACTTGCATGAGTATCATAGACCCAAATATATGAGAACTATGTCGTTGTGCCCTCACAAACGCGCACAAGTGTAATACTAGTCTTTTACGCATTTATCGATGTCCAATCTCGATAATACTCTGACTAGGGATATTTAATGATTTATCCTTCGTGGACTGATACTGTCTCATATCATTCTCAATCTATGAACAAATCATATGGACCTCCTATCATTTATACATCTAGGTGATCTAATCACAAATGATAAGAGTGTAATCTCCTTTGTCACATGGCTAATTTGTACAACAACACCGTGAGAATACAATTAATGCGTAAACGAATTATGTTCCCATTTGTTGCAACTATCAGGTGACACGTGCCCTTACATCAGTGGTGTGGGACAGTCCAATAATATTGAGCCGATTCTCTACGTCGTTTGTCACAGCATTGCCGTGTGGACTCCTCATGGAGCTTCTATGTTAACTGCGTAAACTGACTGTAGTAGAGTACAATTAATGCGTCACATCGTATGTTTATCCACTGTCAATTACCGTAATACCTCAACACACCTGGAAGGCAAGACCGCCGTATAAATTTTTAATTAGATAATTTTAATTTTGTTCCACTAAAATAAAGCCCCCACTAAATTTATATTTGCAATAATGTAAGTTGAGTATAAATAAGGTAGTTGAGAAAGAGTTTTGCTATTACCTGTGACCTTATCAAAAAAAATTTGTAACGAGTGATTCACAAAAGCTCAAACGCTACATAATTGTACTTTTTATCATCTTGTTCACTTTATTTTCTGCTCTTATTAGGGAAAAAAAAAACTTTTGTTGATTTTCTATGGCGTCTGATGAAACCATGACAGCACTTTCTTCCATGCAAGATGAAGAATTTGGTGATACTGATGATGGGTATGATCATCATCATCAATACCATCACTTGTCTAGGCTGTCTCTGTGTACAAGCTCCATGTACACAAACGAAGATGATGACGACGACGAGGGCATGCAGATGTACATATCAAGATTGTCAATAGAAAGTTTTGATGGTGATGCGGATGAAGAGTTCTCCGATGAAAAAGAATTCAAAGGGTTGCTGCCTGAGCTGTCATCGGATTCTGACAAAGATCCCGGATTTTACTCCTTACCAGCGACGCCGCGTCGCCGGAGGGCTCGTCGGGGGTCAATAAGCCAGCAGGAGTTGATGGGTGTGAAAGATTATGCGAGTGAAAATGAAGTGGAAAAGGGTTTGTTGAGGCAAAAGATGAGGGGGAATTTGAGAAACAGGAGGATTACGAACAGTGATAATAAGTATGTTAACAAGAAATATGAAAGTAATGATTTGGGTTTTAGTGGGGAGAGTGATCAAAGCGGGGGATGTGGGAGTGGACTTGTGGTGATAACGAAGCCTAAAGGTGGGAAGAGGTCTCTGTGTATGGGAATGGAGGAAATGAAAGCTTGTAGAGACCTTGGTTTTGAATTGGAACATGAGCATATGCTGGAGATGCCTGGTCGTGTTTCTTTGTCCGGATCAACACTTGATACTGCCAGCAGCGGCGGCAATTCTCCCATCGCCAATTGGCGCATCTCTAGCCCTGGTAACTCAATTTTCTTTCCTGTGTTTTCAAGTACTTTTAGGGCATCGTAAATTCGGGCTCGTGCGAACATTTCTCGTATAGCTTATGTTGAATATGTAATTTGATCAGGTGATGATCCGCGGGATGTGAAGGCACGGCTCAAGGTGTGGGCGCAGGCAGTGGCGCTTGCATCAACATCTCGACACAGCACTTAAAGACTTTTTGATGACTGACTGCACTGTCACTGTTGTTGTTAATGCCTCCTAATTACCTTCTACTTTTAATTTTTCAATCCTTTTTTTTTGCAAAAAGAGTAGTCGCTGCTGGCTGCTGGCTGCTATGTCTAATGTCTATGTACGTCTCCTCTGTGTAAATATGACTCGAACCCTAGATGGGAGCCTTGATAGAATTGGAACACACTTGCTAATGTATATTTTTTGTTGATCAAATGTTTGCTGTTAGGGCTTCTGTTGATTTTATAGGTACAGCATATATATATATACACTGTTACAGTGTGGTGTTCATAGAAAATTTTGTGTGGGTGGATTCAAAAAGTTTCAAATGGTAGGATAGTTGATAGTTCCAGAAGGATATGTTAGCTCCATTTGACCAGAAATCAATTGGACCAATTCTGAAATAAAATCACATCAATCCCAGTACCAAAACTTCAGCTAAACTTGTCACCGTTAATCCAATCAAAATGAATTTAACAAGTACACAGATTAGGCACCTCCATTAAGAGAGAAATATCAAGACACTGAAAGGATACCAACCATATACAACTGCCTAAATAACTAGGAAAACAGAACCAAAGAATGCATATATTCGACTATGAATGCAGACTTGAAGATATAATCACGTATCACTGAAAAAATTGAAACCGCGTAGCTGAAAGAAAATTATCGATACAGAGGAAAAATGAAATTTACAAATACAATTAACATTATGCCTGTAGACACAGCAAGATTTCACTTAATTAAATACTAAATAAGAGACCTCTCAAACAATAATGAGATGCTGATACAGATAATAATTTACTACACTATAGGGACGGGTAATTTGCATCCCAAACTTATTACACGTGAATGAATCAATCAAAATTTTGGAAATAAAACTGATTAGCCTATGACAACGATGAGCCACTTGATGATAAGATCTCATCACTATCTTCCCCAAAATGATAATGCTCATATACATCTAGTAGTAATTCCCTACATGGGACAACTGCCCCAATCTTGATGCAAGCTAAGAAAGCACCTGAAAGCTTCCGATGAAGACTGTAAGCCTCATCGGGGGGTGGTGTGAGCCTGTGCCTCAGCATTGCTGCCCCGAGGTGTGAAACACTTTGGGTTATATTGTTGGCGCGGAAGTCGTAGCCACCGGGTTTTGCAAATGGCAATCCCACAATGAATGCAGCCTGAACATGGGCATCTAACATTATCTCATTTTCCATTCCAGTAAGGAACCCAAGTCTCTGTGACATTTCAATAACTGAATCTTTGTCACTACTTGCGCATGCAACAACCTGATCAGATGTGCATGTGGAAGCAATTAGTACATGCAAATCTCTAACAAAAAGTACACATAAAGTTAACAAGCCAAATTCCAACTATTTAGTCAGATATAAATCAGAGGATAATCTACCAAGGTATGAGTTATCTTATGACTAAATTTGAAAAAAATACAAAAAAAAATCATATCAGTTGTTGCCACAACCTTGCAGATTGGCTAAAGTAACTTGACATAAACCTCAGTCACTGGCCATGCAATTAAGACACAAAAATTACAAAACCAATTGCATAGGAACTGAATATACCATTCTTAAATAGTCATCAACGAAGCTTTTAGGGTATTCCCGAGCTGCTCCAAAGTCGATGAGATTGATTGTATTTGTAGCCTCATCATATAAGAAGTTGCTCCAATTGGGATCAGTCTGCACCAGAGAACACGCAGAACAGAAGAGATGAATTATTAGGAAGAAAAAAATTAGCTACTACTGGATTATATTTCTATAACAATAGCACTGCAAGATAAAGAATCATGAAGAAAAAACCACATAAAACAGAATTATCATGAAATAATCCAGGTTAATTACTTTTGGGAGAGGTGACCTTCATCTGGGAAATAGAAAAATTCTAAATACAGCAAAAACTAGACCTCCGCTCCTCCAATTCATTTGATTAAAAATATAATTCAATTGGATGCTGCCAGAAATGGCCGGTTATGGGTAACCTTAAACCGACCTGATTAAGAACAGGTTAAAGGTCATATTAATTTTTCTCAAGGAAATGCTGGTGGGTGTCCCTCCCCTTCCGTGGAAGTATGTTGCCACCTTTATTTACTTCAGGAAACAGATTAAAGCGTCTTCCTTCTATCAGTACATAAATCCAGAAGAAAGATTAAACATCTCCCTATCATTAGCTAGAAAGATGAAAGAAAGCAGGCGATTATTGCAGCTATCAAACATAAATTTGTATCCACACAGGAAAGTCCTAATAAAAAAAATTCTATGCCACTGACAAAACTTTCACTCTGATATGAAACAGAGCAAGCTCTGTATGGCAGCCAATCACCAAAATGAAAGGATTTAAAAAATGCAGTGAAGAGGAAGAAGAAAGCATGCCTGCATGAAGCGGAAGACAAAAAGTTCCATTAATGTGAGTTCCAGCAACTTTTTCCCAACATAATTACGAGTTTCCTGGTTTAGTTGTGCCACCTTATCAATTGGAATACCTGTAGCAAAGAAACATCATTTCAACTACAAAGATAAACTTAAACAATTCACTACTCCACTGAACAATTGATTCTACTAGCATCAGGCTACAAGAATTCACCATCAGCGATATTAATTCTCATGTTCCTAAACCAAAGCTTAAAGGTGTTTCTTTTTGGAGGGGCAAAGATCAACGAATATAGTGTTTTCATACTCAGATAAATGGTCCAGTAATTTAAGCAGAAGTGAGAAGAGTAACATAAATAAAATACTAAGGTTACCAGAAACAAGCTCTGAAGTTAGAACTCTTTTCCTAGAGATATCATCCACAACAATTGGGACATAAAACCCTATTGCATTTGATAGAATATCCCTGAAGCGTTTCTGATTGGCTGCCTCCAACTCATAGTCACATTCACGAGATAATTCTTCTTTTGCTACCTGCAAGCATACACATGAAATTTCAACAGATTATTCAATCATTTTCTATACTCAAGTAAAACCCTCCATGATGTAATTTACATTCTGAAACTTCATTGAAGAGTGCGTGTCCAGTTGTTTGAACAAAAGGGATTAATATATTTGAATTAGAAGCATGTAAATTAGTGAGAAGCAGGAACACATAAGAGACGACCACAGAAGCATTTCAAACAATCATAGCAAGCTACAGATTTTTTTCCCACCTTTTTAATGTCAGGAAAGATTTTTAAAAAATTTGAAATCAGCAAGCTTTGTAGACTCTAAAATTCTGTGAGATACTCTTGAAGTATAAAAGGCTAATTGCTACTCAATCATATTTAACATAATAGCAACAACAAAATGCACATTCATACATACCTTGATAGCTCTGTCAAGATAAAGTCCTTTTGGAATTAGATTTGTATAATCTAACAAAATTTTAACATTCTGAATGTCGCTTTCAATACTATCTGCAACTCCGGGATACTGAATTTTCATCGCAACCTGCATGCCATCCTTTGTGACAGCTCGATGTACCTACAAATGTTGCCAATACTATGAGGGCCAGAGTAGTGTTTTAAATATATATATAGCAACTGGCTTTTTGAATATCAGAAAAGCAAACCTACCAATTCCAACCAAAAGTAACCAAGGAAAAAAAAAAAGCAAAAGAGGGGGGAAAGGCCTTATGTTACTATAGATTCATAAAGTCTTAATCCATTGAAGTAAAAAAATAGCTAGAAGCAATATTTTTTAGACTAATTTGTGTCTCATTTTCCATCGTAAAGATTAGGTGATAAGAGGGGTAAAGATTTCTCTAATTTTGAAATTCAAAAAACCAGGATTACAAGTTGCACACAAAAATGGAAATGCAGCAATATTGCGTCACCTGGCCTATACTTGCAGCAGCCAATGGTTCATAATCAAAACTAGTCAACTTTGATTGCCAATCAGGACCTAATTCAGCATCCAAAACTTGATTAAGCTGCCACCTTGGCATTACATCTGCACCTTGACGGACGATATCCAGAGCAGCCAAGATCTACAAAAGAACGACAACAAATATGTCACGAAACAGCATAAATGAGATGCAACACCAAAACGTGTGTCCTCTGCACTCCAGTACCAGGCCAAACACTGGACATGATGAAAACAAACCAAGCCAAACAAAATAAAAGCCTTTTCCCACTAGGTGGGCCTACTACATGTATCATTTGACGCCATTGTGCATAGGATGAAAACAAACCATGCTCACAAATCCTGAAACTTGTAAAATATGCTTTGTGGCAGCATTCCAAGCTCTTGGTGTGCTTAAACTCCATGGTTCATATTTAATATCCTTATTTCATTCCTAAATATTTATGTAATTCATAAAATACCCCTCTAATTGCTAACGATTTGTGCTTAAACTTTATAAGCTACAAGAGTACATTTTTGTTTTTACAAAGTAAAAACTTCTAGGAGAAATTCTAGTTTCTAGACGATTATTTCTTGTTACAAAGACAAAACAAAAATAAATAAACAAACAAATCTCCCTACCGGGGCAGGAACAAGTGATTCGTCCTGTATGCTCAACATCTGGCCTATTTTGAGTGCCGCACCACGCATTCTACATAGTGCATAAGCCAAACGTTCTGCATTTTGATCAGATAAGAATGGGGAAAGCGCAGATTGCTTGTCTTGAGAGTTTGGTCTACCATACATAACCCTCTTGGTAGATTCCTGAATTGTTCCCCAAGCAAGACCAGCTCCTAAACCAGCAAACCTTTAAAAGTTTAACAATAATAGTTAGGTAATAAAATCTAAATAACACACAGCTACAAATAATGAATGATCTTCAATAGCTACTTTAATCAGATGTTTTCAAAACATACGCAATTAACAACTCACCCAAGTAATCTTGAAAAGGGCGTGGAAGGAACTTTTCTTTCTCTTGGCCGCCGCCTCTTCTCCGTCACCGTCGCTGCCACTGCCGCCGTTTCTCTTCCTATGTCCACATCAACCTTATCAGCCAAATTATTGGACTCACATTCTTTCAGCGAACTTTCTTCCTCAACAGAAGATTCAAGAACCCTCGCTTCAATTTCTCCATCCGCCAATTTCCCCGCATCATTCGACACATCTCTAACGGACGCTGCAGATTGATCAACGGCGCAATCTATATCATTAGATGGCGCGGACTGTGCCACGTCAGCAGAACCGTTAAAATAAACGACGGATTCTTTCGGCTTAGGGTTTGAGAACTCGCGAACCGTTCCTTTTGTTAGACCCGTGATGTCGGTGGCCGATACCAAGGCCTTCTTGAGAGACGAAGAAATTAGGGTTTCAACATCTCCGGTTCCTCTTGCGGTCTCGATTGCTTTTGACCGTTTGGCGATTTCTTTGGCCACAAGAGAGAGGCCGTTAACAATCTTAACTACGTCGTTTAATAAACTCATTTTATGCGCGCGCAAATTGGCTGCTAAATTCAAATTTGGTTCTGGATTTTGATTTTAATTTCTGTTTCTTGCAAATGCTATGTTGTTTTGAGTTTGAGCGAATCATTTTAAAATTAAACAGAATTTTGGTGGCTGAATGAGAAAGGGGGCTGCGACGACGTGGGTTTGTCCCATCCATTGAAATGCGTAGTACTAAATACACCCCTTTGTTAAAAAATGATTTTAGTTGTAAGTTGCAATAGATGGGCTAATCCATTCGGCCCGAAATATAATGGGCTGATTTATGTCATGGGCCTGGAGTCTAAATCTCGACCGACAGGTCTTAATTATAATAATAAAATTGGACGACATGTCATTTTATAGTCGTTTTTTGATATATTTTCAGTGGACAAACTATTACAGATTTAAAACGTGAAAGCTTAAATTAGTCCCAGGAATCAGAGAAAAAACTTCACTATTATGTGATTCCCCTCCTTGTTTTGTATAAATTAATGATGGACTTTGTGGTAAAATTATTGTCATTAAACAGTAATATAAACATGCAAATCAAACAGATCAAACTACCAAAAGTAGATCTAGATGCAAAACCCTAAAACCAGAAAACTTGAAGACAAACCAGAAAATGGAGATTACAGAATTGTCCAAGTCGAGATGATCTCTGTCCTTAAGAACTTATTGGCCCGTCACAGGTGCTCTACGGTTTCGTATTGCCAACGTTCTCCCAGGATTAATTGGATGCTACTTGTACAAGGAGCACTCCTTAACAAGTTTATGAACTAGGAAGATGTTGGATCTTTCTCAAAACCAAAAAACAAAATGTCTGGAGAATTTGGATATTTATATGTCTTGTCTTTTTTTATTTTATTAAAAATCTATCTTTAGATTTGGAGTAAGGACCCCTTATAAAGGAGTGTAGGGGTGCCATAGGGCACCCCTTGGGGTGAGGTTGCAACCCTCCATGGATTGTAACCACTCAAGCACCCCTTAGCCATCCAAAAAGACATATATACCCTTGTGAAATAATTGAAGAATTTTCAACAATCCCCCACAATTCTTCAAATATTCATTCAGACACGTGAGAGAGATCCCGTGAGCTAAAGCTGCATCGAAATAGGTAGCTTTTGCCTTGAACCTTTCCTAGTGAATGACAATCGGATTTACTTGGCAAACCAGTGACCCTTAGTCTTGAATTGTTCTGCCGTTGGTGTAAACCAAGACAATTGCCAACACACAGCTTTAATTCGACCATTTTCCCGTTCTACGGTTGTGTTCATTTTGGCCCTGAACAACGGTCCTGGATTCATCAAGCACTTTAGGGTAACCCGCCTTTAAAGGTTCCCATGGAAGCGGCCTCACTTCTTACTTGAAATAGGTGATCTACTATGAAGAGGTAATCTGTCTTTACCCCCATTAGGACTCATCTCCTAATATAGTGATCATTAAAAGCCTTAGCTTATCCTAACCAATGACAGACAGCACTCAGCGTCATTATCGGAATGGGAAAGAGTACGAAACTCTTCAGTGCTCGTTTTGAATTGCACAAAGTTTCTGTTGTCCCTTTTGAACCTAGATCTTGGGATCTCCAGTCAACTAGGTTGGGTTTCCACAGTGACAATTCTTAGATTATAGGCTTCAAGCCCATTCCCCTCGATGACTTCTCAACTTGCTCTCGAGGTAAACCTTTAGTTAGTGGATCCGCTAGGTTTTCCTTCGACCTGACATAATCGATCGTTATTATGCCACTTGAGAGCAGTTGACGTATGGTATTATGTCTCCGACGTATGTGTCGAGACTTACCATTATACATTGTATTTTGGGCTCTCCCAATAGCCGATTGGCTGTCACAATGTATGCTTATTGCTGACACCGGTTTGGGCCAACTAGGAATATCCTCCAGGAAGTTTCTAAGCCATTCTGCTTCTTCCGTTGTTTTGTCTAACGCTATGAATTTTGATTCCATAGTAGACCGGGCAATACACGTTTGCCTCGAGGATTTCCATGACACGGCTGCATTACCAAGTGTGAAAACGAATCCACTCGTGGATTTGGAATCCACCGTATCAGATATCCAGTTAGCATCGCTGTAACCCTCTAGTACAACAGGATATCTCTCGTAATATAGCCCATATTTTGAAGTTTCTCTCAGATACCTCAAAACTCTTACTATGGCTTTCCAGTGGTTGTGTCCTGGATTGCTCGTATATCTGCTAAGCCGATTCACAGCTTGAGCGATTTCAGGTCGTGTGCAATTCGTGAGATACATCAGACTTCCGATGATTCTCGAATACTCTAGTTGCGATATGCTTGAACCAGTATTCTTTGATAAATGAAGAGTTAGGTCTACAGGGGTTCTAGCCACATTTAGATCCCCTTTGATATATTTATCGAGTATCTTCTCAATATAATGAGTTTGTGATAATATATATCCGTCTGATGTTCTAGAAATCTTTATTCCTAGGATCACATCAGCTATCCCCATATCTTTCATATCAAATCTGCTGGATAACACGTTTTTGGTAAATTGAATCATTTCATGATTACTACCAATTATCAGCATATCGTCTACATAGAGACACACAATGACATATCCTTTTTGAGTTGATTTGGTGTACACACACTTATCACACTCATTGGTTTTGAACCCATTTGACAACATTTCTTTGTCAAATTTCTCATGCCATTGTTTCGGTGCTTGTTTTAATCCGTACAAGGATTTTACAAGTTTGCACACCTTCTGTTCTCGTCCAGGAACACTAAACCCTTCTGGTTGTTCCATGTAAATCTCTTCATCCAAATCACCATTCAAGAATGTCGTCTTTACATCCATTTGATGTATTTCAAGACCAAATATAGCTGCTATGGCTATGAGCATTCTTATCGATGTGATGCGAGTCACTGGTGAATAGGTGTCAAAGTAATCAAGACCTTCCTTTTGTCTATAACCTTTTATGACAAGTCTTGCCTTATACTTATCTATTGATCCATCCGTTTTCATCTTCCTTTTGAATATCCATTTGTAGCCCAGCGGCTTACAACCTGGCGGAAGATCAACCAACTCCCAAGTATGGTTCTGTAGGATTGAATCAATCTCACTGTTAATAGCCTCTTTCCAAAGAGGTGCCTCCGGAGAAGCCATAGCTTCTTTATAGCTTTGAGGCTCATTTTCTAACAAGTATGTCAGAAAATCGGGACCAAACGACTTAGACATTCTAGCTCTTTTGCTACGTCTAGGCTCGATTGTCTCAGCATTTACCCGTTGATCTGATTTCAGGTCAACCTGATCACTATCCTTGACAGTGTCAGTTGTCCTTTTGAGAGACCCCGTTATTTGTCTTTCCTTATAAGGAAACGTCTCTTCAAAAAATATCGCATTCTTTGACTCAATTATCATATTTGGATTGATGTCAGGAATCTCCGACTTGTGTACCAAGAATCGATACGCACTACTGTTGTGAGCATATCCAATGAATACACAGTCAACAGTTTTAGGTCATATTCTAACCTTCTTAGGTTTAGGAACCATTACTTTGGCAAGACACCCCCACACTTTGAGGTATTTGTAGGAAGGTACGAAACATTTCCACAATTCATATGGTGTCTTGTCTAGTCTTCTGTGAGGAAGCTTGTTCAGAACGTAGTTCGCGGAAAGCAAGGCTTCCCCCCACAAGTTCTGGGGTAGACCCGAACTTATCAACATGGCATTCATCATTTCCTTCAACGTTCGGTTTTTGCGCTCCGCAATTCCGTTCTGTATAGGAGAATAGGGAGCAGTGGTTTCGTGAATAATTCCGTGCACAGAACAATATTCACCGAATGGTGAAACATATTCACCACCTCTATCACTCCTGATTCTATTGATTTTCTTGCCAAGTTGATTTTCAATTTCGCTCTTATAGTGCACAAAGCTCTCAATAGCTTCTGTTTTGCTTCTCAGCAAGTACACATAGCAGAATCTTGTGCTGTCATCGATAAAAGTGACAAAGTACTTTTTACCGCCTCTTGTTTGCACAATATTCATGTCACATACATCGGTATGTACAAGTTCTAGCGGTTCAGAACTGCGTTCTATAGAATGAAATGATGTTCTATGCATTTTTACTTCAACACATGCTTCACATTTATGTTGGCTATCAATTGCAATTTTAGGTATAAGGTCCATGTTAATTAATTTACGCATGGTATCATAATTAACATGTCCTAACCTCTCATGCCATACATTTTGTGACACAATAATATAAGCAGACGAACTAGCTTTATTAATAGCACGATTAACAGTCATTACATTTAGCTTGAAAAGGCCCTCAGTTAGGTATCATTTTCCTACATACATATCATTCTTAGTCATTACAAACTTATCAGAAACAAATACAAGCTTAAAACCAGCCTTACTAAGAAGAGAGCCCGAGACCAAGTTCTTCCGAATATCTGGAACGTGCAGTACATTCTTCAATGTTAGCTCCTTTCCGGATGTCATCTTCAGAACCACTGTGCCTTGTCCAACCACCTGAGAGGTAGACGAGTTTCCCATGGTCAGATGATCGCCGCCATCGACCTTCTGGTACATGGAAAACATCTTACTATCTGCACAGATATGACGAGTAGCCCCAGTGTCTACCCACCATTCTCTCGGATTCCCAACTATGTTGGCTTCGGTTACCACTGCTGATAGTTCCATCTCTGAGATATCATCAGTCAGATGCTCGCCTTCAGTAACATGGGCCTCATATTTCTTTTTCTTGCCCTTGTCCTGAAACTTCTTGTTCCTGCAGTCCTTTGACATATGACTGCTCTTTCCACAGTTGTAGCATTTTCCCTTGAACTTCTTGTTCCCAGAGTCAGCTCCACTGTTCTTTCTCTTTTTGCTACCTTTTGCACCTTCAATGATGTTGGCCTTAGACTCCAGAGTCTTGTAGCTGGCCTTCTCGGACATTCTGTTGTCCTCCTCGATTCTCAATCGAACACTGAGGTCTTCAAGGCTCATCTGCTTCTTTTTGTGTTTCAGATAGCTCCTGAAGTCCTTCCATGATGGAGACAACTTTTCAATTATGGCAGCAACTTGAAACATCTCACAGAGTTTCATTCCCTCATCATCCATTTCATGAATGATCAATTGCAGTTCACCCAACTGAGACATCACCGTCCTTGAATCTACCATCTTGTAGTCCAGGAACCTACCCACGACAAATTTCTTTTGTCCGGCATCTTCGGTTTTGTACTTCTTCTCAAGAGATTCCCAGAAACCTTCGCATAAGTCATACCTTGGTACACATTGTACAGGGTATTGTCAAGACCACCCAAAAGGTAGTTCTTGCATAAGAAGTCTCCAGACATCCAAGTCTGTTCTCGCTCTTCCTTGGCCAATTCAGATTCACCCTCCACATGACCCGGAGGATCTTTGAGGAATTTAGCCAACTGGAGAGTTGTTAGGTAGAACAGCATTTTGCTCTGCCACTGTTTGAAATTTGCCCCACCAAATTTCTCCGGCTTTTCTCCGTGAGAGACCGGTACCGTGATATTTCCGCTAGCCATTTGTAACTGGAAATCAATAGGGTTCAATTAGTCTACGAAAGACAAATTACATAATGATCAACGAATGATCTTGTTCAAAGTGAAGTACTAGGTAGTCACTTGTTGTTCTAATGGACGAAAGTTCCAATAAACATAAGTCCTTGAATTTCAACTAAAGATACTTAAGGAAAATTGAGTGAACGAATATTTTTCGAACACTTTTTCCAATAGGATCTTTTAGCAATTCACAACCCAGATTTACACTTTTCCAATAGCACAGTTAATACGATAAAAGTAGATATATATATATGTCAATCAAGATTGGATGGAATTACTTGTGTATTATTACACTTTAAATTCTCAACCAATTATGCAACAACCAATCAATTTCAACTTTATCACTATATGCATGCTTGTGATAATTGAACAACTTAATAATAACTTAAATTTATACTACCAAGATTAATGTGTTTACAGTATATGACTAACCAAGTTAATATTAATTAAAGTTTGCAGTTTATGATACTTACAGGACAAAGTCGTTAGTGTCACGTTCGTATCTACGTTCGAACGAGACTGTCCAGTGTGTGTGCGTTCGTGTTGAGTTTGATAACGCGTTCAAACGAAGTGTTTCCAGAGAGTTCACATTCGAGTAGCGTTTGATAACGCGTTCGAACGGTATGATTCCAGAGAGTTCACGTTCGTATAGCGTTCGTGAACGCGTTCGAACGGAATGATTCCAGAGAGTTCACGTTTGAGTTGCGTTTAGGACGCGTTCGAACGTTCTAAGGCAGAAGGCTTGCGTTCGAGTTGCGTTTGAAGACGCGTTCGAACGTTCTTACGAAAATTCAAATTTTTAGCATTCGCGTGCGTCGGGCGTTCGAACGCCCTACAGGTTTTTCATGCACAGTTCGTATTTTCCAGAAAATATTCAAACCCTAACATGCAAATTACTATCTAATAACACGATACAATAAGTTCTTAAGATTGTGGTAAAATTATTGTCATTAAACAGTAATATAAACATGCAAATCAAACAGATCAAACTACCAAAAGTAGATCTAGATGCAAAACCCTAAAACCAGAAAACTTGAAGACAAACCAGAAAATGGAGATTACAGAATTGTCCAAGTCGAGATGATCTCTGTCCTTAAGAACTTATTGGCCCGTCACAGATGCTCTACGGTTTCGTATTGCCAACGTTCTCCCAGGATTACTTGGATGCTACTTGTACAATGAGCACTCCTTAACAAGTTTATGAATTAGGAAGATGGTGGATCTTTCTCAAAACCAAAAAACAAAATGTCTGGAGAATTTGGATATTTATATGTCTTGTCTTTTTTTATTTTATTAAAAATCTATCTTTAGATTTGGAGTAAGAACCCCTTATAAAGGAGTGGAGGGGTGCCATAGGGCACCCCTTGGGGTGGGGTTGCAACCCTCCATGGATTGTAACCACTCAAGCACCCCTTAGCCATCCAAAAAGACATATATACCCTTGTGAAATAATTGAAGAATTTTCAACAGACTTATCTTAATTGATCTATTAATCTTTTCTTTAAAATAATGAATTAAAAACAGAATAAAATGGTCAGGGCCACCAGACTACTTATTGTGTTATTATTATTATTATTATTATTATTATTATTATTATTATTATTTTACGTGGGATTGGCTAGAGTTAGCAAATGGGTTAGATTTAAAAAAGTTCAACTCAAAACTTAAGAAAATGAGTTGTTCTAAATATTAAAAAAAATTAATAAATGACACCTGAAAATTAATAAACTCAATCTTTTACAAGCTGGACCCATTTGCTATCAATATGCAAACTCTATTTACCATCTTGAGAATTAATAAATTCAATTGTAAGTGTTGTAACAACTATTCCCTTAATAAATGAAATTCGGGGGTCTTTTTTGTTTTATAAAGTCTCTACCATCTTGTTTTATGTTCTAATAGAGTTCGTTCCAACTTGAATTCACTTGAATAATTAGATTGTTCTTCGGAATAGTTCATTTTCATTTATTTTGGGACAATCGTCCTACAGATCCTAAACATCAATGGAAAGAGGAAAATCTATTTTAAGGACACTGTCTTAGATAGGCCTCGGCTTTTTCTTATGCTTCTTAATTGTAAGTTGCAACAGATGGGCTATCCGTTCAGCCCGAAATATAATGGGCTGATTTATGTCTTGGGCCTGGAGTCTAAATCTCGACCGACAAGTCTTAATTATAATTATAAAACTGGACGACCGAAATATAATGAGTGTGTTTTTGTGAATGATTTGGTGAGTGAAAATGCTTGTAAGGCCGTGAGCACTGAGAGAGTAAACACTTGTGAGGCAATGTGCTTTGAGGTTGAAAGGAGAGTGAGGCCGAGCATGTGTGTGTGAGGTCTTTGCAAGTATGGTTGAGATAGTGGCCATGAGTGATGATGAAGCCGTGAGTGTGAGTGAAAAGAAAGTGGATGTGGTGGTGAAGTTTTTACCAAACTTTCTCTTTGCATGTGGCATTTCGCATGATCTTGACTTCATCCCTGACAATGATAGTCCTAGATCGCTAAATCGGATTCGAGGGAAAATCTTTTTGAAGGGTGGGAGAATGACACGAGCCGGTCTGGGCCACCTATTCATCATGGTGGCAAGTGAAATTTTGAATCGATCACAAATATTTCTAATCCTTACCATTGATCCAAGTTTGGATTCGAGGACAAATCCTTTCGAGGATTGAGGGAATGACATGATTCTCGTAGCATAAGAATCAATCAGCTTAGAAATACATTCCTAATTGCAGCAACGACACAATTTTAGCATTTTGGCGAAATTGGCTCAATTCAAATCCTAATTAAATTCGGCCAAGTCTTGTATTATTTTATAATTTTGCCTTTAAGGGCGTTTTAGTCTTTTTAGGTTTTCCTTAAGTTGTAATATATAAAGAATTCACTCTTTTACAATGAAAAAACATATATAAAACATAACCTTATTTCACGATTGAAACTCATTATTCTTCATTGAAGCATCAATGGCAGAATCTTGTAAGGGAGTGATTCCCATTATTCAAGTACAGATCTGACTTATCTAAGCTTTAGCAAGATTAGTGACGTCTCCATGCTAGAATTATCTGAGGGTTGGCTTCCTTAGTAACAAGACTTGTTTCAAACTTCGTCACGGGAGTTCTCAATGGCAGGTTCCTTATGGGTTTCG
This sequence comes from Zanthoxylum bungeanum, assembly GCA_019454045.1. Taxonomy (NCBI): domain Eukaryota; kingdom Viridiplantae; phylum Streptophyta; class Magnoliopsida; order Sapindales; family Rutaceae; genus Zanthoxylum; species Zanthoxylum bungeanum. The sequence continues at coordinate 306,180 of SKCR01027987.1, forward strand.
CATGTGACCTTGGAATGATTTTGTTCCTATAAAATCATTGATTCGAAGTTCTTGGTGTTGGACAATTATGACCCATAGCGTCACTATTTGTACAGATCATGGTGTTGTTGTATAAATTAACTATGTGACAAAGGAGATTGCACTCTTATCATTTGTGATTATATCACCAAGATATATAAATGATAGGAGGTCCCTATGATTTGTTCCTGGACGGATAATGATATGAGACAGTATTAGTCCACGAAGGATAAATCATTAAACATCCCTAGTCAGAGTATTATCGAGATTGGACATCGATAAATACGTAAAAGACTAGTATTACACTTGTAGGCGTTGTGAGGGCACAACGGTATAGTTCTCATATATTTGGGTATAGGATACTCATGCAAGTGTGATAGGAGGTTGTGTTTTACCGATGGTACGGGAAACAGCTTCGCTCTGGATAGACCCCCACGGAATCCCATTGGTAGTATGACTATGTGTCTATGGGAGTCCGCAATCAGGGTAGGTGTATTTAGTCTTAACCTGATACTTGCACCGCTAATACATGCGACAATCAATATGCTTTGGTTGCGGTCGTCCAGGGCTTTAACCGGTTCTGTGTACGCCAATTCTGGGTATATTAAGAATCGTAGTGTGTTGGGCGTGATGTCAAGACGGAAGTATCACTCCAGTCATATGGAGATGATGATCACGTAGGATACAGAACTTGTTCTCTTAAATGCTCGAGCTATCGGGATATTATGACTAGGTCATGTATATCCGATTATAGAGACTAGTTGTCAAACATCCGATATGTGCTTCGTACGGGGCAGACACAATTCCAGCCCCAGGCCTAGCACGTGATCATCCGATGCTGGAAAGAAATACGCAATACTACGGTATACTACGCTTGATATAGATCACATATTCCTATAAGGATATTTCCGGAGAATTTGGTAGGCATGGCGCTTTGCTAGGGGCCAACCTTGTCTTGTAAATCGGTACAAACGTAGTACTAGGTACTTACGTGTTCGGATAGTCCAACGACCGTATTTACTGCCAACATATCTGGGGATCTCATGGGTCACTTCCCGAAAATTCACCGATGACGTATGACTCGCACTTTATTAATCTGGGATTAATTAGAAGATAGAGAAAATTAATATGGGATTAATTACGGAGATATTTTATCTGGGATAAAATATTAATTAAAGAGAGAGAACGATTAATTTGGAATTAATCGATAAAATAATATATTTGATATATTATGCGAAATTGGATTTCGACGCAGAATTGAAATTGATTTTAATTCGGGCGAGCAAGTTAATTTAGAATTAATTCGTTAACGATGTGAATAGTGACTTCACTAGGTGTAATCATTTAATTACGTCGCAACGGAAAATTCGTTAATTTGGAATTAGCGAACCCGAGCCCGGGAGTGTTTACGAGCGCATTCGCATTTCGAATTCGAGTGCGGCACACAAGTCACATCAAGCGTCAAATCACTAGTCACATCAAGCGTCAAATCACATGTCACTTTGAGTGATGTGACAATTTGATTGATTGATTTGAGTGATTAATGTGAGTTGGTGGAAAGCACTTTTTGCTTTTTGACTTTTAAGAATTTGAAATATGTTTTTGTATTTGTTTTTTATTTTTGGAAAATAAAAAGTAAATATATAAAACACATTTATTTTCTCTCTCTTACACACTCAACCTCACGGTCTCTCTTCTTTTCCCTCTCTTCTCTCACGGCTTGGAGCCGAATTCTTCTTTTCTGTTTTCTGCAGTTTTGCAGAGAATAATGGAGAAGAAATGGAGTGATTTTGTGGCAAAAATCACCAAGCTAGCACACACAAATGGGTTATACAAAGGTGATAGGGCAGCGAATTTGTGAGCTTGGAATCACAAAACTTGGAGCTTCAATGGAGTCTTCAATGGCCGAATCTTGGAGGAGCCACACCACCCACCACCGTGCAGTCCACTGCCAAATGGAGCTGCTTCCGTGAGCTTTTGAGGGAGCTTGAAGGCTTGTGTTCTTCGCGTCGCAAGATCCGTTCATTGTGAGTATGTTTTTGCCATTCTCCTTTGTGTATTCATGCGTTTTTGTGCTTGATTTGATGATTCTTGGGACCTAATTAGAAACCAACAATGGTATCTTGAGCTTATATCAAGCATGAAAATTTTAGGGTTTAAAATTGGGCAAACTCGATTTGAGCATGAATTGGTTGAATTGTTTGATTAAGTATGCTTGAATGAGGTTGAATTGATGTTGTGCATGATCAATTTCAAGAAATTTGGTTGGATCAAATTTTCCCCAAAAATGGAGGCTTGGCCGAATTTAGAACCCTAAATTTGTCTTGGCATAATTTTGTTTTTTAATCATTGGATGACTTAAAACAATAGGGTAATGTTGTTTTGAAATTCAATTGGATTGAATTTTGATTTGAACAATTTTCCCTTTAAAAGTTGGCTTGGCCGAATTCAATGTAACATGAAATTCATTGTGATTTTTTATTTTTGGTTTATTGGATGAGTTGAATTGATTTGGGAAATGATAATTGTGGATTCAATTGGATTGAAACCGAATCGGATTGGAAAACCCCCTAATTGCCGAGACTTTAAGCATGTAAATTGGGTTTGATTTTGATTGAATTGTGTTGGACACTATTTGATGTAGAAGTGCATAATTAATTAGGCTAATTGATGTTTTAGAAATGTTAATTGGGTAATTAATTGTGTATTACACTTAGGTTAATTAAATTGGGAATTTGGAATTTGTAATTTAATTAATTACGCTTTAATTGGATTTGGGCCTTAAAGGTTGTAATTGGGCTTTTGGGCTTGGTTGTACCAAGTTAGGTTTAGGCCAATTTGGTTGGATCCAATTGGGTCCGAAACCGCATCCATAAAGTCCAATTATGACTTAATGGACCTTAATTATTTAATTGGGCCTAATAGGCCAAAATTGATTTCTGGGCTTATGAGGTAAATCCCGGATTGGATTTTGGTTATTGGGTTTGACCCGAGTTGACCAAAAGTCCACGCCTTAAGAAATTAATTAAAAGCCCATTGGACTTTAATTAAATAAACATTGGATGTTAATCGGGCTTTGAGACCCGTAACGATTGAATTTGGAATTTAAGTCGTAAAGGTTCGTTAATAAAGTGTAATATTTAATTTGAAATTAAATAGTGAATTAATATTAAATACAAATTGAATTGGATTTAATTATGTAGTTTAATTTAATTCAAGAATTTGTACTTTGAGTACTTATTCGAAAAACGAGTTTGACTCGAGCAAAATCAAATCGTTGTTTGAACATTGGATGATCACTAATTATCAGATTAATTAATTTGATTAGATTGATTGATAACATGCTTGTGTGAATACATGGTTGCGATGCATGAATAATGTATATCGGATAGATATTAGATGGGTGGGGTAATTTTAGAAATTGTTGTAATAAATTTGATTTATTAATTGGACCTGCGTGTCCAGCCTATTACCTCCTTTCTCATTGTATTTCTCTTCTCACATATTCCCTTCAATGTAAATGAGGTTTATTTAGAAGTGTAGTGTAACGGGTAGAAGTAAATACTTGTGCTAGCGGGAGAGAGAAAGAGAGATTTGATCTAGGATCAATATGTAAAGTATCCATCCGCATATCATTATTAATTTTCATATGCGCTTTATTATGTGTTTAGAATGCATGTTTAAGGGTGTATGATGATGAGACCTTAACAAAGATAATAAATTGGTTGTCAATTTGCACGCGAAAAACCCTCGCTCAATATTAAGCGTTTTTCCTTCCATTGAGTGATTCTCACTCAAGATTCGAGACGGCATTGGCTTGTTGGCCAAAGTCAATGCCTTTGTCTGTAAAAGATGTGTTTGAATCACGAAGGCTTTGTTCCATATCGGTGTCTTGTCCAAGTTGTGGTTTGTTGGCCAAGTCAAGACCACTTCTTGTCCATCGACATTGATTACGAAGCTTTCCATGGTCAATGGGTCGCGCTTAACTGGGATCACTAAGTTTGTTGTGCCAAAGCCAATGCTTAGTTGATTCAGAGGAAAAAGGTTAGGTAATACATTGGATGTATTGGCATATATAAGATATATGTTTCGGACTTGGATGTCCCCCTACCGGATCTAGGAATTGGATTGGATCCAATTGATCTTAGAGATCTACCTAGTTAATTATCATACAATTTGTTGGCCAAAGTCAAGATTGTGTGATATTTAATGGGATCCTAGCCCACTAGGAAACGCGGTTTCCCGAGTACTCGACAGAGGGTTAGAGGCTCGCCGAAAAATAGTGGGAGGCAAGAATTGAATTTGCAATATTCGTTTAATTACTTGCCATACGCGCTCATTCAAATTATTTCGTCGTTAGATTAAATGTTAGTTGGACTAATATTTAAATTGTTGTTTTAATAAACAGTTGGACTGTATTATAGTTGATTATATAATTGGATTATACTAATCAATATATTTGAATTAATTAATTTCAATTTATAGTTGGACTATAGTAATCAATATAATTGAGGTTAATTAATTTAAATTATATTTGATTGTATAGTTGGACTATAATAATCAATATATACATAGTAGTACCAAATCGTTGATTAAATAGTTGGACTATTAGAATCAAGATAAAATTGAAAGATTGACATTTAAAACATAATCCTGGGGAAAATGTGTTTAAATGATTTAATTTTCAAATTGGGAATTATTTCAAGATGGTCCTGGAAAAATAATAAGTTATTTTATTTGATAAAATAATATATTAGGCCTAAGCCCGGAGTTAACCAAATAAGTGGAACATGATATTTGGAATATTCATGTATGATAACTTTAGTGCTTAATTCATTATACTTGTCAAGTAGACTCCTTAATTTCTGAATCAGAACTAAGGATTAGATCATTAAAGTATGATAATGAAATTGAAGGATTTTCATGGATCTATTTTAGATCTTTGAAATACTAAGTTGCAATAAATAATTCTTGGAGAATTAATGACTATTCTCAAGGAGACAAAGTCAAACTTTGCAATTAGGCAAGTAGCGCAAGGCGCACCTTACTTCAATATTCTAGAAAGCCAAGGCTTGGCCAAAGGCTTCTGGAATGTTGAAAAGGGCAAAGGCAAAATCATTATAATCTTCTAGGAAGATAAAAGAACATATCCCAAGAAGGAATTGAAGACGAGCAAGGCTCTGACTTCAAAAATATTTGTCAACATTATGCTCACTACTAGTATTGAAATTGGATTTTAAATACTTAGTGTGATACATAATATATATAAATATATATTGATGTTCAGAATCTGTTTTGAACAAGATACTGACATCAACTGAGATTTATCTATGAATTGTAAACGGGACGAAAGTCGCTGTTTTAACCGTAGATACCTAAATTTAGGAACTACCCTTTGGGTATGTACGTAAATTAGGAAACTGTTATAATGTAACTAGTTTAACTAGAAACATTATCTCTATATCAGTGTATAATCCGTTGCGGATATACCTTTATATTCTAGAACACTAAAGTGTTTCATTATATAAAGATTATATTGAGATAAACACATTAGATGTGAATAACAGAATTTATATTTTGAATATAAATAATATCTCAAATATATAACATGACAAATAAATAGCTCAAACTGATTTGATCAGTTAAGAAACTTAAATGTAAATGTGGCATAGTTGTCAGGGACACTATTAAACAAGAATCGTATATCCACACTTTCAAAGAGTGGGTACTATGACTAATTTGATTCTATTCAAATAAAGTCTACGAATCTAGTTTATTGGGCAAAGTGCCTAAAACACTATTTACTTGGTAAAAATGTTAATGCCACCGACCTGTTAGCCCTATTTCATAGTGAAGCAAGTGGGCCCATGTCTAGCTAGGCTAGATGTGGATATGAATATATTGTGACCTTTACGGATGTGGCATCGCGTATGGTTATGTGTTTCTTTTGAAACACAAATCGGAAACTTTCACAGTTTCGACACGAAATAGACAAACAGATCGGCTAAAGTATTAAACCATCACGGTTTGACCATGATGAAAATACTTAAGCAATAAGTTTCTCATATACTTGAAAGAATATAGTATTCTTTCAATGAGGACTCCTCCCGGAACACGTCAGTTTGACGGTGTGTCCAAACAGAATTAACTGAATTTTGTTAGACATGATAAGGTTAATCACGAGTCGCTCTGAGCTACCATTTCCTTCAACGGATACGCTAAACAGTGCAGAACTTATTTTGAATAAGGTTCCATAAAATATCTGTTTGACAGATATCATATTAGATATGAACGGGAAATAAATCAGGTTTCACATTCCTGAATAATTTGGGTATGCTAGGCATACGTTTAGATGATACCAAACAAGAACCCAAATTGGATAAGTGCCAAATGTAGGATATCCTAGGGATACCATAAGTATTGTACTTATAAACCTCACAAGAGAACAATTAGATTGTTGCTCACCATGCGGTTTTCCTAAGAGGAATACCGATATGCAGTGGTAAGTGAGAGGATAGTAAAACTCGATGAAAATCGGGGTAATACTATTCCTGGCACCGAATCTTAATGGAACAAAAATAGTTCATCAAGGATGAAACTATACCATTAATCTTCAAATACACAAGAACCGCATAGGTCGGAGAGAGTCAGAAAATAACCTGGGGTATGGGTTTCTGATCTCACCTCATAAAGATGTATATCTTATTGAGGAACACCAACTGACTACGTATGAGGAAGTGATACAAGGTATCGACTCCCTATTATGGCAAAGTGCCATAAAGTCCGAAGTGGATTCCATGTATACAACTTATGTTTAGACACTAGTTGATGTACCGCAAGGCATTGTGCCTATTGGTACTATATAAGTCTTCAAGGAAGACATACATGGATGACAACATACCAACGTATAAAGCTAGACTTTTAGCGGAAAGGTATCGTTATCAACATTGTGTTGATTACGATTCAACCTTTTACCTGTTTCCATGGTAAATCCATTTTGACCATGCTTGCTGATGCTGCATGTTTCATTTATGAAATGTGGCAGCTGATTGCCAAAACCGCTTTCCTTAACGGAAACCTTTTGGAGGATGTTTACAACATGCTGTCGGTTTTGTCGTACTATAACAAGCAAACTAGGTTTGCAGGTTATTCGATCCATGTTTGGATTGAAGCAAGCATTAGGTTCTTGGAATTGTCGTTTTGATGTAATCATAATAGTTTATGATTTAATTCAAAACGAAAATAATTCTAGTGTATATAAGGAGGTTAGTGGGAGCGCACTGACAGTGAATGTCCTGAGTAATTATGATATATCATTTCTTGGAAATGATATTCCCATAAAATAATCGGTGAAAGCTTGGCTTTAATGATAATGACTATAAGTCGTAACAACGGTACTATAAAAATAGTATAACTGAACAGTAAGCTGGAAATCTTCCAAGCAAGATACTGTTACCGAATAAACAACAAATGCGGGTTATTGCTGCAGCTGAGGCAGTAAAATAGAAGCCATTTGGGTCGATAACAAATCTAATTAGATTAGATATAGTTTTGTTAGCATCTGAGCTAGGGGTCAGCACATGCTAAAGAATTAATGGTCTCATCGACGATCCAGATACATACTTTGATAATCATCTGATTCGTTCGGACCATACATCGTGGCGATGTGATGATCGAATAAATCACATCGAGATGATATTCATACAAATCCGCTGAAGAAAGCTTTTCTCAGCAGTTTGAGCCAACCGTACATAGTTCGGGTGTCAAGCACTCGAGTGACTGGCTATAGGCCAAGTGGGAGATTGTTGGACAATTATGACCCATAGCGTCACTATTTGTACAGATCATGGTGTTGTTGTACAAATTAACTATGTGACAAAGAAGATTGCACTCTTATCATTTGTGATTAGATCACCAAGATATATAAATGATATGAGGTCCCTATGATTTGTTCCTGGACGGAGAATGATATGAGACAGTATCAGTCCACGAAGGATAAATCATTAAACATCCATAGTCAGAGTATTATCGAGATTGGACATCGATAAATACGTAAAAGACTAGTATTACACTTGTGCGCGTTGTGAGGGCACAACGACATAATTCTCATATATTTGGGTATAGGATACTCATGCAAGTGTGATAAGAGGTTGTGTTTTACCGATGGTACGGGAAACAGCTTCGCTCTGGATAGACCCCCGCGGAATCCCATTGGTAGTATGACTATGTGTCTATGGGAGTCTGCAATCAGGGTAGGTGTATTTAGTCTTAACCTGAGACTTGCACCGCTAATACATACGACAATCAATATGCATTGGTTGCGGTCATCCAGGGCTTTAATCGGTTCTGTGTACGCCAATTCTGGGTATATTGAGAATCGTAGTGTGTTGGGTGTGATGTCAAGACGGAAGTATCACTCCAGTCATATGGAGATGATGATCACGTAGGATACGGAACTTGTTCTCTTAAATGCTCGAGCTATCGGGATATTATGACCAGGTCATGTATATCCGATTATAGAGACTAGTTGCCAGACATCTGATATGTGCTTCGTACGGGGCAGACACAATTCCAGCCCCAGGCCTAGCACGTGATCATCCGATGCTGGAAAGAAATACGCAATACTACGGTATACTACGCTTGATATAGATCACATATTCCTATAATGATATTTCCGGAGAATTGGGTAGGCATGGCGCTTTGCTAGAGGCCAACCTTGTCTTGTAAATCGGTACAAACGTAGTACTAGGTACTTACGTGTTCGGATAGTCCGACGACCGTATTTACTGCCAACATATCCGGGGATCTCATGGGTCGCTTCCCGAAGATTCACCGATGACGTATGACTCGCACTTTATTAATCTGGGATTAATTAGAAGAGAGAGAAAATTAATCTGGGATTAATTACGGAGATATTTTATCTGGGATAAAATATTAATTAAAGAGAGAGAACGATTAATTTGGAATTAATCGATAAAATAATATATTTGATATATTATGCGAAATTGGATTTCGACGCAGAATTGAAATTGGATTTTAATTCGGGCGAGCAAGTTAATTTAGAATCAATTCGTTAGCGATGTGAATAGTGACTTCGCTAGGCGTAATCATTTAATTACGTCGCAACGAAAAATTCGTTAATTTAGAATTAGCGAACCCGAGCCCGAGAGTGTTTGCGAGCGCATTCACATTTCGAATTCGAGTGCGGCATGCAAGTCACATCAAGTGTCAAATCGCTAGTCACATCAAGCGTCAAATCATATGTCACTTTGAGTGATGTGACAATTTGATTGATTGATTTGAGTGATTAATGTGAGTTGGTGGAAAGCACTTTTTGCTTTTTGACTTTTAAGAATTTGAAATATGTTTTTGTATTTGTTTTTTATTTTTGGAAAATAAAAATTAAATATATAAAACACATTTCTTTTCTCTCTCTTACACACTCAACCTCACGATCTCTCTTCTTTTCCCTCTCTTCTCTCACGGCTTGGAGCCGAATTCTTGCTTCTGTTTTCTGCAGTTTTTCCGAGAATAATGGAGAAGAAATGGAGTGGTTTTTGTGGCAAAAATCACCAAGTGCTAGCACACACAAATGGGTTATACAAAGGTGATAGGGCAGCGAATTTGTGAGCTTGGAATCACAAAGCTTGGAGCTTCAATGGAGTCTTCAATGGCCGAATCTTGGAGGAGCCACACCACCCACCACCGTGCAGTCCACTGCCAAAGAGAGCTGCTGCCGTGAGCTTTTGAGGGAGTTTGAAGGCTTGTGTTCTTCGCGTCGCAAGATCTGTTCATTGTGAGTATGTTTCCGCCATTCTCCTTTGTGTATTCATGCGTTTTTGTGCTTGATTTGATGATTCTTGGGACCTAATTAGAAACCAACACTCGGGGCTTGAACAAATTGACGGGTTCTGCTTGTTTCAAAACTGAACAAGTTGAACATCTTTCTTGTCACTATCTTATAAATTAGTTTATATTTTCACAATATGAGATTATTTTTCTACCATAATTTATACTTTAATTATTGTTCAATAACTTATAAACTAGTTCATACTTTTAGTACAATACTATTTACCAAACTCATTCTTTGTGTTAACACACTTTTCAATTCATCCATGGGTTGATGACTAATAAGTGTTAGGGACACATGTCTAATCACCCTTGATATTTTTGGTGACTAAGAAATGATATTTTTGGTGGCTAGAAAATTAAGTTGAAGTTCTACAATTATCTATAATTGGTTGAAAATCAGTGATTTATAAGAGATATTTTAATAAAATTTTAATTTGAGAGAGAGTGATTATCGTGACTCACAAGATTGTGGCTCTGTCTGATGACTAATGAAATATTAAAAAAATGATATATACACAAAAAATAGTATAAAATAACACAATAATATTAAAAGACAAGTAAAATTATTTATCTTTTAATTAAATTTTATTTATTTTTTCTTATATTTGTGCTATTTTTTATTCTAATTTTTGTATGATTATCATTGCTCATGAAATATTGAAGCCACTTATCTAGTCACTTGTGCAGCCACTCATGATTCATTGATGACTAAGGAATCAAGCTTGATGTTATAAATAGATGGCACAAATAGGGAAAAAAAAGAAGTGAAATTAGAGTAATTTTGAGAGAAATCAATGCAACAAGAAATCAGTGGCTCTTTTTAACGTGATATGAGAGAATTTTCTACTCAAATTATCGTTCTATGATCACAAAAAATAATAATATAACATTGGTTTATCTAAATCTGGGTATGTATCCAAATTTCAAATTAATAGTTTTTATGTTCATCCATGCTTTAAAAATCGAATATTGGAACTCAAGTTGTCTCTCTCTCTCTCTCTCTCTCTCTTTTAATCTGTATATAATTTTCTCGATTGGTAACAATTGGTTTTGGTAAAATGTCGATTCTGAGAATCTAAAGTTGTTGATGGTGTTTTCAGGACCTATGTTATTTAAGGAGTACGACAGGGATAAAAAGGGTAATTCCCTTCTCGGTCGAAATCATTAATGCCGACCCGACCACATGAGTGTTATAAAGCCAACAGGTAGAGACCGAACACTTGATAATAGGTGACCGACCACTTTGGTTCGGATGACCGAGCATTATCAGATCGGTAGCAGCATTCTCAGCTCAAATGACCATTATGACCGACCTCATGAAGACCGAGCATATGGCGAGACGTGCTCCAGAAGATGACACCCTATCCTTGCGGATAAGATGACAAATTATCCTATTTTCATGGGGAAAACTGGTGAGTCAGAGTCCTAGTAGGATAAAGAAAGTGAAGGTAGTTTCTGACTAGGAATCCTTATGGGAAAAAAGAAATTGTTTCAACTAGGAAATTCTTCTAGGAGAAGGAATCTGATTTCTACACTATTATAAATAGGAGGGTAGAGTGTGCGTAAGAGGCATGAGAATCAATATCATTATCATTATCACCAGACTTGTAAACAAAAAACAGAGCAGAGAAGCATATTTCAGTAATAAAACATCGTTCGTTTTGTGCCCGTGGACGTAGGTTGGATCTAATCCGCCGAACCACGTTAAATCTCCTTGTTGACTGGTGTATTTATCTGTCTTTTGCTAAATTTGTTTTTGGTTCCCCCGTAACCAAACAAATTCACTATTGAGAGATGATTGTCTCGGGAGTAATATTCTCATATTCTCATATTGCTTTTGGTTCCCCCGTAGCATGTTGTTTCTCTCTCTCTCTCTCTCTCTTTTAATCTGTATATAATTTTCTCGATTGGTAACAATTGGTTTTGGTAAGATGTCGATTCTGAGAATCTAAAGTAAAGGTTTATGTGTCCACTGAATGAAGATGATGATGATGGTGATAGTGATAGGCATAGGCTAACGATAAGGTAAATAATGGAATGGAATCACAGGTGCTGCTACTGTTTAATGGCATTTGCTTTTTATAGTAAGCAATTGGCAGGGTAAGCTTGCTTTGTTGGTGGTATTATGTTATTTATATAACGATTTAATAATATTTTGTCATATGTGTTCATATATTTTAAAAAAATTATCCCCAAAGAGTGTGGTTTGGTAGTTTAGGGTTCAGGATCTCATTTTGAGGTTCTGAGTTCGAATCCAGGAAATGTGTTTCTTGTAAGAGTATGTGATAGCCGGAGATTTTACCTGCTCCGCTTAAGTCCGAAAGGGGTGGTTTGGCGGCGGGATTTCCAGCGATTCCATATATATATATATATATATATAATTACTAAATAAATTATAGCTATATTTAATATATCGATATAGTATTATACTTATAATTAATTAACGATAACATGTCATAATGTATCAAACAAATGTATAATCTTAATTCTTAAACGTAATACATCGAAGGCAAGTAATGTAAACATGATTTATTATCATAAAACAATTAAATTCAACTTATTAGGGGAAAAAAGTAATACCATACATGCAAATTTCCATATAACAGAATATCATATTGTTTATATTAACAAGCAATAATATCTAAAAAATTGAGTTTTTGATGTGTTGCAATGCTCATCTTATACTACAGATTAATCAATATCCAAGTTCACCCAAGTAATTGATGGAACATAATATAATTGAATGAATAAAAATAACATGTTGGTTATTGATCTAATTTTAATTGATTAATTGCATGGTGAAATAATGGTATATAAATAAATATGATGGATAAATAAATGTTTTTTTTCCACTAATTATTAAAATATAGAGAAATTATTTACGAAAAACGTAAGTTTTAGTAAAAATACATATCATCGTCAAGATTTTCTGACAATAACACTATAATACATAGGTTTCTTTAAATTTAGTATCAATCGAACAATTTTCCGTTAACGATGTCAAAATAAGTAAAAAAATATATATAAGAAAATATCATTTTACCCATAATATTATTTAATATTGTAGTGGTTCGTGAAATTACTACAAGCACATTTAAACAACAACAACTATACCCAAGAGGGGGGTGAATTGGGTATGTGACAAAATAATACGGAATTAAAAATCTTGTCAATTGTAAGCCACTTAGTTAGTAGTTTTACCAATTAAACTTAGTGTGCAATTTTCTCAATCAATATATTTTACCAAAGGCAAGTTTTTAAGTGATATGCAAATATAAAATAAAATTTGTGATAAATAAAATGAGTAAGGGATAGAGAAATTTGATATTGTGATTTAGAGTGGTTCGGCCAACAATGATTACGCACTCTTCCAAGCCGTGCTTGAAGCTTTCCACTATGTAAAAGTGAATTCAAACTTTACACCGAGAGTTTTCTGTGGCTCACTCACAAAGCAAGAGTTTTGTTTTTAGGTTCACCTCAAAACTTTACATAAAGAGTTTTGTCCCTAGGTTCACTCTTAAACCTTTATAATGAGAGTTTTATTCATAGGGTCACTCTAAAACTTTTACAACAAAATCATCATTTTGAGTATTCCCACTCAACAAGAGATTTCACAACCACAAGTGTTAAAGATATAAGAAGGTTTACAACACAACTTAGGTACTCACAAAAGATTAAGAATATGAGTTGTTAATCCAAGTAATTCCAAGCTCACTAAATGTGTATGAAGATGTAGTGTGTGAGCTTTGATTATGAAGAGAATGTAAGATGAAGAAGGTTTAAGTTTCTCTCTATATTTTTGCTTAAAAAAAAAATGTATGAAAGTGTTAGAAGTTTGCAAAAACAAAATGAGCATTCAATTTACAGTGAAAATGAAAATTATCCCAACTCCCTGTCATGAGATTGGTTTGCCAGTCTACAGTGGCCGATATGGCAGTCTTGAAAAAGTCAAACGGCTATATTCAAAATTTGACCATTGAGCATAAAGCGCATGACCTACTAGATTATTGATCGGTATGTAGACCGTATGTACTGGACGGGTTCCAGTAGCTATGTAATTTATAGACTGACCGGTATGGTAGACCGGTATGGAATAGCCTGATTCCAAAGAGCGTGTAAAACTGCCCAAAGTAGAGCATGGACATAGATATGTCGGTTTAAGGCCCGATGTGCCGGTTACAGTGCATAAATATAGATTTTGAAGATTAAAACATTTCAATACAACAATAGAAATCAAGGGATGGTTGATATACAACTGATTTCTTAACTATGTCGATCTTTTGCTTGACTCTTCCTTCATTTCTATACAACAATAGAAAGGGCTGGGGATCAGCACTCTAAAATGAAAATGGAGAGGAATGAAAATAGAGAATGAAACCCTAAAGGTGAAGTCATCGATATAATAGAATGCCCCATATAGCCCTCATGTTATTCCCGAATCGTGGCTAGTAGCTTAGTCCACCTTTGGAATGAAGGAGAAGATCAAATAGAAATGAGCAAGATAATATAAAGTGGAAATATTAGACATTGCGCAATTAGACATATGTGCCTTATCATCCCTAAAGAAGACTCCCCCATATGTTTTGTCGCAGTTGAGCTCGGGTATAATAAGACTAATTACTCGGTCAATTCCAATTGTGAAGGTGAACTTATAATTATAAGAAATAATAGGTGAGATGAACATCCATACAGTTCATAAAATATATTATAAGCAAAAATAATATGTATAGAATTGATCAATAATCTTTTAAAATGATTAACAATTTATAATATTGGTGGATTTTTTAGAGATTATCTCTATACAATCAAATTTTTTGACAATATAATTGAAACATCTCATCTTTATATTTTATATTAAAGAGCCATCATATTAGGTTATTCGACAAAAATTATCTTCCAACGTTTGCGTGCTCTTAACACCGTTAATGAAAAGTGATTGGTTAATACTAAATAGAAAATCTATAGGATGCGGTATTATTATCATACAACCTTGATAATATTCTATACTTTCACTAAAAACATATATAATCACGTAGATAATTTCCCTAAAATTACATTTTGCCACAAAAAAAAAAAAAAAAGAAAAAAGAACAGCTTTTTAAAAACTTTAAGAAAAGCAAACCCCGCGCTTAGGCAGTTCACGCCAATAAAGAGTTTGTTAAATAAAGTAAACAAAAATATATTTAATAGTTACTCGAGAGAGTGACACTATTTGTTGTTGTTGTTTCAGACTTTTGACATCGATCGATCCAACACAGTCACTCACTGTACAAACCCACAAAAGGGCAACAAGCAAAAATACAAAAATTGAAATTGAAATGGCATTTATAAAAAGAAAATAGTGCAAAAAAAAAAAAAAGGCAAATAAGAATTAAAAGTTATGGCGTTGTTGCCATTATCAAGAGCTTCACTTTCAGAGGTAAAAGAAAAAAAAACCCAAATCTATTGCTTCACTTTACTATTTTAAGGGATCAGTTTTTCCCAATTTGTGTTTTATGCTGATTTTTCTAGTTTGAATTCAGTTTCCAGCTTGCCCGAGTGACTCAGATTGTTGATTTATTTGAAAAGGGTTTCGGGGAGCTTCGAAGTTCATGGTAAATTGTATTTATACCCATAGGTTGAAGAATCAATATCTATTTAATTAATGAATTGCATTATTTTGATACCAAATTTGAGAATTTTTATGCAGAACATTCTTTATGATTTGGGTGGTTAGGTTTCATTTTGGATCATTGGCTAGTATTGTTGTCAATTAGTTGGAATTTTATGGAAATAATGCATCCTTGATACGAAATTTCAGTTTACTTGATATGTTTTCTCCTGCTGTATTTCGTTGAGGTGACTGTTATTGCTCTGATTATAATAAGAAACCTGTTATATTTGTGTATTTTACTTGACTGAGTTGTTTGTAGTCATGAGATTTTAGGAACTGGATTTTCGAACTGTTGTATTATTCAAATTGATTTTGATGGCTAAAATCTGTCGTTCTTTCTAGGAATCTTTCTTCTGGTAATGAAGGTTCCACATTTGTGATCTTGGCGTCTTCCCATGACTAGAGTGTAGAATTCACAATCCATTTCCTCTCAATGGGCATTGTGAAGATTGGCCCGCGGGGGTTCGGTAATTTTTGCAAACAAAATTTTGACTTCAATGGTAAAGATACGATGATGAAAAAGATCTTAATCCCTGGGGTAGACTCCGAGGATGAATTTGATGATAATGACCTGGCTGAAGTGGGCTGTGAGCTCAGCATTGTTGAAGGCCAGCTTTGCAGTATACCATATGAACTTTATGATCTGCCAAATTTGAGGGAAATATTATCTTTGGAGACATGGAATTTGTGTTTAACGGAAGAAGAAAGGTACTCTCTCTCGGCTTATCTCCCAGATATGGACCAGCAGAATTTCTGGTTGACCATGAAGGAGCTCCTTGGTGGTACTGGTACTGATATGTATTTTGGCAATCCCTTAGATTTGCTTTTCAAAAGATTGAAAGGTGGATTTTATAATCCAAAAGTGAGTTCATTCAGAGAAAGTTTGCAATTTATGCAGAGGAGAAACTATTATCATTTATTAAGATCCTATCAAGACAATATGGCAGAAATGTTCAAAGACATGAGCAGGCAATGGAACCAGTGTGAAAGAAGCATTAGTGTTCAGGAAAGAATTCATATGTGGAGAATAATGAGAAAACGCAGGGGCAACCGTTTTCTTGATCTGAATACAATCCCTGAGGATGGTGATTTCGTATGTGAGGAAACTAGCTCATATGCAGCTCTGCGTCATTTGTCAAACAAAATAAACTCCCTGGGTGGTACAAGTTCAGAAAATATACTTTCTTCTCCTTCTGTCAATGGGATGAAATTTAGCACTCCGAACTGCAATGCAAAGGGGGCTTTGAAGTTAAAGGAATCTTCATATGGTTCAGTTCAAAACACCTATCCAAAAATAACTGCCAGTGAGATGTTGGAGAAATCTCGATCTCAACCAAAGGGTCTGCTGAAAATAATACCCAAAGTTTCTTTCCGGCTAGATGATATGAAAATGGTACAGAGACAACCACAACCAACCTTACCAGGTAGTGTAAAAGGTTCAGCTGATATCAAAATCTCTTCTTTTCCAACATCTGGCTACTTCAGGGATACAGTTGGCATACGTGAATACCCTCTTGTACGACAGAAAGCTGGTGATATTGAAGTGCGTACTACTCTGGAAGAGCCTCAATGTATACTGAATCAGCAACACAGTACCATAAGGATCAGTCAGTATTCAGAGAGTTCTGCTTTGAGAAGAAAGATAAAGAGGGAAATGAATCCATCATTGGATGATGTTGCTGATTTAGGTGTACAGAAACTGTCTAGAAGCAATGTGGGAAGGGGTTCTAATGATGAATATGAGTCATTAATGGATACAGTAGGTGAAAAGAGGAACAGTTTTGGAGGTAAAAATTTGTGGCAGAACTTGGGCCTTGGAAGTAAAGGAATTACTGAGAGTTCCTTGATACGATTTCCTTTTAAAATTCAAAGCTATGAAGGAGAGTGGCAGATAAGATCTATGCAAGAGGGGCAAGTTACAAATCATCCAAGAATTCCAGATGTGGTCTCGAGAAATTCCAATGCTGTTGCTAGTAAACATGAAACATATGTGGCATCTTCTTCAGATCAAATGAAGGGACAAAGTGATGCCCGTGTCAAAATGTCTGAAAAGCTTACTGGTAAACCCAGTGTTTCAGAGGGGTTCAAAGCTGAGCCTGCACTTCCTCTGACATACAAGCGAAGGAAATCTCAACTAAAGCATAACTCACTTCAGTTTAGCAAGCCACTAACAGCAGGCCTTGATTTGAACTCTGCAACCTCAAAGTAGTCAAATCACAATAGAGGGAGAGTGTACAAGCAGTGATGATAAAGTTTGCGGGGTGGAAGGATACATTCTTGAAAAAGGAATTTTAAGCAACAGCTTACAGCCTAAAGTAGGTATCTTATGCTAATATCAAGCTTCATCTATGGTTCATATAATCACTCATATATTACATCCTTCTATGTATATACATAACTGTAAATTGGTTTTAAAAAAGCCATTTTGGGCACAATCTTGTTGATCAAAATATTAGTAGCGCCCTCATGGTGTCAGAATATATTGCATATAATTTGTTAAATCCGGTGCTCTCATGTTGGGAAAGATAGTTATGCATTGTTGAAATATTCACTTGTGCATCTGCTGTTGTAGTTCTTATGGTGGTTAAATTTACCTCCACTCCATAGAAAATGCTTTTAAACATAGACATGCCAACCAACTTCTCCAAAACTTTTTGCTATAGTGAATGTATGAATTATGCCAGTAGTTTGTACTTCGCTATGGATTCATCCCCATAGATATCATTTAGTTGGCTGAACCAGCGCACACAAAATAAACGAACTTCTTTCACTAGGTTGATGTGGGTCATATGCACTGTTTAAGTTCTTTCGAAGGTCATGCGACATGTCTCTTATGGTTTCCTTGAATGCCAGTCTCTTCGCTATGTAATATTTGTTATAGTGAAGTAAAGTTTGGTTCTTTACACTGGATGGTCATTCGAGTCTGAGAGAATAGTTAAACACGGTCGCTCTCCTACACCTGCATACACGCACAAGGCTTTAAGCCTTTTGGTTCAACTTGTGAAGGCTTTTGTTTCATAATTTTTATTTAGCAGATTCTAAGAAGAGGTCAAGTCTGACCTTAAATTCTTTGCTTCTCAATTTGGAGTAATGTGGCAGTTTGTGCAAAATTACAACTGGAGCCCTGTAATTTATGCTGAAGAGTGTGTTGCTGCTTTGCTTGTTTGGGCAATGCCCATCTGACAGAGCAGTATTTTTCAAATTACAGTAAATAACTTAATTGACTTGGACATCAATCCTACCACTTAAATAATTTATAATTTATAATTCATATTTTATTTAATATTTTGTCACATAAATTTTTATTTATTAAATGTTGTGTAAATTCGCAAATGTAAGAATCATAACAAGTAATACAGTGATTAAAATTAGATGTAGAACCACAAGGACTGGTTGCTACTAATTATTGAAATTACTATTCTAAATTCTATTTTAAAAATCGATAAGATGATAAATTAAACTAAATATTAAAATATAACTGAAAATAATAAGAAAGCAAATAACAAGAGATTAACTAAAAGATATACTAAAGCATATGATTTTATAACCTATGTTGAAAGCTAGAATTCCTATCTTATTTAGAAGTCTCTCGAGCACCAATAAAATTACCATCATGCAATAACTAAAGATATTTCTATATAAATTAAAAAACATTCAAATATACTGATTTGAGATCTATGAATTCCCTAATGAAAGCTACATAAATCATGCCAATATCTCTATCCAGTACATGTATAATCTCATGTATTTTGATTCATTCGTTAAATAATCTCACTCACTTCCGGCCCACAGATTGTATGTATATAATTGTGTGCACGTTTAGTAGAGAGTACTGTCAGAGAGTATAAGCTAACTTATAAGTTATAGAACAAACATTATAGTATAAGTTAGCGTCAAAAAATAATCTCATGATTTTATGAGCGTTAATACTAACGTTAAATTACCCGTTTAATAAAGTGTTAAAACACTAACGTTAACCTTGCTGAACAAATGAGGGGTTAATCTTTTGGTGCAACAGGTCAGATTTGGGGGAATCATCATAATGGACAATGTCCTTTGGGATGAAACAGTTGCTGACCAAATGGTAAATTATTAACTATATTTGTAAAAGCTTGTCCTTTCAATGATACTTGTTAGTAAGATAATAAAAATATGTGGGGATGGAAGCTCACGGGACCCAATATGTTAGCAGTGGATGGGGCCTGATATATTAGGAGTGAGTAAGAAAATAATTTTCTTATCTGTTGATTGAACGAGACAGATACAAATATTGTTGTTCTATTATCATACCAAATCAATTATCATCCATATTTCTTAGTAGGTAAATGACGCTAAGAAGATAAGCACTAGGAGTTTCAATTTTTTTTTTTTTTAACAAAGTAATGGAGGACGAGCGTGTAAGTATTAGTATCATCAGTGACATAGTGAGAATATTAATTAAATGGAGGGCAAATTTGATTTTTGTAAAAAAAATTAGATACATTTTATTTTAACATGGAAAAAAATTATTTCATTAATAAATTAATATATATTTTTTAATTTATAAAACAAAATTTTGAATTAAGCAGTAACAATAACCTCTATGTAGCGGAGTACGGTGACTATATATGTTCTCTCTTTACACTTTAGCAAGTTCCGAAAATCTCTTTTGTTCCTTTTGAATTCTTAGGTTCCCATGGAGATGGTAGGACAATTTGCCGGAAAAGATGACCTCATTGGAAAGCTGCTGATCTTTCTTGATTCTGCAACTGGTTTCATATGTGTGTGTGGCAGTTAAGATTTTTCAAAAGATTGGGAAATCACAAAGGGATAATTAGTAAATCTCTTTTTAAGATACAATGAAGTTTATTATATTGACTTGTGAATTAATCCAAAACAACCAAAGAACACTCTCTTTGATGAAAAATATGAAGAAGGGGAAAAATGAAGAAGAACTAAAAGATAATTTAAACAAAACATACATGAATGTATATATAAAAGTGGATGGTTGTCAATGAAGATGTATCTTTATACTAAATGATTGTATCATTTAAAAAAATCAAATTGATCGAACTTTAATATTAACAGATTGATCGTGATTTTATACCGCACGCAAGTGCTCGTATCACTCAAGTAATATAGTGACTAATAGTCAGATATCGTACCTACATGAACTTATTATTTCTCTTATCAATATCAAAACTAACTTACTTAACTACAACTAAATAAATGGAAATTACTAAAAGCAAATAAATAACAAATAATAATTTTGGAGATAGACTTTATGCACGGGAAGAACTTACAATTATAACTTCACCTAAGCACGCAAATAATGAGTTCATGCACTTTTTATTTAATTTGGTTGTTATGAATTATTAACCTAGAACACTAAACTATTTACAAGCCTCTTTCGATGATCAAGTAGAAATATTCAATTTAAACTAATTAATTATATATCTATGTTGATGGTGTTTTCAGGCACTACGATATTCAAGGCAGCACGACAAGGACAGAAGGGTAATTCTCTGCTTGGTTGGGATCATTAAATCCAACCCGACCACTTTGCAATAAAAGAACAAACACCTTACGGTTCCAAAACCGACCACAACAGATATAGACCGAGCATTTCATGACAGGCTACCGATCACATGGGCTCAGATAGCCGGGCACAATCAGGTCGACAGAAACATTCTCAGCATAAAAGACTACCATGACCGACCTCATGAAGACCGACCATATGGCGAAGATATGCTCAAAGATAATGACATCCTATTCTTGCGGATAAGATAAGCAAATTATCATGTTCTCACAAGGAAAAGAAGTCAGAGTCCGAAAATGAATAAGAAAAGAGAAGGCAATATTAGACTAGGAATCCTTGCAAGAAGAGAAGACTGAGTTCAAACTAGGATTTCTTATGCAAATAGGAGTATGATTTCTATACTATTATAAATTGGAGGACAGAGTATGTGTAAAAGGCATCAAAAAATTAGTGATCTGAATCTTCAAGCTCTGACTTGTAGAGACCCAAGAAGAGCGTTTAGTAATAAAAGTACCATCTTTTTGTGTCCGTGGACGTAGGTCGGATCCAAATCCACCGAACCACGTTAAATCTCCTTGTCGATTGGTGTGTTATTTGCCTTTTGCTAAATTTGCCTTTGGTCCCCCATAACCAAACAAATTCACTATTGAGGGAGGATTTCTTCGGGGGAGTGATATTCCAATATTACCCTGAGACCAAAATCTGCCGTCAACAGTTGGCGCCGTCTGTGGGGAACTCAACAAAAAACAACTCGCGTAGTGAGACAATGGCGGAAGACGGAAGCCACCAACCATCAGGGAGCTCGGCTGCAGATTGGATGGAGAAGATTGAGGAGAACCTTAGGAAAGAAAGGGAGGAAAGCCAAACTCTGCTAAAAACCATAGTAGACCGGTTAGAAAAGGTAGAAGGAGTGCACAACGGAAAATTCGAGACCGGGACTAGCCGAAGAAGGAACGAAATAGCGGAAGGAAAGAGAATTGTCGATATAAGTGAGGACGACAGACCCCGGAGGAGGGATCCTTACAGGGTAAGATCTGTAGTGGTTCAGGAAGATTCCCAGACCGAGGACACATGGGAGGAAGAGAGTGACAAATCGTCACCAGACCCCTCCTATGATAGCCCTCGCAACACCCGGCGAAAGGAGAAAGAATATGACGAAGAAGTACGAGAAGATACCGGCCACGAGAAGCACCACCCCCGGGATAACAGAAAGAAAGGAGACCGCATGAGGCGGAATGGAACCAAAGATAGCAGCATGAAATCTTGGCTGCGGGAGGAGCTGGTCAAATGAGGAGTATACCCCAATGCAAACAGAGGGGATGTCCAGGACGGCAAAGATGAGTCCCCCCTCACAGAAGAAATAAAATCAGAAAAATTCCCAAAAAGATTCAGCATGCCGACCGTGACACCATACAAGGGCCATACCGATCCCAAAACTCACATGGAAGGTTTCGTCCTACTAATGGAGGTGCAAGGGGTAACAGGGGACGCCATCTGCAAAGTGTTCCCCTTAACTCTGGCCGGACCGGCCATTCTATGGTATAGAAGCCTAGCCCCAAGGAGCATCAGCAACTTCGCACAACTGAGAAAGTCATTCA
Source organism: Zanthoxylum bungeanum (assembly GCA_019454045.1). Taxonomy (NCBI): domain Eukaryota; kingdom Viridiplantae; phylum Streptophyta; class Magnoliopsida; order Sapindales; family Rutaceae; genus Zanthoxylum; species Zanthoxylum bungeanum. Next base: position 328,819 of record SKCR01027987.1, read on the forward strand.
TACGACACTTCAAGGGGGCTTGTGTCCCCAGAAAGACGATTGGAGAACTAAGGCTTATGAAATAAGGAGACGATGAACCTCTGAAGATATTTATTGAAAGATACCATAATGTGGTACTCGAAGTCGGAGGGTATGAATCCCCCGAGGCCCTGGAAAGCTTGAAGGGAGCCTTGAGGGTCGGAAGGCTATGGACCCATCTAAGGATCCAAGACACCCCGGACTACGCCACCGCTCTAGAGGTGGCCCGAAAATTCGTTTTGTTAGAGAACGAAGAGAAAGTATCCCGAAAAGGGAACACCATCAGAGAAAGAACCGCAAAGGAGGGTGCCCCCCACCGAACAGAAAGAGAATCCAGAAGACCACCCCCGAAGCACAAAAAATTCAAGCCACTGCACCGAGACAATCAAGAGAGAAGGGCACCGACCCAAGTAAACCATGTGGTCGGGGAAGATGCATACATTCCCTTAAAGAAACCACTGGGACAAATTGTCATGGAGATCCAGGGGAAATGCCTCTTAGTGGAACCCGACCAAAGGAGATTCCCCCCGGACAAAAGGAACCAAAAGACTTATTGTGTACACCACAACTCCAAGGGACATGCAACAGACGGATGTAAAGATCTGCGAGAACAAATGGAAGATCTAGCACGAAACGGGTACCTAAACAAATACATTGACCACGAGGTCATGGCAGCCAGACAAAGAGCACGTGGTCGCCAAATCAATATCATCGCAGGAGGAGAACACTGGCCGAAAACTCTAACCGATCAAGGAAAATTATTACAGCAAAACCCGAGGACCAGATGTCGTAGAAACAGAGCAGGTCTCAGGGCTACAGGGAGGTCGGTCGGTACCAATAATGTTCACTGATGAGGATACCCGAGGAGTAAGTTTCCCTCATGATGATGCACTGATAATCAAAGCAGTCATCAGCGGGTCGGAGGTAGATAGAATCCTAGTGGACCCCGGGAGCGCGGTTGACATAATTTCCAGAGAAGCACTAGACGACCTATGGGTAGAATATGCAACCCTGACCAACGATAGCACTCCCTTATACGGTTTCGGAGGATCAGCCGTCATCCCACTAGGAAGGATACAGTTGGCAATAACTGTCGGGACACATCCTCGGACCCGGACGATCATGACAGACTTCACTGTAGTAGACTGCATGAGTTTACCAGGCCATCGTCGGGCGACCCTTCATGATGAAGACAAAAGCCGCAATGTCTTGCTACCACATGAAACTGAAATTCCCCACCCGGGAAGGGATCGGAATTGTGTGCGGAAGCCAGAAAACAGCTCGCAGCTGCTTCGCAACTCTCTCACAAGAAACTCTCTGCATCACAGAAGACAACCGAAAACGACAAAGGAACCAGGGAGAAGAAGAAGAAGACAGAAGCCCAGGCGCCTGGCCAAACAAAATGCCCGACTCGCTGCAGCTGAGGAACCGAGGAGATAGAACTTTACGGACAGAAAAAAGGGGGTAAGAACCCAAACAAAAAAAAACTAACTAAGAAAGCTAAAAAGTTGATCTCCTAACCTCCGCCCTGAAGATATCCGGTACCAAGAACTCCCCGTCATCCGACCTTAGGGACCGTCCCCAATCCCCCCAGTGGCCCAGAACCAGAAGTCTTTAAAATTCTTATTGGAGTCAGGGAGTTTCTTGACAACATTTGACGAGCTGTCATAAGCTGAAAGGTAATACCATCCGTGGTACGACCTAGGATTGGCCTTCAACCGGTATAACCTCTTCACCTCTTCGAGAGAAGGCTCACCGAGTCCTGCTCGATGCCAAGCTACGTACAACCCGGCCAAGATCCTCCAACTGTTCAGACTCAATTGGCAAGGAGCAATCTACATCTCGGCCAGCATCCAAGCAAAGTAAGGCTGAACCGGCAGCCGCAGCCCACACTCGAAAAAAGCGGGAAGAAGTTCCACCGAGCCCTCATCAGGTTAACTGGCGCGATCCATCAAGCCGGGAACTTCAAGGGCAATATCTATAGGTATGTTATATCGCAGTCGAAGAAGGGCGAGGTCGTCCTCGGTTATTTTAGAAGGACGGTTCATATCCAGAGCCGACGAGCCGAGTTCACCGGCCTCTGGGTCCTTCCGAGGAACCCTCTGATGGTAGGAGTCTTGTTCGATCTCAGAAGGAGAAGGAGTAGTGTCAAGGTCTTCTACACTAGGTGCCCCCGAGCCCGAGGAGAGCTCCTCAGCAGGGGGAGTTGAGGTTTTAGCAGGCTTTTCAGGGGAGGAACTGCTGTCAGACATCCCTGACACCCAGAAAAACAAAGAAAGAAGGGGAAGTCAGTCTATAGCTAAAAGAAACTACTCACGGATTCCATGTTAGCTAAACATGTGGTCTCTAAAGTACCCTAAGGCAAAACCCAGCAAACCATAAATCTTCCCCTAGCAAACACTCAAAAATGAACAGCAAACACAGATTCATAAACACAAAAAAGGAAAAGGTCGTTCAGAGGACTTACTTGTTCTTCTCGGAAAAAGCAGGAGGTTGTGCAGTATGGTTATGCCCGTTCCTTATGTTCGCAGCAAAGAAAAAGAAAAAGCCCGCTGTTGAACTTCGAGAACACGGAGTTAGGCGAAACACGGAGATGTTTTCAGGAAAAAAGGAGAAATTGCCGAAAAAAGATGGAACAGTGAAAGCCTTGCCTTCTTATAGTCATGGCAAAGACGCTCGTGATCGTCGGATCTAAGGGAAGAACCCGGATGAACGCCAGGTGTCGACTGCAAAAGAGGTCTCCCAAGCTAAACAGGCGGCTGAGATCAGCCCACTATGAAGACGCCTCTACACGGTCGATTCGTCCCCTTTTTGGCGGGAACCCGGCGGATGTTTGACAAGTGTCGAACTTAGAAGAAACCCTAAAAGTTGATTTGATAGGCATTTAAGCGGACGTGATCGTTGCGTGTCTCAAGACAAAGCGTTTGAAAAGAGCACCAAAACATTCCTCGACACCGGACCGACCTCCAACAGAGCAAATCAGGAACACATTCTTTATATAGTTCCTGGCACCAACTCACACACTCGTTGGAACCGAGAACTAGGGGACAGATGTTGATGGTGTTTTCAGGCACTACGATATTCAAGGCAGCACGACAAGGACAGAAGGGTAATTCTCTGCTTGGTTGGGATCATTAAATCCAACCCGACCACTTTGCAATAAAAGAACAAACACCTTACGGTTCCAAAACCGACCACAACAGATATAGACCGAGCATTTCATGACCGGCTACCGATCACCTGGGCTCAGATAGCCGGGCACAATCAGGTCGACAGAAACATTCTCAGCATAAAAGACTACCATGACCGACCTCATGAAGACCGACCATATGGCGAAGATATGCTCAAAGATAATGACATCCTATTCTTGCGGATAAGATAAGCAAATTATCCTGTTCTCACAAGGAAAAGAAGTCAGAGTCCGAAAAGGAATAAGAAAAGAGAAGGCAATATTAGACTAGGAATCCTTGCAAGAAGAGAAGACTGAGTTCAAACTAGGATTTCTTATGCAAATAGGAGTCTGATTTCTATACTATTATAAATAGGAGGACAGAGTATGTGTAAAAGGCATAAAAAAATTAGTGATCTGAATCTTCAAGCTCTGACTTGTAGAGACCCAAGAAGAGCGTTTAAGTAATAAAAGTACCATCTTTTTGTGTCCGTGCACGTAGGTCGGATCCAAATCCACCGAACCACGTTAAATCTCCTTGTCGATTGGTGTGTTATTTGCCTTTTGCTAAATTTGCCTTTGGTCCCCCATAACCAAACAAATTCACTATTGAGGGAGGATTTCTTCGGGAGTGATATTCCAATATTACCCTGAGACCAAATCCGCCGTCAACAATCTATGTTAATTAATTTAAACCAAATTCATTAGGTCAGGTTCTAATATTGGTTACGGATGCCCTGCATGTATATTTCTATCATGAAGGGAAATCCATTCAAAAGAATGAGATCATGTGTTATTATTCTCATGTGGAGTTTCTAAGGATTTATCAATACTATTCTATTTTTGGCTAGACAAATAAAATGTGCATCAAAGTACAAAAAATAATAAATAATAAATAACAAACGCAAAAGAATAAAAATATATAAATTAATTAAATATAGTGCTTAAGATTCATTACAACCTTAAAATAATGATTTAGCTACTCATGATTATCAATAAAAACAAGCTAATCATTATTACAAAATAAGAACTCATAAAAGATAAATTAGAGAGAAAATGGAAGAGAGAACTCTCGTTTGCATTATTCGTCTTCAATCTCCAGTACCAGTTAAATCACTCGTCTTTGTCTTGCTCTAGGTATTCTTCTATGCTATGTGACTCCAAAATTGTGTTACGAGGTTTCTCCTTAGGTTTTGGGACGCACTTGTGCTTATATAGGAGGTCCTAAGGGTCTTTCTTGATTAAAATTCAAATTTTGGGCGAACTAGGAACGCTTTCAATGTTGCGACACGCGTCCAGCGCGTCACGACTTTTTGAACTTCAATGGGTAGCGTCGCGACGTGCCCAACGTTGCTGCATTCTACGCTCATCGGAACTCGCTTTTTTACTCTGAAATAAGACCCGATTTGCTCCGTAATTTATAATTTTCATCCCCCGTTGAATCCGTTGAGTCTTGATATTATTTTAACCTACAAAATACACCCGAAACACATCAAATCGCTCATAAATCTCAAAATACCACACAAAACATTAAGATAAATGGGCGAGAAATTTATATATATATATATATATATATATAATGACCGCTCATCACACCGAACTCAAAGTTCTGTTAACCGAACCCAAAGTCCGATTAACCGAACTTTGAAATCAAATATACATAGCCTCTCGACAAAATGCGGTCCGTTAAACTCAAAATTCAGTTTACTGAACTTTTCATGTTTCGACCCCCGATGTGTTAGCGTAAAAACATAATTCGAAGCAAATATTATGAAAATTACCAAGCCCATCAAGATGAATTAGTTAATCTTGTTCTTTAAATGAAGGTTGTTGACGGCTGATTTTGGTCTCAGGGCAATATGGGAATATCACCTCTGAGGTAATCCTCCTTCAATAGTGAATTTGTTTGGTTATGGGGGACCAAAAGCAAATTTAGCGAGAGGCAGATAAACACACCAATCGACAAGGAGATTTAACGTGGTTCGGTGGATTTTGGATCCGACCTACGTCCACGGACAAGAACAGGATGGTACTTTTTATTACTTCAAACACACTCCCCGGGTCTCTTCTTTTTCTTTTATAAATCAGAGCTTGATGATTCTGATCACTAACTTTTGGTGATGATTTTTTAAGATGCCTTTTACATATGCTCTACCCTCCTATTTATAATAATACAGAAATCAGACTCCTATTTGCACAAGAAATCCTATTTGAACTCAATCTTCTCTTCTTGTAAGGATTCCTGGTCCAGCACTGCCTTCTCTTTTCTTATTCCTTCTTGGATTCTGACTTCTTCCCCTTGTGAGAGTAGGATAATTTGCTTATCTTATCCGCAACGAATGGGGTGTTGTCATCTTGAACACGGCTCGCTATCTGGTCGGTCTTCATGAGGTCGGTCATGACAATCTTTTATGCTGAGAGTGTTTCTGCCGACCTTATAGTGATCGGTCATCCGAACCAAAGTGGTCGGTCTTCACATGTTGTGGTCGGGTCGGCTACATGATCTCATCCAGTCAGGAAATTACCCTTTTGCCCTTGTCGTACTGTCTTAAATGTTGTAGTGCCTGAAAACACCATCAACATCTGTCCCCTAGTTATCGGTTCCAACAAGTGTGCTAGTTGGTGCCGGGAACTACATAACAGTTTTGCTCCATTTGGGGGTTGGTCTGAGGTCGAGAAATGCTTTGTTGCCTCTTTTCCAGCGCTTTGTCTTGAGACACGCAACAGTCACGTCCGCTTAAATGCCCATCAAATCAATTTTTTAGGGTTTCTTTTAGTTTCGACACTTGTCAAACATCCGCCGGGTCCCCGCCAAAAAGGGAACGAATCGACCGTGGAGAGGGGTCTCCACAGTGGGACGATTTCAGACGTCCGTTTAAACTTGGGAGTTCTCTTTTGTAGTTGACATATGGCATTCATCTGGTTTCTTCCTTCAGATCCGACGGTCATGAGCGTCCCGGTCATGACTATAAGAAAGCGAGGTTTTCACTGTTCCATCTTTTTCGGTGATCCCTCCTTCTTTTTGAAAACTTCTCTGTGATTTGCTTTGACTTAGTGTTCTCAGATTCCAAACGCGGACCTCTCTTCTTTTTCTTTGTGGCGAACATAAGGAACGGGCATAACCGTACTGTACAACCTCCTGCTTTTAACAAGTAAGTCCTCCGAACGATCTCTCCTCTTTCGTATGTTGTGAATCTGTTTTTGCTAGGGAGAGATTTTATGGTTTGCTGGGTTCTGCTTTAGGGCACTTTAGAGACCACCTGTTTAGTTAACATGGGGAACGTGAGTAGTTTCTTGTAGCCATAGACTGACTTCCCCTTCCTTCTTTGTTTTTTCTGGGTGTCAGGGATGTCTGACAGCGGTTCCTCCCCTGAAAAGCCTGCCAAAATCTCAACTCCCCCTACTGAGGAGCTCTCCTCGGGCTCCGGGGCACCTAGTGTAGAAGACCTTGACACAACCCCTACTCTTTCTGAGGTTGAACAGGATTCCTACCATCAGAGGGTTCCTCGGAAGGACCCAGAGCCCGGTGAACTTGGATCGTCGGCTCTGGATATGAACCGTCCTTCAAAAATAACTGAAGATGACCTCGCCCTTCTTCGGCAGCGGTATAACATTCCGATTGATATTGCCCTTGAAGTGCCCGGCCCGCTGGATCGTGCTAGTCAACCTGATGAGGGCTCGGTGGCACTTCTTCCTGCTTTTTTTGAGTGTGGGCTACGGCTGCCGATGCAACGTTATTTTGCCTGGATGCTGGCTGAGATGGAGATTGCTCCTTGCCAATTGAGCTTAAATAGCTGGAGGATTATGGCCGGCATATATGTGGTTTGGCATCGGGCAGGTTTAGGCGTACCTTGCTTGGAAGAGGTGAAGAGGTTATATCGTTTGAAGTCCAACCCAAAGACTCACTACGGTTGGTACTACCTCTCTGCTTATGATAGCTCGTCCAACCTTGTCCAGAAACTCCCCGACTCAAACAAGAATTTCAAGGACCTTTGGTTCTGGGTTACTGGGGATTGGGGTCGGGTCCTGAGATCGTTTGAGGAGGACGTCTCGGTTCCGGACATCTTCAGGGCTGGAGGTTAGGAGTTTAATGCCCCTTTATTCTTTCTTTATTCCCGTTCTTAGTTTCTTAGGTTTCTAACTTCTCTGGTTCTTCCCAGCTTGTTGGCGAGATGCTCCCAAGGTTTCTCGTCAGGTTCGGAGGCGGGTACATTGGGCTCGGGGGTATGCTGCCCACTGGAGGAAGTTGGTTAATGATGCGGCCTTTGTTGATTCGGGCCTTACTCGGACCGTCCCTCCGGAGATCTCGGGTCGGATTGGTGGAGGTCTGCTGGCTGTTTTGATGATTCTCCCTGTTTGTTTATTATGTGTTTGATGTCTTTGTTATGTTCTTGGATCCTGATTTCTCTTTCTCCCTTTCTTGTAGGCATGTCGAAGAGGCCAAAGTTTCTCGAGAAGTTGGCCGGTACTATGAAGAAAACCGGGCACGTTGATGCTGGAACTTCCCGGGCACAGCCTGATCTTGCTGAGAAGGTGTCTCCAGGACAAGTTCAAATGGGTGTTCGGGGGAAATCTTCCCCTTCTGGCGTGCAATCATCAGGATCTGCTCGCCTTGTCAGTCCACCGAAGCCCCTTAGGAAGAGGAAGCGTCAGTTTGGGTCTGAGGAGACTGAGTTAGCTCAAGAGAAAGAGGAGGTGGAGGCTGCTCCGGTCAGGAGGAAGAACGTCCGTAGAGGGAAGAAGTCGTCTGAAGGCTCCTCCAAGAAACGGAAGGGCTCTATGGTCCTCGGGCTGGATGACTTGGGGGAAAGCATCCGGGAGGCTACCTCACACTTAGTGCCGACTTTCAATGAATTGGCCGAGGTGATTCCTCCGGGGGAGGTTTCGAGGTATGATGATATATCTCCCGAAGCCATTGTGACTGAGATGAGTTCTCAGATGGCCAAGGTATTTTTTTTTTCTTTCTCGAGTTTTTGGGTCTTGGTCCTCTTTACTTCATGTCTTGATCCTTTTTTTTTTTGTGCAGGGCAACTACCTCATGGCCAAGAATAAGGGTCTTCTTCTGACTCTGTTGTCCGATGGTGGCCAGGCCCAGAGATTTCAAAATCGTCTCTCCGAAGTGGAAGCAAAATTGGCTGACCGGGAGGAGGTGATTAAGAATCACGAGGCGACTGCTGTCGAAAACTTCAAAATGAACAAGGCTCTTAAGGCCGCCGCTGCGCTGGAAAGAAAGCTTGCTGATAATGCCAGGGAGGACCTGAAGGTTGCCCAATCTGAGATCGGCGTTTTGAAAGGGAAGGTAGTAAGTGCCGAGGCCAAGTTGAAGACCAAGGACGAGGAGGTTGCACGGGCCCGAGCTAGTCTTGAGAGGAAAAAAGCCGAGCTTGAGGAGAAAGAGACCGATCTCGAGGAAAGAGAGAGCGATCTTGAGAAGAGAGAGAGTGAGCTTGAGACCGAGAAGGAGGCTATCCGCCTTGAGGGAGTTGGTGATTGTGCTGATTTGATTCCGATGGTGCTGCCAAGTCTGAATATGGACCCCATTCATGCGGCCATCAGCTATTGCAAAGGGGATATTTCCGAGGAGGAGTTTCGGAAGTGGCTCCCTCCCCCACCTGAGGAGGTGATGGATCCCGCCCCCATTTCGGTTGTTCCGGCTTCCGAGGCTCCCCATGAAGAACGACCAGAGGTTCCTGCCGCCGGCGAGGACTGTCTCGAGGTCCCTCCCCCTATCCCTGAGGCAGAGGTCCCCCCTGCTGCCGAGGTTGAAGCCGCAGTTCCTCCTCCCGATGCCGAGCCGCTTCTCCCGCCGTCTGAGCCAGTTGAGGAAGAAGTTCCTGCCCCTGCGCGGGCTGAATGAGAAAGGGTGACCCTACCGGGGCCCTATGTACACTTTAACTTTTTGTAATAACATTACAATTTGTATTTATACACACATATATATTTATGTCTATCTCTTTCTCTCATTTTTTTTTATGCTCCTTGTTATCCTAACAATTTTAAGGCTCCTCAGGGGTCAGCATGAGCCGGAGGGGTCTAATTTGACCCCGAGCAGAGTGAGACACTTGGACCCGGGGGAATGTTATGTCCCCAGTCCAGAGAGCTGACTTGGTGGGACGTACCCCGACCCCGAGCTGAGCGAAAGACTTGGGTTCTGGGGGAATATTACCTCCCCAAACCAAAGAAGCTGACTCGGTGGGACGTAACCCGACCCCGAGCTGAGTGAAAGACTTGGGTTCTGGGGGAATGTTACCTCCCCAAACCAAAGAAGCTGACTCGGTGGGACGTAACCCGACCCTGAGCTGAGCGAAAGACTTGGGTTCTGGGGGAATGTTACCTCCCCAAACCAAAAAAGCTGACTCGGTGGGACGTAACCCGACCCCGAGCTGAGTGAAAGACTTGGGTTCTGGGGGAATGTTACCTCCCCAAACCAAAGAAGCTGACTCAGTGGGACGTAACCCGACCCCGAGCTGCGCGAAAGACTTGGGTTCTGGGGGAATGTTACCTCCCCAAACCAAAGAAGCTGACTCGGTGGGACGTAACCTGACCCCGAGCTGGGTGAAAGACTTGGGTTCTGGGGGAATGTTACCTCCCCAAACCAAAGAAGCTGACTCGGTGGGACGTAACCCGACCCCGAACTAAATAACCAAGTGGCCTCGGCGGAACGAAATCCAGCCCCGATCCGACTAATCAAAATGGCCTCGGCGGAACGAAATCCAGCCCCGAGCCAACCAATCAAATGGCCTCGGCGGAATGAAATCCATCCCCGAGCCGACTAACCTCTGGGACTTATTCAGAAGGGAAATGAATCAACCTTTGAAGCCTTACTGGATCTGGCACGGGCGTCCCCCTACCAGACCGGCGAAAAAACGAAAACAAGTTTCTGGAAACAATAAAAAGCGGGGGTGACTTAGCACCTATCCCAAAAATAAAAAACGTTTTTTGTAAAAAATAACAACATGGATGCCTCAAAACAGCGTCCTGCCCGAGGCCTCCAAAACACAATTCTGAATCTTTCAATTCAGTGTCCCGGCGAACCAGGATTCGGATCAGAAGAGCGTTTGAATGGTAAGGGCACATCCTCTACACGTTGGTTCACTGGGGAGCCTGTGTATTGTATGAGGGCTCCTCCTTACCACGCTGGAGTAGGCACACGCCACAGGGGTATACGCCTCCACGTGTTGTGTCTCCCACAGATCCGGATGATGAATGGATCAAAAGAGTGTCCGGGATACTAAGGGTATATTCCTCCTTAGGCCTAGTATCACTGGAGTTAGCAATCGTCACGGGGGTGTCATCATCCCCCGTGCTATGCTTTCCCGCGGATCCATTACATCGGGCAGGTGAGGATCAGAAGAGTGTTCGACACATTAAGGGCATGTTCCTCCTTATGCTCGGTAACACTGGAGTAAGCAATCGTCACAGGGGTATCATCCCTCCCTGCGCTATGCTACTCACGGACCCTATGCATCGAGTTATGCCCCTGAGGACCCCGAGCTAAAGAGACATTTGGTTCTGGGGGAATGTTCCGTCTCCAGTCCAATGAGTATGACTCGGTGGGACGTTGCCCGACCCCGAGCTGAAAACGGCCTCGGCGGTATGAAATCCAGCCCCGAGCCGACTAATGAAGAGGCCTCGGCGGAACGTAATCCAGCCCCGAGCCGAGCGAAAGACTTGGTTCTGGGAGGATGTCTTGTCCCCAGATCAATATGCCTGACTCGGTGGGACGTAACCCGACCCCGAGCCGGATAACTGAATGGCCTCGGTGGAGCAAAGTCCCGACCCGAGCCGATCAAGTCTTAGTGCTTTGGTCGTTTCTTTTTGTATTTAGGCGCTAAGTTTGTCCCCGGTTTTTGGGTAGGTCTTTCTATTTGTGTTTTAAGAAAGTGGACGAGAAGCTTTTTTTGAAAAAAGTTTTTTATTCATGTTTTGGGGACAAACTGCCCCTCTTACAACTCTCGGTGGGTCATTTTGAGAGAGGCCTTATGTATTTGGATCCCTGTCCTTTTTGTTGTAAACAGATAGGAGGAAGAGAAAGTTTACTGGAAGTATTTCCTCAACATCTCAGCGTTCCATGGCTTCTTTAATCTCGTGCCGTCCAGTCGCTCTAGGATGTATACTCCCGGTTTCACCACTTTTACCACCTTGTAGGGCCCTTCCCATTTGGCACCTAGGGAGCATTCTTCTGGCTTTCGAGTATTTAGGGTGACCTTTCTTAGGACTAGGTCGCCTGGAATGAAGGTGCGTGTCCGAATTCTTTTATTGTAGAAACGGGCCATCCTTTGTTGATAGATTGCAGTTTTCATGGCCGACCTCTCTCTCTTTTCCTCGATCAGGTCGAGGTGGTTTCTGATAAGTCCTTCGTTCTGTTTTCTCTCGTAGTGCTGCACCCTGTGGGAGGCTACTCCGATCTCTGCCGGGATGACAGCTTCATATCCGTATGCTAAGGAGAATGGGGTTTCTCCCGTGGAGTCTTTATAGGTTGTCCGATGTGCCCACAGTACCTCTGGTAATTCCTCGACCCATAAGCCTTTGCTGGATCCAAGCCGAGCTTTGAGGTTGGCCTTAATGGTCTTGTTCGTCGCCTCGACTTGGCCGTTTGATTTGGGATGGGCTGGTGTGGCAAATCTTAGGGCGATCTGGAGGTCCTCGCAGAGTTTTCTGAAACCCTTGCTGTCAAATTGCTTCCCGTTTTCTGTGATGATGGCTCGGGGAATCCCGAACCGGCAGACGATATTTTTCCTCAGGAATTCAGTGGCTCTTTTCTCTGTTATGGTGGACAATGGTTCTGCCTCCACCCATTTGGTGAAATAGTCTATGGCCACGATGGCATACTTCGCCTGCCCTTTCCCTTGCGGCATTGGCCCAATGATGTCTAGTCCCCACTGGGCGAACGGCCAGGGACTGAGCAGTGTGGTCAACTGTTCGGCTGGTTGGTGGTGGAGGTTTGCGTTTTTCTGACATCCTCTGCATTTGCGGGCCACTTCTATGCCGTCCTGGTGCATGGTTGGCCAGTAAAAACCTTGCCTTAAAGCTTTGAAAGCGATTGAACGTCCTCCGGCGTGGCTTCCGCAGATGCCTGTATGTATCTCTCTGAGTACATAATTTGCCTCGTCTTCTGCAAGACATCTTAAGAGGGGGACTGAGTAACCCCGTCGGTAGAGTACCCCGTCGATTAGGGAGAATTTGGTGCTTTTGTATCTTAACCTTCTGGCCTCTGTTTTGTCATCCGGTGTTTCTCCTGTTTCCAAGTATTTCCTGATGGGTTGCATCCATGATGTTTGGCTTTCTTTCTCTAGAATTTCCACTTTAGATTCTCCCACGCTTCTTTCCCGGACGTAAATCAAGGGGATTATCTTGGGGTGCTCGGATTTTGTTGAAGAGGCGAGCCGTGCCAGGGAGTCTGCCTCACAATTGTTTTCTCGGGGGATCTGCTCGAAGCTCACATCCCCCATCTTCTCTGTCATCTTTCGTACTTCGGTCAGATAGGCCATCATACTAGGCTCTTTCGCTTGAAATGCTCCCCTTAATTGCTGTACGGCCAGCTGTGAGTCACTCCTTACTACCACATTTTGGATCCCTAGCACCGTGCATAGTCTCAAACCGCCCAGTATTGCTTCATACTCGGCTTCATTGTTGGTTGCTATGAAAGCGAATTTTAGAGCGAGTAAGATTTCTTCTCCTCTGTCGCTTTTTAGGACGATTCCCGCGCCATTGCCTTGTGTGCTGGCCGAACCGTCTACAGACATTTCCCATTTGTCCTTGTCTATAGCCAGAGTCTGGGGGTCGGTACATTCGGCGACAAAATCTGCCAAGGCTTGTCCCTTCACCGCTGCTCTTGGGAGGTAGGTGATGTCATGTTCACTTAGTTCTACCGACCACTTTACTAATCTGCCGGAAACCTCTGGCCGCTGTAGAATTTGTTTTAGGGGATGGCCGGTATATACCTTGATAGGATGGGCCTGGAAGTAAGGCCGCAATTTTTGAGCTGCCGTAACTAATGAAAGGGCGACTAGCTCGTGCAATGGATACCGGATTTCGGCGTCTAAGAGGGCTTTACTGATATAGTAGACATGCTTCTGGATTTTGTCGGTCTCTTGTATCAGTACTGAACTTACTGCTCGGTCCGAAACGGCCAGATATAGGTATAATGTTTCACCCGGGAGTGGTTTAGCCAGGAGTGGGGGCTGCACCAGATACTGTTTCAGCTGTTGGAAGGCTTCTTCACACTCTACCGTCCAGTCGACCTCCTTCTTTGCTTTTTGGATTACTTTGAAGAAAGGGTGGCATTTGTCAGTTGCTCGTGATATGAACCGGTTGAGTGCGGCCACTCTGCCGGTTAGGCTCTGTACTTCTTTTACTGTCTTGGGAGATTTTAGGGCTAGTATTGCTTGGATCTTCTGTGGATTTGCTTCAATCCCTCGGGCACTTACCATGTAGCCCAAAAACTTCCCTGAAGCTACCCCGAAGGTACACTTTTCCGGGTTGAGTTTTAGGTTGTGTTTTCTTAGAAGCTCGAAGGTCCCCTTCAGGTCGTCCATGTGGTTGTCTGGTTCTTTTGACATTGTTATCATGTCATCGACATAAACTAGCATTGTGACGCCGATGAGTGGTTTGAAAACCTTGTTCACTAGCCTTTGGAAGGTTGCCCCAGCGTTTTTTAGCCCGAAGGGCATCACTTTATAGCAGTAGAGCCCCTGATTTGTGATGAAGGTTGTCTTCTCTTCATCCGCCGGGCACATTTTGACCTGGTTGTATCCGGAGAAGGCATCCATGAAGCTCAGCAATCCTTGACAGGCTGTGGTGTCTACCAGCTGGTCTATGTTCGGTAAAGGAAAACTGTCCTTTGGGCACGCCTTGTTTAAGTCGGTGAAATCGACACACATTCGCCATTTGCCATTGTTCTTCCTGACCAATACTACGTTTGATACCCAATCTGGGTACCTTGCTTCCCTGATGAGACCCGCCTTCAGCAATTTCTCGACCTCTGCCGCTATTATTTTACTCCTCTCTTGATTGAAGTTCCTTCTCTTTTGCCGGACCGGTTTGCGAGATGAGTCTATTGCCAGGCGGTGATTGATGAATTTCGGGTCGATCCCTGGCATGTCATTGTATCCCCAGGCAAAGACGTCTGGGTATCCCTTTAGGCATTCTAGAAGATCTTGTCGTATAGACTTGCTCAGGCCTCCCCCTATCTTTATACTTTTTCCTGGCCCGTAAAGTTATATCTCTTCCGTTTCCTCAGCTGCAGCGAGTCGAGCATTTTTGTTTGGCCAGGCGTCTGGGCTTCTGTCTTCTTCTTCTTCTCCCTGGTTCCTTTGTCATTTTCGGTTGTCTTCGGTGATGCAGAGAGTTTCTCGTGAGAGGGTTGCGAAGCAGCTGCGAGCTGTTTTCTGGCTTCCACACACAATTCCGATCCCTTCCCGAGTGGGGAATTTCAATTTCAGGTGGTAGCAGGACATTGCGGCTTTCGTTTTCATCATGAAGGGACGCCCGACGATGGCCTGGTAGCTGCTCATGCAGTCTACTACAGTGAAGTCCGTCATAATCGTCCGGGTCCGAGGGTGTGTCCCGACAATTATCGCCAACTGTATTCTTCCCAGTGGGATGACAGCTGATCCTCCGAAACCGTATAAGGGAGTGCTATCGTCGGTCAGGGTTGCATACTCCACCCCTAGGTTGTCCAGTGCTTCTCTGGAAATTATGTCAACCGCGCTCCCGGGGTCCACTAGGATTCTGTCTACCTCTGACCCGCTGATGATTGCTTTGATTATTAATGCATCGTCATGAGGGAAACTTACTCCTCGGGCGTCTTCATCAGTGAACATTATTGGTACCGACCGAGCTCCCTGCAACCCTGTGACCTGCTCTGTTTCTAAGACATTTGGTCCTCGGGTTCTGTTGTAATCTTTCCTTGACCGGTTTGAGTTTCCGGCTAGTGTCTTCCCTCCTGCGATGATATTGACTTGGCGACCACGGGCTCTTTGTCTGGCTGTCATGACCTCGTGGTCAATGTATTTGTTCAGGTATCCGTTTCGTGCCAGATCTTCCATTTGTTCTCGCAGATCCTTACATCCGTCGGTTGCATGTCCTTTGGAATTGTGGTGTACACAATAAGCTTTTTGGTTCCTTCTGTCCGGGGGAAACCTCCTTTGGTCGGGTTCCACTAAGAGGCCTTTCCCCTGGATCTCCATGACAATTTGTCCCAGTGGTTTCTTTAGGGGAATGTATGCATCCTCCCTGACCACGTGGTTTACTTGGGTCGGCGCCCTTCTCTCCTGATTGTCCCGGTGCAGTGGCTTGAATTCTTTGTGTTTCGGGGGTGGTCTTCTGGATTCTTTTTCTGTTCGGCGGGGGGCGCCCTCCCTTGTGGTTCTATCCCTGATGTTGTTCCCTTTCCGGGACACTTTTTCTTCGTTCTCTAACAAAACGAACTTCCGGGCCACCTCCAGGGCGGTGGCGTAGTCCGGGGTGTCCTGGATCCTTAGGTGGGTCCATAGTCTTCCGACCCTTAAGGCTCCTTTCAAGCTTTCCAGGGCCTCAGGAGATTCATACCCTCCGACTTCGAGTACCATATTATGGTACCTTTCAATAAATATCTTCAGAGGTTCATCGTCTCCTTGCTTCATGAGCCGGAGTTCTCCAATCGTCTTTCTGGGGACACAAGCCCCCTTGAAGTGTCGTATGAATGACTTCTTCAGTTGTGTGAAGCTGCTGATGCTTCTTGGGGCTAAGCTCCTGTACCATAGAATGGCTGGTCCAGCCAGAGTTAGGGGGAACACTTTGCAGATGGCGTCCCCTGTTACCCCTTGCACCTCCATCAGCAGGGTGAAACTTTCAATGTGGGTCTTGGGGTCGGTATGGCCCTTGTACGGTGTCATGGTCGGCATGTTAAATCTCTTCGGGAATTTCTCCGATTTTATTTCCTCCGTGAGGGGGGACTCATCTTTGACGTCCTGGATATCCCCTCTGTTTGCGTTGGGGTATACTCCCCATTTGACCAGCTCCTCCCGTAACCAAGATTTCATACCGCTGTCCCTGGTTCCATGCCGCCCTCTGAGGTTTCTTTTCTTTCTGCTATCTTGGGAGCGGCGCTTCTCAGGGTCGGCGTCGTCCCGCACTTCTTCGGTATGTTATTTTCCTCTCCTCCGGGTACTGTGAGGGCTATCGTAGGAGGGATCTGGTGATGATTTGTCATCTTCCTCCTCCCATGTGTCCTCGGTTTGGGAATCCCTTTGTACTACCACGGATCTCACCCTGTAGGGTTCCCTCCTTTGAGGTCTGTCGTCTTCGCTTGTATCAACAATTCTCTTTCCTTCCGCTATCTCACTCCTTCGCCGGCTAGTCCCGGCCTCGAATTTTCCGTCGCGTGCTCCTTCCATCCTTTCCAACCGGTCTACTATGGTTTTTAGTAGAGTTTGGTTTTCCTCCTTTTCTTTCCTAAGGTTTTCCTCGATCTTTTCCATCCAGTCTGCAGCCGAGCTCCCTGATGATTGTTGGTTTCCGCCTTCCGCCATTTGTCCTATTACGCGAGTTGCTTTTCGTAGAGTTCCCCACAGACGGCGCCAACTGTTGACGGCTGATTTTGGTCTCAGGGCAATATGGGAATATCACCTCTGAGGTAATCCTCCTTCAATAGTGAATTTGTTTGGTTATGGGGGACCAAAAGCAAATTTAGCGAGAGGCAGATAAACACACCAATCAACAAGGAGATTTAACGTGGTTCGGTGGATTTTGGATCCGACCTACGTCCACGGACAAGAACATGATGGTACTTTTTATTACTTCAAACACACTCCCCGAGTCTCTTCTTTTTCTTTTACAAATCAGAGCTTGATGATTCTGATCACTAACTTTTGGTGATGATTTTTTAAGATGCCTTTTACATATGCTCTACCCTCCTATTTATAATAATACAGAAATCAGACTCCTATTTGCACAAGAAATCCTATTTGAACTCAATCTTCTCTTCTTGTAAGGATTCCTGGTCCAGCACTGCCTTCTCTTTTCTTATTCCTTCTTGGATTCTGACTTCTTCCCCTTGTGAGAGTAGGATAATTTGCTTATCTTATCCGCAACGAATGGGGTGTTGTCATCTTGAACACGGCTCGCTATCTGGTCGGTCTTCATGAGGTCGGTCATGACAATCTTTTATGCTGAGAGTGTTTCTGCCGACCTTATAGTGATCGGTCATCCGAACCAAAGTGGTCGGTCTTCACATGTTGTGGTCGGGTCGGCTACATGATCTCATCCAGTCAGGAAATTACCCTTTTGCCCTTGTCGTACTGTCTTAAATGTTGTAGTGCCTGAAAACACCATCAACAAAGGTCACGTTCACTATTGCAATGGCCTTGAATGAAATACAAACATAATAGTTAACAGTTTGATGAAGAATCAGCTGATGTACTTGAGCTGGTTGGAGACAAACGTATCAAACATATTTTCCGGCTCTTTCTATCTCTTTCTCATGACTTCATATAGAAACTTCCAAGAGATATTATTATATATATATATATATATATATACATATATTGCAAAAAGAGTCATCACAAGCCAATAATAACAATGAGAGTGAAGCATTCCATTCTGGCATGATAGCAACACAATAATATAAGCAAACCTTATGATGGTTGCTCATAGTTACTAACGGGAATCAAAATCTTCAAGAACAATATGAATGCAAAATCCAAATGGTCTCTCGCCAAATACAACGCTCCCCTTCCCAATATAATATGATCCCATTATCAGATTCTCTATTATTCTGTACCGCATCCTCTTCCAGTAGCATAGCAATCATGGGATTTGAAGGCAACGAGGAAGCAGCAGCAACACAAGTATCAGCAAATTCTTCTCATTTCAGGTACAACTCACCCTTGGTTCAAGTTAGCCTGATAGGTCTTGTTTGTTTCTGCTGCCCGGGCATGTTCAACGCTCTCTCTGGTATGGGAGGTGGTGGCCAACTTGATCCAACTGCTGCTAACAATGCCAATACTGCTCTTTACACCGCCTTTTCCATATTTGGAGTCCTTGGTGGAGCTATTTATAACATCTTTGGACCACGAGTGACCCTTGCTGCTGGCTGCTCCACCTATGTTCTCTATGCTGGCTCTTTCCTTTACTATAACCACCACCATGATCAGACCTTTGTCATTGTTGCTGGCGCGGTGCTTGGCATTGGCGCAGGCCTTCTCTGGGCTGGACAAGGCGCTATCATGACTTCATATCCAACTGCTACACGTAAAGGGACCTATATTTCTCTGTTTTGGAGTATTTTCAACATGGGTGGTGTCATTGGTGGCCTCATTCCTTTCATCCTGAATTACCAACGTACTAAAGCTGAAAGTGTCAATGACGGTACTTACATTGCTTTCATGTGTTTCATGTCTGCTGGTGCTGCGCTTTCACTAGCAATCTTGCCTCCTAGTCGTGTGATTAGAAATGATGGCACCCGCTGCACCAACATTAAGTATTCAAATGTTTCCACTGAGGCTGTTGAGATTTTTAAGCTCTTTCGTAACTGGAAGATGCTTCTTATGGTCCCTGCTGCATGGGCTAGCAACTTCTTCTACAGCTACCAGTTCAATAATGTTAACGGGTTGATGTTCACTTTGCGAACAAGGGGATTGAACAATGTTTTGTACTGGGGTGCACAAATGCTGGGATCAGTTGGAATTGGGTATGTTATGGACTTCAGTTTTCAAAGTAGAAGGACAAGAGGTTTAGTTGGAATTGGGATCGTTGCTTTATTTGGGACTGCAATTTGGGGTGGCGGCCTTGCAAGCCAATTGAATTACTCTCATGATGATCCCCCAAAACGATTGGATTTCAAAACCTCTGGCAATGATTTTGCTGGACCATTTGTTTTGTATTTCAGTTATGGGTTACTTGATGCCATGTTTCAAAGCATGGTTTATTGGGTGATTGGAGCACTGGCGGATGATTCCGAGACCCTCAGCAGGTATTCTTTGTTCTTACTCGCTCAGGCTTTCTTTTTTCGTGAACACAGAGACCTTATCACAGTTATTTTGGCGCTCTGCGAAAATTGCAGGTACACTGGGTTCTACAAGGGAGTGCAAAGTGCAGGAGCCGCAGTTGCCTGGCAAGTTGACACACACAAGGTCCGCTTGCTCTCTCAGTTAATCATAAATTGGTCGCTTACTACAGTGAGCTATCCGCTGCTCGCAGTCTTGGTCATGTTGGCAGTAAAGGATGATGCTAAATCTGAAGAGGGGACTGCAAATGGTTCTGATCTTCCATCAGCTCCTGCAATCGCTGGAAAAGATATTAAAGGTTATAATGAGCTTGTCAACTCTACAACTACATGACACCGTTTATTTTCCTTGTGACCGCGGAATCTGATGATTTCGAATTTGTTATATAACAAATGTTCAGCAGTGGATTCAAATTTTTAAGTCTGAATTTTCAGAATAACAGTGAAGACACATCTGCATTGGGTAAAGCCACTTTGATGAAATGCTATTTAAAGAAAATGTACTAAATCGACTTTCATAACAAGTTCAAACAGTCAACATAGAATCCAAGTGTAACAAATAGCTAGGTAAATTTGGCTGTAAAAAGTAACTTCATACAAGATCCTTCTAAGATGACCCTATAAAAACTTTTTACAAGAAAATGATATTCATCAATGACATGATTAAGAAATGGAAACTTTTGCCTAAACCCTCAAATGCCACTCAATTTTCATGATTGTCTTGAAGATGCCCATTAACTTGGTTATCCTCGTCAGCTCCAATATTGTCTCCTCCATCCCCATAATTAACCCAAGGTAGAATTGACTCTAACAAGACAGCCAAAGGATTGTGATTTGCAAGATCGCTTAGGGGAGGAGCTCGGCCACCGTCGTGTGGATTACCGGTGTGGATCCCATTATGCATGGCTTCCCCCATCCTTGCATCAACCACAAAATTTTGTAGGTTATCAGGTGGAAGAGATGACACCGAGTCAGAAAAGTCCTGAATCAACAAATGAGCATACCTGACAAAGAAGAATATTTAATCCGTTGACTCCAATAAAAATAATTACATTGATGAAAACAATTAAAACAAAAAATTGTGTGGATATTAACCATCCGACTTGTATAATCTAGACTAAGAAGAAAATGAGATCTGGCATAATCCTTATTTATCAACATTGTTGATTCAGCAAACTCTTTAAATTGACATCATCCACAAATTTGATTCAGCAAATAGTAATTGAAAAAAAACAGTAATACACATTCTACAGTCAAAAGAACAAATAAAAAAGTTTTTGACAGCAAACTAAGATAACAACTGAATAATTCAATTACTCACTCATTTTTCTCAGAAGGGAATGCTTCTTCTCTCACACAGGCCCAGTCCTTAGCTTCACTTCTATTGATTTCCAATGTTTCAATCACCAGCTTTGCAGTGTCCCGAAGGAATTTTTGTAGATCTGGAAGCCTCCATACGATATAGCTCCTCTCCACATATATATTGATGAGGTGATCCAAGGCAGGGATCTTGGTTTCATCTGAAGAGAAATAACTGTGTGCAAGTATATTTGTCCATGCTTGATCTTTTAAAGGTACCTTTGCCACAAGTTTTTTAAGAACAGAAGGGTGAAGCATCAAAGCTTGCTTCATAAGATCAGCTGAAGTAGCCTCTGTATTATCTGTATGAGCATCTTGTGACGCTTCCTCTCGTTCAAGATAAAACCGGCAAATGGAAAGAGAAAATGAGAAATTGGGGAACAACCACAAGGAGTTGTCACTTTTATAGTGTTCAGAGAACTGTTCTAACCATGAATACTCCCTGGCCCTTAAAGCAAGATAGTCAATGCAGAACAAGGCCCCCATTGGATCGTCAGAATCAAGTGAAAGCAACAGTTTGCACACTTCTAGGGCAGATCGATGACAGCCACGTCTATCCACATTTACCATGTGAGTGAAAAGTGCTTTGAACAATGGTCTGTTTGTTTCATGGCTGAATTTCAATTGGCAATTACCCAGCAAGGGGGTGAACATAGGATTCCATGCACATTCTAAGGCATATAGACACTTTGCGACTGCATCTGCAGCCATCTGATGTTCACCCACAAATTTAAAATAATCAGCCATTGTTATCAATGAATCCAAATGATAAGGATGATCCATCAAAACACTTGCTACACCATTAAGATCATGAATAGCTTGGGCAGCTTCAAATGCTCTCTGAGCTTGACCATAAGTAGGTGAGTGGATATATCTAATGAACAAAGCCAAAACAACACATGTAAAATAACTAAAACAGAATTATATGAGGCCAAACGTCACTAAGCATAATTGTGAAAATAGGGCATGAGCATTTGATTATAAACCAAGTTGAGAATGAGATGCAAGTTCGGGGGAGGGGGAGATGGAAAAGGATATATCACTCCAAATTGGTACATCTCCTATAATGAGTTTACTAAGGGTTTTACTAAAGGGGACTAGGGGAGTGCTGTAAGAAACAGAGGATCACACAAATAACAGTCTCAAGTAATGCATAAGGCCATCTAGCCTAATGCAAGTGACTAAGATTGACTTTGATGAATAACTGTGCATACAAAAGTTAACACTTACATGCATGTGTTGGTTAAAAGCAGAAAGTAGGTCCATTCCATGAATGATAATGGAGACACAACTAATGTTTATATTTCAATTAGCTAAAACTCAACTTGGGAGAAAAATAAAGCAAAAGGGTAGACAGCCATAAGAAGTGAAATCTAATCATACAAAAGAAGAAGACCAATGTTAATATCTACCTGAAGAAATTGCATCCGTCCTTGCTTTCTAGAAATTCCATGGAAAAGCTTGCATCCCAACGAGGCCAATGGTCAGATGGAGAAACTAATAAAGTCTTTCTTATATGATGACTGCCACGTCTTGCCCCACGCACCTGTCTAGAACTGCCACCTTGTTGATTCCTTTCATATGATTTCACCACTTTCGATCCAAATATTCTTCTCAGCTCATTTTCAACATTCAAATACTTGGGATCTATTTGTAAAACAGAAGGTGCATACTGTTTCACTGAATTACTACGAGCTTTAGTATTTTCTAATATAGCTTTTGAAGGGCCGGGTTGATGAGTAGAAGAGTTAACATCCAAAGACAAAGCAACTAAATCATCATCCAATGGTCTCTCAACTTTATCAGTAGTTGAAGCAGAACCAACCTTGCTTTTCTTCTTTTTCTTTTTCTTTGATTTGTAACTGGATGTTGGAGCAACACCAGTAATACCTTGCTGTGCAGATAGTTCCTTATTTTCCCCGTCTCTGATCAAGGCTTCATCAGCAACTTCTGTCTCCTGCAGAATACAGACACTAGGACCATTAACAGTTGCAAGTAAAATTTGTGGGAGCTACCTTACACCCTTTCTATAACCGCCAATATTGATGGGAAAACATTAAAAAATATAAATGAAGCATCAACCAAAAACTAAAGAGCAGCTGTATGTCAGCACTCATTAATAAGTAATCTTCGCCTTATAAAACCAAATTCCTCCACCTTTCAATAATCCTATACCACTCACATAATCTCTCAAGATCCTTTCTTCCCTATTTAAACAAGAGATTTGGCACATGAAGAAATTAAACATATATCAATTCTTCCAAAATACCTAGGGATAAACATTCACAAAGATTGATCAGCAGCAGCCAGTAACTAAAATATTTCTCAGTAACGGTGCTACTTTGTGCACCCCCACTACGGCCACAATTGTCCACTTTGGGAGCTTAAACTTTGGTCCCGCACTGATTTGTTCCCATAGGAAGCGGCCACATATGGGATATACCCTTATGGGGATGCAAAACCTATAAAAGGGCTCAAGTCCTCGTTTTGAGTTGCAAAGCCCACATTTTTATTAAATAATTATGTGGATATCGCATATGGGAAGACTTCTTACGGAGAAATACACGCCTTCAGTCTTCCACTACCCAAAACGGATAATTGTACCATGTAAGTGGGGTTCGCAAAAAACAGCATATCAGTCTTCCAGTACCCAAAGCGGATAATTGTACCACGTAGGTGGGGGTCGCAAAAAACAGCATATCAGTCTTCCACTACCCAAAGCGGATAATTGTACCATGTAAGTGGGGGTCGCAAAAAACAGCATAGTTAATACAAATAATAAAAAACAAGCCATTTAATTTTATACCAATAGCAATGACCATAACAATTATAAAGTCGCAAAAACATAAAACACTAGTATTAATAATATAAAATGATTAGGGTCAGCGAAAAAGACCTGGTCCGGGTCCCGGTCCGGGTCCGGCTCATCATCGCCGTCGTTGAGGAGGTCAAAGGGGTTTATGAAAGAACGAGGAGCCGAATCGGATGACTCTGATTCATTGTCCTTGAGCTGCTCTTCTTCTTCTTCCACTTGCTGTTTTTGTTCTTGTTCTTTGACAACTTTCTTGAACAATCTACTCGACATTATTGGATATTATAAATATGATTCGAGGTTTCTGTAATTACGTTTTTAGAGACTTTTTTTTTATGAGGAGGAATTTGTAACGGAGGAAGAACAGAGGCAGGAAAACTAGGGGTTATTGATTTTTTTTTTTAGCAAAGCAAATGAGGAAAAAAGGAGAACGAAATTAAACATATTAAATAGATTTGTGTATATAACAAAAATAAATTTATGGGCGTGTGGAAAAATAATATTTGTTCTTCAATTTTATTTTATTTTTTCAAAAAAAATTGTTTCACAAAAACTTTTTATTCAATTCTGTTTTTTGTTTGATCGAAATTAGCATGACTCATGAGCCTCGTGGATTGAATATATATTTATTTTTTTGATATTATATATATGTAAATTTTCAAATAATATTTATAATCTCCTATTTTTTTTTTCTTTATTTGAAGCCCTATCTTTAAATATAACTAATTTTAAAAACATATAATTTTCTTTTGAAAATTCGAATAAAATTCAATATTATTTATTCAATTTAAAATTTAATTTTTTTAATATTTAAAAGCTAATAGTGATACTATATTCTTAATTAAAACATAACAAATAATAAAATTTTCATAAAAAAAACATATAAAAATAATTTAAAATAAAATAATAAATAATAATAAACTCGAAATTAAAAAAATTATTCCATGCTTACGTTTTACGGATAGCTGTTATTTTGTTGAAGGCTTGGAGCTGATCTGACGTATTAGATAAAGCGAGATTAATGCTAGCTGTGGCTGTTAGGTTGAAGCAGGCGATAAGGGCTTTGCTAATGTTGATAAGTAACTAAGAATAAATTATAATATTAATAAATAAATAAATAAAATTAATAGTTTTAATATAATTCTAAAAATTATAGTTTTTTTTTTTTAGAATTATAGATTTTGATTTCAATTAGAATAGAGAAAGAATTAAATTCAATTAGATTAGTATTTGTCTTTTTAAATATAATTTAATTTTTATTTTCATATAATTATAGATTATGATTTCAATTATTATAGTGAAAGATTTTGAATTCAATTATATTAGTATTTATTTTTAATATAATTTTATAAATTAATAATCCTACGTGGCAGGGTTGAGAGAGCATGAAATTATTGAACTTTTAATAGTTTTTATTTTTATATTAGTATAGAACGAGTTGAACACATTTTTTATTATAATTTCATATATAACACCCCGCCAAAGGCAGATGATGCTACCGGCAAGAAATGATTAACCCATCTCTATAAGCCTCCAAATTTACGAAAAAACGGGCATGATGTATCCTAAAACTGGACAATTTGAATTACAATCCAACATCAAAACGAAACCTAAGAAAGACATCATACATATAAAATGTCTCGGGTCCACACAAAATACATCAATATCAAAATCAACACTTAAAGGCTCTGTGCCCACAACATCAATCAACACTTAAGGGCTCCGTGCCCACAACATCATAAGCAATTAAAACTTTTACTTAATAAATATAAACAGTGTGCTCAGCGCGACCAATATCATAATAACCATAAATCATAAACCTCTAAGACTTTTCCCGGGATATTTGCTAGGGTGACTGTAACTTCGGTGATCCGCGTCTCGAGCATGACTTCCAAAGCTGAAGTGGTTGACCCATCTAGTAGTCAACCTGCAAAACTAGCAAACTAGTTTGGTGTGAGTTATAAAAACTCAGTAAGTGACCATGCTCATACGACAAACAAACATACAAGTCAAGCATATCAGAGGTTTTTCAGGATCACCAAGTTATTACAAGTTCAGATTTGTCAACTTTTACTATATTCTATTCATTACACACTATATTTTATTCATTACACATGTCAACTCCTATATATATATTGGGGTTGGTGCTCAGAGCGCCAATTCCCGGTTGTATTTCGTTGAAAATACTATTGTAAACGTTTTATTATGAATAAAATGAGCAGTTTCTATAATATAATATATCTTCTTATATGGTAAAGACGTGATAGACCTTATGATGATTAGTCATGATACATTTTCAAAAGTCTCGCAACAGATATTGAGTTGCGACGGATATCAAGCATATCAGAGGTTTTTCAGGATCACCAAGTTATTATAAGTTCAAATTTGTCAACTTTTACTATGTCAACTCCTATATATATATATATATATATATATATATATATATGTTGGGGTTGATGCTCAGAGCGCCAATTCCCGATTGTATTTCTTTGAAAATACTATTGGAAATGTTTTATTATGAATAAAATGAGCAGTTTCTATAATATAATATATCTTCTTATATGGTAAAGATGTGATAGACCTTAGGATGATTAGTCATGATACAGTTGCAAAAGCGTCGCAACAGATATTGAGTTGTATCATGACGTTGTCATTCTCAGACAGTTCATGGTCAAAGTTTACACTACTTGGTCAGTACAGTAAACCCGTTGAGACCGGTACATGTCGTATACTGGAATATATGATTCCAATGGTTTCTCAATGAACCATGAGTCTTGGGGACTCGTATAAACGTGTAGGTGTTTATAGCGGATAAACACTAAACGACTCACCGAAGATTCTTAATGGATGGTACACCAACGTCAATAAGAATCTTCTCGGGTTGAGTAGCATTTGTGATTCTTCGACTTGAGATGCCACTGTGTGCACATGAGACATCTTCCACACTTAGATGACAGTCACGTCACCGATCTATTTAGATTAGACCTCCGTCTGTTTGTTGGGTGTGGATAGATCCTCAGAGTGTCATGTGTGTGTCGAGATAGGATCCGTCAGTTATGTGTACAGAGTATAGGTAGTCCATTTATGATTAGAAATCAGATAAAAACCATGGGCCCGTTGTATACTTTAGAAGTGAGTTCTAAGTGTTCTTTTTGAGATTGCTAATAGAGACGTCGACAGGATAGTCCCTATAGAGATTTGACGTTTACATCTATATCTCTGGGATATATCCGGATACCTGTGACAGAGGAATTATACATATGCCATGACCTTGACCTGTATGATTCATCGAGTTTATCTGTGGTTGTCATAATTTATGGGTGGGTAAATTATGGACACGAAATTGGATTTCGTGATGGATATGCCTGAATCTATAGAGTCTCACTAGTGAAATATACTCGTAGAGCACTATGACAACTTTTATGTATAATACTAATTATTTATAAGTCGTTTAAAGGTTAAACGAAAAATACATGCGAATGGACCTAATAGTCATTTCGTAATTATTGTGTATTTGTATTTAATGATAGATTTTATTAAATACACATTAATTAAATGTCAAATTGTGATATTTGACTTATATCATAAATATATATGTATTTGGATATTTAAAGTAAATATAATACATATATTTAAAATATTTGTATTTAAATAATTATTTAATTGTTAAATAATTAAATTAATTAAAAATATAAATATCTTTAGTTTTGATATTTATTGGAAATGCATTGAGTTGCTTTTGTTGACTTGTTGAAATTCATTAAAGTTGTAATTATCAAGTTTGCAAGTTGATAAAACAAAAATTAAACGAAACAAAAATAATATCTAGATATTATTTTCTATACCAAATTCGGCCAAGGCTAAATTGGTGGAGGTATATATTGTTTTGTTTCATTTCATTAGGTAAAGGGTTCATAAGTTACAAAAACAAACACAAAAGAGTTGAGAGAAAAATTTGAAGACAAAAGGAAAAAGCTTGGAAAATTATTGATTTTGTAAGTTTTTCTTTAAAGCCTTCAACATAGAAAATGTTTCTAACATACTTAGCTTCAATATGTGTTGCTAGGATGTTTTCTCTATACTTATAGTTTGTGTTTTAATTGGTTGTGAACTTGTTTGAAAGATGTGTGCATGTATGGTTATAAGTGTGCTTGAAATGGTTTCAATGGCTTACTTTTGATTATTTGATCATCATGTTGCCATTCTAGAGTTGCTAAGCCACTCATTGATGACCTATAATTATTCTTGAGTTGTTTCATGATGGTGAGACTTGATTGGTTTGGTTTAGATTGAATTAAAGTGATGGATTTAATTGATTTGGTAAGATTTGTCAATTTGAAGAAATTGTAAAATTAGGGTTCTTAACCCTTTCCAAATTTGGGGATTTTCATATATGTGATGTATTATGGTGTGTATATGATGCATATTAATTTTTGAGTTATTGAATTTGATCTTGGCATGTTTTGAACATAAAAGGACCAAATTGTAAAAATTGGAAAATGTTGGGGCTGTTCGTCAATTAGATAAAAATTGGGAATTTTGTTGCAATCTGATTTTGATGTGTTGGACATGTTGGAAATCATTTTATAAAAAATTTAGAATCATCCAAAATTGTATTTGACAATTTTAGGACTAAAATGATCAATTTGTAAAATATTGGGGTAATTCGGTAATTACCAAGAAATTTGGTTTCTTGTGTAATTTTTCAGAATTTGATAATTGGGTAATTAAATAAATAAGTTTATTTAATTGATCCAAGAAAAATTTTGAAATCGAAAAATTTTGATTTTCCGCAATTCCGCTGCGTTACCGGATTTTCGCTATAAAATCCCAACAATACACACACACACACACACACACACACACACACACACACACACACACACACACACACACACACACACACACACACACACACAGATATATATACACACACACGTATATGTCAAACTAATGGTCAAATATCCAAAACATAAGAATACAAACTAGAATATCAACAGAGTACGTCATTTAACATAGAGTCCATTTCAATCATATGAAGCGTGAAGTCACACTTTTATACTTTATCACAGATAAGCATCTTTGAAATATCATCAAATCGGTAAGTCAAATAAACTTTATTCAATTCGAAGCAATCTTTCTTCAATTCCAATAGCCTTAACATTCATGATTCATATACGTTCATACGTATCTGTTGGGGTTTTATAAGGAATTACCGAGTTAGCATAACGGAATGCGGAAAATCAAAATTTTCCGATTTCAAAAATTTTTCTTGGATCAATTAAATAAACTTATTTATTTAATTACCCAATACTTAAAATCTGAAATTTTAACCCAAGAAATCAAATTTCTTATAATTACCGAATCGACCCCACAAGTTTGCATTTTGATCATTTTGGTCCTCAAATTGTCAAATACATATTTAAGTGATTCCAAATCAATCCCAAAATGATTTATACATGTCTAATACATGAAAATACAATTTGCAATAAAAATCTCAATTTTTTCACAATTGCCGAACAGTCCCAGTATTTTCCAAGATTTTTAATTTGGTCATTTTTTGTTCAAAACATGTCAAGATCAAATCCAATCAATCCCAAATTTAACATACATCAAATATACATCAAATTACATCATATATATGAAAAGCCCCAAATTTGGAAATGGTTATGAACCCTAATTTTACAATTACTTCAAATTGACAAAATACATCAAATTAAACAAATTCAATATTTTAATCTAATCCTTACCACACCAAACAAGTCTCACCACTATGAAACAACCCAAGAATAATTCTAGGTCATCAATAAGTGGCTTAACAACTCTAGAATGGCAAAATAACCATAACATGGCTAAAAGAGTGCTAATGAACTAATTTCATGCATTCTTTATTAATATAAATGCTCATATCTTTCAAACAAGTTCCAACCATTTAATTACAAATTAAAAGAGTAGAGACAACATCCTAGCAAAATAAATTGAAGCTAAGAATATTAAAAATAATTTCTTAGTTGAAAAAGTTTAAGAAAGACTTACAAAAATTCAAGTTTCCAAGCCTTTTTCTTTCTTTGTTCTTCAACTTTCTCTCAAAACCCTTTTGTAATTATTTTGTAACTTGTTGTTGTGTCAAATGAAAAACAAAACACTTTTGTATATTACCTCACTTGGCCGAAACTTGTGAAAGAAATATCATGATATTTTTTTTTCAATTTTTGTTTCAAAACATTAAATGAAAAATGCTTTAAGCTTACTTGTTTCAAATGATAACATTTATCATAAAGTAAACTTTACAAGTGAACCAATAGAATCATGTCATTTCCTAACATTAATCATGGCATAAGATATTTAGTTTTTAATTAATTTAATTATTGAACAATTAAATAATTAAATAATTAAATACAAATATATTAAATATATGTATTATATTTACATTAAATATCTCAAATGAATATATTAATGATATATGTCAAATATCAAAATTTGACAATTAATTAATGTGTATTTAATAATATCAAATATTAAATACAAATACACATTAATTAGGAAATAACCATTAGGTCCATTCGCATGTATTTTTCGTTTAATCGTTAAACGACTTATAAATAATCAGTATTATTCATAAAAGTTGCCATAGTGCTCTACGAGTATATTTCACTAGTGAGACTCTCTAGATTCAGCCATATCCGTCACGAAATCAAATTTCGTGTCCATAATTCACCCACCCGTAAATTATGACGAACACGAATAAACTCTCTGAACCATACAGGTCGAGGTCATATCATATGTATAATCCCTCCGTCACATGTATCCGGATTATTCCAGAGATATAGATATAAATGTCAAATCTATATAGATATAATCACGTTAACGTTTCTATTAGCAATCCCTTAATAACACTTAAGACTAATTTCTACAGTGTACCACGGGCCCATGGATTTAACAGATTGCTAATTCCATATTGAATACCTATGCTCTGTACACAGAACTGACAGATCATTTCTTGATACACACGGGATATCCTGAGCATTAGTTCAAACTCAACGAACAGGCGGAGGTCTGATCTAAATAGATCGGTGACGTGACTGCCATCTAAGTGTGGAGGATAACTCATATATCCACAGTGGTATCTCAAGTCAAGGAATCACTATGCTCACTCAACCCGAGAAGATTCTTATTGACGTTGGTGTACCATCCATTAAGAATCTTTAGTGAGTCGTTCAGTGTTTATCCGCTATAAACACCTACACGTCTGTACGAGTCTCCAAGACTCATGGTTCATTGAGAAACCATCGGAATCTAAGATTCCAATATACGACATGTATCAGTCTTAACAGGTTTACTTTACTGATCAAGTAGTGTAAACCTTGACCACGAACTGTCTAAGAATGACAATGTCATGATACAACTCAGTGCCAGTTGCGACGCTTTTGCAACAGTATCATAACTAATCATTCTAAGGTCTATTACATCTTTACCATATAAAAATGGATGTTATATAAAAGAAACCATTTATTTTATTCATAATAAAATGTTACATTAGTATTTACAGAGAAATATATAATAAAATTGGCGCTCAGAGAACCAACCCTAACAGTATCATAGTTCACTTCTCTTATATTCACGCAAATACAATTCAGAATTCTTATTTGGGGACACGTCAAGCACCAGAAGCTTACAAACACATTTTCTTTCACAATATGCGTATGTACAATAACAAACAAATATAATTTATAACATCTTATACTCGCACCAGTTTTCAGGTCATTCTTTCATTCCACGCAAACACACACAGTCCATACATATCACGAGATCTATCATACACACATGTATACTCAAACATACATACATACAAACATCTTGTAACCGTTAACGAAATATTCATAGCAGTCAAAACATCAAGAATACAATCAACCAATACATACATATGGCTAGCTTACACATATAATGCTCGTACGTGACTCATTACCTATTTTAGAATAAGTATGAGATGAATGACGTCTGAATGGATTCCTAACTAGCTCGACTACTACACTCCAAAATCATCAACCAATTAAACATACACACATGCACACCTTTCACGAAATACAAACTCATCGCAAGATTTCTGACCGGCGTAAACACACACGTATAACGCAAGGGCACGTATCGTTCAAGTAGTATAAAAAGTATCGATCTCACGAGGACTTAATATCTATTCTATTAATTTTATGAGGTCAAGTGATTACTAATATCTAACAAGTTGTTTGAAAAGATAATGATGATTCTAAATTTAAAACAAGTAAAAGAAATATGAGAGTAGATTAATGAGAATTAAGACTATCTAGGGTTGTGAATTCTTCCAATATTAATTAAAAGATGAAGTAGTTAAATTATAGTTGGGTAAAATATTGAATTATTAATCTGGAACACTAAATTATGTAAAAGCCTCTTCCGATGGTCATTTACAAATACCTAGAATAATCAAATTGAACCATATGTCTATGTCAATTAAATTACCTAGATTCATTAAGATTGAATTCCAATTATTGATTACCCTCGCCAACAGGTATATTCCTATCCTGTAAGGAAATCTATTAAAGGTTTATCTATCCTTAAAGAAGATCGTGGGTTGTTGAGTATAAGGTCTTTAAACTTAAAGTCTCTATGTCTAGTTCATTTTAAGTTTAACTAATCAATTTTATTAATGGCCAGTTTATAAAAAGACATTAAGATTATGACTCAACAAATAACTCTTTAAATTACCCAAACTATAATCTAACCCTTTTTAAAAACAGTGATATTAGATTTTATTCACAACCCTAGATATTTAACTTAGTTACAACACATAACTAAAACTGATAAAAACTTAAAAGACATAAAGTGAAATTGCTGAAAAGTAATTGTAGAAAAAATTTGCAAGAAATGAAAAGAAATGCTAAGGTAAAAGGAATTAACTTATACTTTACTATTTAGATATCTCCCAATAAAATATATATAATCTTGTGATATTTTAAACCAACCGTCCGAATGGCGGTATCCTGATTAAGTCAAATTCAAATATACCAGCCATAAGGCGGAACAAAAATATAAACTTAAACCAACCGTCCAGTATGGCGGTATCCTCATTAAGTCAAATTCAAATATAGCCATAAGGCGGAAAAAAAAATTAAAAACTTAAACCAACCGTCCAGAATGGCGGTATCCTTTATTAATTCAGATTTTAAGTAGTTTATATATTATTTTAAAGGGAGATTAATCTAAATAGCAAAAGTAAAAGTATTACCTCATTACCTCAGCATAGAGAAGTTACCCCCTCATAGATGAATAGAATTACTACTACAAAGCGTAAATAAAACTGAATAAAAGAAGCAAATAAGAAGAACTCTCTTTTATTTATAAAGATTTCAGAGGAAGAGGTACATTTGAAACTAAAAATTCGAAATCTATTTATAGGCAAAAAAATCTAATTTTTTATTTTATATTTCTGATTTTTTATTTTTTTATTTTTTATTATTATTATTTTTTGGATCGCTGAATTTTCGACACGTGGCATGGTGTGCTAAAAAGACGGCTCGTTGAATTTTTGACACGTGGCATGGTGGTGCAATTACCAAAATACCCTTGGTGTCGGGACGCCCAAAATTACCAAAATACCCTTTTCGCCAAATTTCACAGTTTTCTCCAAATCACCTCCAGAATGTCCTGAAACTTTATTTTGGTGTCGGGATGCCCAAAATTACCAAAATTTGTGTCGGGACGTCCAAAATTACCAAAATACCCTTTTTGCCAAATTTCACCAAATTTCACAGTTTTGCTCCAAATCACCTCCAGAATATCCTGAAACTTTATTTATCTACAAAATAACACAAAACACATCAAAATATTCACAAAACTCAAGAAACTATACAAAATATTAAGTTTTATGAGTGGGAAATAGTGATAGTTTTATCACTCATCACACCCCCAAACCTAACATTTTGCTAGTCCTCGAGCAAAATAAAATAACATAATAAAATTTTAACTAAGCCACTTTCGTAGGGATCACGATTGCATTTAGCATATGCAACAAGCCTTTAAACCCCTAGGTGTCCCTAGTGGACGAGTTGTAGTCTCGTGAAGGTTTACAGCAATGATACCCACAAACATTTTACAAAAGTAAAAAGGTAGTGAAACTAATGCACACAAAAGCAAAAAGACAAGAGAAAAGAGAATAAAGAAGTTAGTGACTAATTAGGTGAAACTTCTACTCCAAGTTAGTAGTTGTTTTGTTTCATTCTAAATTACTAAATAAGTAAATTCTCCGATTATTTTTACCATTCTTCATATACACAGCCAACAAAATATTAAACAACTCATTTTTGCCCACAACGGTCATAAGTGCAGTTGATAAGAGAGTAATATTTTTGTCCTAAAGTTTTATCAGAATTCACATCTTTTTGTAGTAATGGAATAAATTTTCTGATTTTTCTGATTTTTTCTTTGAATTTTTTTTTCTATATTTTTTATTTATATACAATATCTTCCATCTATGTAGCGAGCTTTAGGTCGGTGACTCCCAAACCAGTTGGCTTTAGGGCATCAGGTGTTAAGACACCCCTAAGGACTTAATTACTCAGACTTCGATATATCTATATATATATATATATATATTTATTTATTTATTTTCTATCATCTTTTTGATCCATGTAGCGAGTGTTGGGCCAGTGACTCCCAAACCAGTTGGTTTTAGGGCACTAGGTATTAAAATACCCTTACAGACTTAATAACTCGGATCTCATATATATTTTTTTTTTTATTTATTCCATTACTTTTTTTGAGATGCTTCTCCAATTAAACTATAGCACTGAATATTACAATCTTTTCAATTTTATCCTATGTTCGTATGTTACCATGTATGTTGATAATATCTGCCAACTAAGTATATGAAGATCCATTTTAGTCAGTTTAATGGAGAATTTACAGATTAAATAATTCAAAAGTGAATAAACAAAAATTAACTTGTTTTGAATTAGGTTTGAAATACGTCTCAGGAGTGGAAATTCCTTACACAGCTATTTCTTACCAATTTCATCTTTTTAGTCAACATAACAACCACATATTTCTACTAGTCATAAAACTATAATTTACATGTGTTTTTTTTTTTCAAAGGCTCTCGCTGACGAAGGATTGTTCACAACTAGGACTCCCCACTCAAGGGTTCAAGCGACCAAGTGAACGCACCTTTTTTATACCTTATGGTACGTGCCAACGAATTTATGGTGTGTGACTAACTGTCGAATGGACTTCCCGTTGTAGATTCCCCAGAGGGAAGGTGGAGCGAGGCTCACTTAAATACCCAAGCCCCTTAGGCTCTTATCGCTTGTTGTCAGGAATAAACAACGAGTCCTCCAAACTAGTCTGTCACAACACGCTACAAGTGAATGATTATCTAGGTGCCTCCACAGCTTTTCCTTATAAAAAGGTAGTGAGTGAAGGAAGACACCAAACCATCACCTAGCTTTAAATATGCCCTTTGTTTTTATTAATTTTTTAATTTTTTTGTATTTTTCGAAAAATTTTGGACTAAAAATAAAAAACACAATACAAACAAGTACTATTAACTATTCCTCACCCCCAAACCTAAATGAGACATTGTCCCCAATGTCTTAAACAGTAGAAGAAGAGTTTAGAAGATAGTACCTGGTTGGCTGAATTACTACAAGCAAATTAAAGGTTAAGATCCAGATTAACACGACGCCTCTTACCACGATCATCATCAGACCATTTTATCTTTGAAATGATAGGGTCAACTTGTGGTTCATAGGCTATGAGTTGGTCAAGTAGATCTGGAGCAGACCTAGCAGTAAAAAGGAGTTCTTTCATAGGTTTTGACACGAACCCATTTCTCCGAGCATCATCAAGAAACACACAAAGAAAATCATAAAATCCATCAACGTTGAGCAGTCCAAGCGGTTTCTGGTGTATGTTCAGGTTCGCCCAAGATAGAACTATAAAAATTTCCTCTAATGTACCCAAGCCACCTGGCAAAGCAATAAAAGCATCAGAACGGTTAATCATTTCAACCAGTCGTTCAGACATACCTGGCACGATCAGTTCCTCTCCGTTTGATGATCCAATAAGATTAGCCTCTGCCAAGGGTTTTGGGATGATTCCCAAAACATGACTGCCTCCTTCTTGTACGGCCTTTGAAACGATCCCCATTAGTCCAAGATTGCCTCCGCCATATATTAAATGCATATTCCTTGCAGCTAAGACTCGACCCAATTCTTGTGCAGCTTCTATGTATTGTGGTTTAGTACCAACACTACTACCACAAAACACACAGATGTTTTCAACTCGTCTTCTTGAAGTGGCTTCCATTTTTTTTACTATGGATGTCTTCAAAAGTGCAATGATGAATTGAATTTATAATACCTGAAAAGGGTGAGTAAAATAATAGCACTAATATCTTCCAAAGGACGTTAAATAGCAAAATAGTAAAATAAATCGTGAGAGTCAAAAAGGTCTGGATCCTGTCGGAGAAAACAACAAAACAAATCAATTATTAGAAAAAGACAAAGAGATATAATATGTACAAGAAAAGTAGCGGCTTGATTGACATCTATGCGTCAGGAACAAGCTTCCCATCCAATTTTCTTATAAATTGGCAAACAGGGTCTTTTTGAGTCAGATTCCCTAGACTTAATTGTTGTCTTTCTTTTTGGAATTGTGTGTGTAATTTGTGAATGGCTATATGAACATATCCACTGGGATGCGTCTCAAGAGTCGAAGAAATATCATCTACAGACTCCTTACTCAAGCCATCCCTAATGAATTTAATTTTATCTTCACGATTATCAGACACCATTCCTAAAGAACGACAACGAGAGTATTGCAATTCCAACGCGCACATTTGTAACAAACACCCATTTGCTTAGCTCTACGTTTCTTTGCATAGGTGCTTCTTCCAAAACCAGGTAAATAAGAACTACAAGTCTCAGAAAACTCACCTGCTAGACGGATACGTGCTTCGATTACCCAACAAATATCAGTAGGAATACCTTTGATCATCAGTAGTCTCATTCGTTCCAAGCGAGCTTTGTAAACTTTCATCAGAGATTTTTGAGGGAGAGAAGGAAATTGCTTGTGAAGACTTGCGAGAGCTTCTTCCATCTTGAAATGTCTTAATCTGCAAAAACTAAACACACAAAATTAAATCATACCAAATCACAATTTATACACAAATTGCATGGGTTGCCTCCCTGCGAGCGCTAAGTTTTAAGTCATCAGCTAGACGTGACTGCCTGAACTTTATGCCAGATCTGAAAGTGTGACACTTTCTTTTTGTCGCTCCAACGGTTCTCCCCAGTAGTGCTTGACACGCCTGTTTTTAACCTTGAAAGTTTTGTTGGAGTCATGATTATGTATCTCAACGGCTCTATCTGGTAAAACTTTGGTGATCACAAATGGACCTGACCACCGTGATTTTGGCTTCCAAGGGAAGAATTTCCCCCTTGATTTGTTTAACAGTACCTTCTGCCCTGGTTCCAGTTGTATGCGCACTAATTTCTCATCATGTCTTTTCTTTGCCTTTTCTTTGTATAATTTGGCATCCTCAAAAGGCTGTTTGTGAAATTCCTCCAATTCGTTGAGCTGGTGGATCTTTTTCTCTTCTGTTGCTTGTAGTGCATGAATTGGCTCTTTCAGTACAAAAGAAGCTTTATCTTCAGGCTCCACAGGCAATTGACATGTTTTAAGTTTGTCAGTAGAACTTTGCATTGCTTTGGAGTTCTGAATGGTACTGTGTATCACATCAAGTCTGAAACATTCCTCCCTCTTTTCATCATCTGGGAAATTCATGGCCTTGAAAACATTGAATGTTACTTCTTGGTCCTGTACCCTCATGGTTAATTCTCCTTTTTGTACATCAATAATGGTTCGACCTGTAGCCAAGAATGGTCTTCCGAGGATGATTGGCACGTCTGCGTCTTCCTCCATATCAAGGACAATAAAATCTGCTGGGAAAATGAATTTGTCAACTTTAACTAACACATTCTCAACAACTCCTCTTGGAAATGCGAGCGTTCGATCAGCAAGTTGTAGTGAAACTGAAGTAGGCATTGCTTCTCCAATCTGCAGTTTCCTGAAAATAGAAAAAGGCATTAAGTTAACACTTGCACCTAAATCACATAAAGCCTTACCAAAATTATGTTCTCCTATGATGCAAGGAATGGTGAAACTTCCAGGATCCTTCAACTTTGGGGGAAGTTTTCTCTGAATGATGGCGCTGCATTCTTCTGATAATGCTACTGTCTCATAATCTCCCAATCTCCGTTTTCGTGAAAGAATGTCTTTCATGAATTTAGTATAACTGGGCATTTGTTCCAAAGCTTCTGCAAATGGGATGTTGATGTGCAGCTTTTTGAAAACCTCCAAGAATCGAGCGAAATGCTTGTCCAGTTTGCTTTTCTGAAGACGCTGAGGAAAAGGTGGAGGTGGAGTGATCTGTTCTTTTTCCTTTGCTTCTTTTTCCTCCATCTGTTTCTCTGCTTCTTTTGGAACTTCCTCAGTTGTTGTTTTGGCTCCAACATCTTTGTTGATTTCAGTACCACTTTTAACATGATGGCATTACACTGCTCCATTCCTTGATTTGGTGGTTCTGTGTTGCTGGGAAGGGTACCTGGCGGTCTGTAACTCTGAGCATTGGCCAGTTGTCCAATTTGATTCTCCAGTGCTTTGATGGAAGCAGATTGGCTTTGAAACATAGCATCATATGCTGCTTGTTGCTTTTTGAACATCTCTGCAAGCCAATCTTTCATTTCTGGGTCTTTTTCAACTTCCTGGCTTTGCTGTTGAATCCTGGTGGTGGATATAGTTCTTTTGCCCTGAATTGTTGCTCCATGAGAAATTGGGATGATTCCTCCACCCTGGATTGTAGGTGTTGGAATATGGATTGTTCCCCTGTCTGTTGAAATTGTTGACATAATTCACCGTTTCTTCATGTTGATTTTGTTCTGGTGCTCCTCCATATGGTGAATTTGTGGTTCCAATGTTACTTTGCTTGCCTAGAGTCTCCATGAATTTGCATATCTGATCCAGTTTGGTACTGACTGCTGAATTGGCTCCAACCTCATAAATTCCAGCAATTCGTTGAATCATGCTCCTTTCTGTTGGCCACAATGAATTGTTGTTGGCCATTTCTTCAATTAGGTCCCAAGCTTGTTCTTCTCCTTTTGCCATCAATGCTCCTCCAGCAGCAGCATCAATTGTGGTTCTCATTATTCCAGAAAGTCCATTATAGAATGTTTGGACTTGAAGCCATTTTGGAATCTCATGGTGAGGACATTTCCTGAGCAAATCTTTGTACCTTTCCCAAGCTTCGTAGAGAGTTTCTGATTCTTGTTGTACAAAGGATGTGATGTCATTCCTCAACTTTCCAGTTCTGGCTGGTGGAAAGTACTTTGCAAGAAATTTGGTGGCTAAAGCGTTCCAAGTGGTGATAGAACCTGGTGGAAGTGAATGTAGCAAAGCTTTAGCTCTGTCCTTCAAGGAGTAAAGAAAAACACGCAATCTCATTGCTTCTTCAGCTTCTCGGTTGTAATTGAAAGTGCCGCAAACTTCCAGGAAGTTGCTGATGTGGGTATTAGGATCTTCAGTTGCTTTTCCCCCAAATTGCACTGATTGCTGAATCATCTGAATGCAAGTTTTGATGTCACCTGCATTCGCTGGTAAAGGAGGAAGTACAATACATGAAATGAGGCCATCTACCACCGGAATGGTTCTGTCTCGAATGGGAATTGGTGGTGCAACCTCCAAGGTTCAGGTTCCATGTTAACAATTGCTTCTTGGCCTTGTCGCCTTTCCTTCTCAACTGTCTGATGGTTCTTTCAATTTCTGGGTCAAACGGTTGTAGTTCAAAGCTTCTGGTTCGTCTCATTAAGATTATGATAACCTGAAACACAATAAAACGAAAACAATAAGTAAAAAGAAAATTAGATACAAGTAACGTATCTAACCCCTAAACTAATAGTAAAAGATAAAGAAGTCCCCGGCAACGGCGCCAAAAACTTGACCGGCGTAAACACACACGTATAACGCAAGCGCACGTATCGTTCAAGTAGTATAAAAAGTATCGATCCCACGAGGACTTAATATCTATTCTATTAATTTTATGAGGTCAAGTGATTACTAATATCTAACAAGTTGTTTGAAAAGATAATGATGATTCTAAATTTAAAACAAGTAAAAGAAATATGAGAGTAGATTAATGAGAATTAAGACTATCTAGGGTTGTGAATTCTTCCAAATAATTAAAAGATGAAGTAGTAAGTAGTTAAATCATAGTTGGGTAAAATATTGAATTATTAATCTGGAACACTAAATTATGTAAAAGCCTCTTCCGATGGTCATTTACAAATACCTAGAATAATCAAATTGAACCATATGTCTATGTCAATTAAATTACCTAGATTCATTAAGATTGAATTCCAATTATTGATTACCCCCGCCCAACAGGTATATTCCTATCCTGTAAGGAAATCTATTAAAGGTTTATCTATCCTTAAAGAAGATCGTGGGTTGTTGAGTATAAGGTCTTTAAACTTAAAGTCTCTATGTCTAGTTCATTTTAAGTTTAACTAATCAATTTTATTAATGGCCAGTTAATAAAAAGGCATTAAGATTATGACTCAACAAATAACTCTTTAAATTACCCAAACTATAATCTAACCCTTTTAAAAACAGTGATATTAGATTTTATCACAACCCTAGATATTTAACTTAGTTACAACACATAACTAAAACTGATAAAAACTTAAAAGACATAAAGTGAAATTGCTGAAAAGTAATTGTAGAAAAATAATTTGCAAAGAAATGAAAAGAAATGCTAAGGTAAAAGGAATTAACTTTCTACTATTTACTATTTAGATATCTCCCAATAAAATATTATATAATCTTGTGATATTTTAAACCAACCGTCCAGAATGGCGGTATCCTGATTAAGTCAAATTCAAATATACCAGCCATAAGGCGGAACAAAAATATAAACTTAAACCAACCGTCCAGTATGGCGGTATCCTGATTAAGTCAAATTCAAATATACCAGCCATAACAAAAAATTGAATAACCAACCGTTCAGAATGGCGGTATCCTTATTAATTCAGATTTTAAGTAGTTTATATATTATTTTAAGGGAGATTAATCTAAATAGCAAAAGTAAAAGTATTACCTCATTACCTCAGCATAGAGAAGTTACCCCCTCATAGATGGATAGAATTACTACTACAAAGCGTAAATAAAACTGAATAAAAGAAGCAAATAAGAAGAACTCTCTTTTATTTATAAGGATTTCAGAGGAAGAGGTACATTTGAAACTAAAAATTCGAAATCTATTTATAGGCAAAAAAATCTAATTTTTTATTATTATTTTTCTGATTTTTATTATTTTATTATTTTATTATTTTTTTTTTTATTTTTTTTTGGATCGCTGAATTTTCGACACGTGGCATGGTGTGCTAAAAATGACGGCTTGTTGAATTTTTGACACGTGGCATGGTGGTGCAATTACCAAAATACCCTCGGTGTCGGGACGCCCAAAATTACCAAAATACCCTTTTCGCCAAATTTCACAGTTTTGCTCCAAATCACCTCCAGAATGTCCTGAAACTTTATTTTGGTGTCGGGATGCCCAAAATTACCAAAATTTGTGTCGGGACGTCCAAAATTACCAAAATACCCTTTTTGCCAAATTTCACCAAATTTCACAGTTTTGCTCCAAATCACCTCCAGAATGTCCTGAAACTTTATTTATCTACAAAATAACACAAAACACATCAAAATATTCACAAAACTCAAGAAACTATACAAAATATTAAGTTTTATGAGTGGGAAATAGTGATAGTTTTATCACTCATCAATTTCTCATTCACAAGCACATACATAACAAACACATCAGAATCTTCATCCAAATACTTATTTTCATACATATATTCCAAACATATGAATACAAATTACTACGAACTAAAATGCTAAACCCTTAACCGTCATCATATCCTTCACTTATCAATCAAATATCCTTAGTTCCAAATTTTTTTATCTAGAAACTTCAGATCCAGAAACCTATCAATTATACTTATCTATTCAGGAAGAACTTAGCTTATACTCATTTCTTATCGCACTTAACCAATTTAACCTTTATATCGATAATCGCATGTATGATTTAATAACAAACTTATTGATAAAACGTACAAATACATATGCTCATACAAATTCAGGAATCATAACTTATTCCATTTACTGATTCTGTATACTCAAAATATACATATCTCATCATCACATGCATATACGAATACGTGTACATATACTTAAACATGTGCTTATACATATACTTATACATACACATACCATTACGAGGTCATACACTTACATACATCAATACACACATGTAGACATCAAACTCATCAAAAATTTCACTTCATATCATAGCATTAACCAAAAATCCATATTTGTGGTGGTCGATTACTTAACTATACATAACATTGAGCTCCGTTCTCATAACCATCTCTTACTATCCTCATTTTATCGTAAACACTTCGACCATTATACATATATATATACACACACGCGCACACGCTCACACACACACACACACACACGCGCGTGCGCGCACACACACACACACATATTTAAACGCAAATTAACATTCAAGTAATCATCGCATGGATTACTTACCTAGCTTCGCGAGCACTCCAATTTCTAGTCAAATCTGTCAAAACAAATGGTGAAATGCCATCAGAATCATGACTTACAGTATTCTCGACTTAACTTTGACAAAATCCTGGATCTTTCCGGCACAACCAAAACAAGTCCTATTTCAATGTTTTCAGTTCCATCAATCTTTAAACATCATTACAAACTAATCCAAGCCACTAGTTAACTTAAATCTTTGATTTACGTGTTTTTGGAAAATCTTCCGAAAAAGTTTTCCCAAACGCTACAGAAGGGTCCCGAACCCTTCGAACCTGCCCGAATTTATCTAAACATTATCGCACCATCATATATATCCCATATCTATCATTACACTTAGGAAAACATCAATACACATTAAACCCACTTTTACCGAAAACTTTCATAATTTATCTAATCGATCCAATTCTTTCCGTTTTCACTCGGATTCTACCAAATACACATACTCAAATAATTAAATTTATATCAATACGCTACTCTACAAAGCTACTGGATACATCCGAATATTTAACGAAAAACTTGAAATTTGTGAGTTTTTACCGAGAGGTCTCACCGAGATTTCGAGGACATAGACAAACTCCAAATAATCCCACGAACGCGCTAGAATTGATGAAATTTTGATCAGAGCTACTATTCACTCATGGGTCAGTATCACCACTGGTTCTCCTCTCGTTTTGCATGCAACCGTAAACGGAACAGAAAAAATCATCATTGCCAACTTGTAGTACTCTTCTAGAGCTTCGATTTGGCGGATGGCTTGGGCCATGAAATGAAGCGATGAGCCGGGATCGAAAAACCTAAGCTCGTGTGAATCTCTATCTTTTCTCGCCGTTCACCGGCGCTCTGGGGCTGCCGCCAGCCACCACAAGACATTGGGGTGGCAAGCGCACCCCCATGAGCCATCGCGTCGGTCAGCGTTAGTTGGTAGGCCACTGCCGCGACCAGAGGCGCTCAAGATGCATTTTAGTGATGAAGGGTCGTGTGGTAATCTTAGTTTCTTTTGCCATTTTTATAATTTTTAGAAACTTAAGGTATTTTTAGAAAAATTATAGAAATTTACGTTTTGACCCCCATAAAATTATAGTCAAGTCCCTACCATGGGCCTTTCTTGAAAAATCGTATTTTGGAAGCTATTCTGATGTAAATTTCTATAAGTGTTCAACATGAAAGTTGTTCGTCTAAAAAAAAGAGTCAAATGGTTTAAGAATCGGCTCAATCGAAGTTCGTTTTCTATTTTTATAACCGAAACAATAAATTTTTATGTGTATAATGATATAAGCAGAAATCGCGTAACCGATTCTCGAAACCATGCGTTTTTCAATATGACGAAGTTTCACTTTAAAACGTTCCGACCTATTTTCCAAAACATAATCTCTTATTTTCAAACATCATTCAATTTCAAATCCCAAATTTTAATTCGAAAATATTCTAGAATTATTCCTAAAATTATTCGGGATATTACATTCTTTCCCCCTTATAAAAATTTTTTCCTCGAAATTTCTTCGTCCTTATGTCCAATCATTCGGAACTGAACGCACATGCATGAAAATCTTATCATTATCTCACTTTACACATTATCAAAACTCACGTATATCATACATCAATACAATTATGCTATTTCAAAGCAACATAAATCAAATCAAACATTTCATACAAGAATCAAACCAAACTTGTCATTTCAATACACATTCATTCATAAGAACACGCTTAAACCGTTTCAAATTCATCCATCATAGAAACAGAAAGCTGAACACAAATCATATACCGTTAATCACAATCATCATAACACAAGATCTTTACGGGTAGTTAAATACAGTATCAAAACGGAAAACATAATATGGATTTCATACTATCTATTCCGTTCACAATCTGAAACGAAACTCATTCATTTCACATCATGTCATTTCATATCATCTGTGTAAATGCTATCAACATCAAAGTTTACATACATATATATCCCATCGCACATACAACTTTATATGGCTGACAACAAAGCATACATAACCATCACAATACTCAAAACATCCATGACTAAACTATAGACATACATATGTGTTCCTATAACAAACGTAAACTTTTATACCAATAAATACATCAATTGTCACAGCTAGAAGTGACACATAATCATAGTGCTCTTATGATGTTGATAGTCTGAAATCTGCAAATTTCTTTCATCATCAAAATGGAAAACGTAAAACAATCTATTTCAAAAACTATCTCGAAAACATATTTGAAAAACACTTTTACTGTAAACAAAATCA
The DNA here is from genome assembly GCA_019454045.1 of Zanthoxylum bungeanum. Taxonomy (NCBI): domain Eukaryota; kingdom Viridiplantae; phylum Streptophyta; class Magnoliopsida; order Sapindales; family Rutaceae; genus Zanthoxylum; species Zanthoxylum bungeanum. The sequence continues at coordinate 373,128 of SKCR01027987.1, forward strand.
ATTTCAAAATTCATCATCATCATAAATCCGTATCAAGCGTCCAGTATAAACTCCATTGAACGAAACAAAATGACTGTCTAGTATCCAAATCGCGTGCACAGATCAGACAATAAACGAAATAACTTATGTCGACAAAGGGTAGCGGGTCGGTCCACTGCAGTTGGACAGAGCCGTATACAAGCGCCACGATGAAAACATATCATATAAAATTATCAAACCATAACAATCATATACAAGCGTCGTGACATAAATATATCATATCATATAATATCATAAACAATATCAAAATGTATCATCATCAAAATGTAATTCTTTTGAAATCATTTTTCCCCAAAACCCCAAATATGTTTAACTTAAAAATATATCTTGGAAAACTTAATAAAAAAATCAAATATATATCCTTTAAAACACATATCAAGCGTCCATTGTTCAAATCGTGCGCACTGACCGGACAGTGTACGAAGAAGACCATGTCGACATAGTAGTGGGCCAGTCATTTTCTGATGGTCTAGACCCCATAACAAGTACCCCGGCCAAGCCGAAATGAAATATATATAAGCACCATAGAGGATCAAAAACATAAAACTATCAAGCACTGTGACGAAAATAGATTTCCAAGCGTCTCGACGGAAACAAAGTTTTACGGTTTAAAAACATCAAAATCATTTTCGAGCCCTAGACGAAAGCATATCATCAATCACCTAGACATAAATATATCGATAAATCAAAAAATACGAAAACGTTAATCAAGCATCGAGACGGAAACATGTTATTTATCTTTTATCGTCAAACCCAAAATATCTGAAATCTTTCTTTCTTTCTTATTTTATTTCTTTTTTCTTTTCAAAATAGTTTTATGCCAAGAATCAAATACCAAGTTCTCAAAACATAAATAAAAAAATCCATTCATAATTCAGACTATCAACATCATAGCATAACTCGTAACTCAAAACACATTGAATTCACTCATATACATATTCATTTATCTATATAATCTATCAGATTGATCTAATTCGTTCCATTTTCACCCGAATTCTACTAAATACACATATTTAATATACTCATACTCAAACAATTCAGTTTATATTAATATGTAACTCTACAAAGCTACTGGATTCATCCGATCATTTAATGGAAAACTTGAAATTTGCGAGTTTTTACCCGGAGGTCTTACCGAGATTTTGAGGGCATAGACGGACTCCAAATGATCCCACGAACGCGTTGGAATCGACGGAATTTCCATTGGAGCTACTGTTCACTCATGGGTCACTATCACCATTGGTTCCCCTCTCGTTTTGCATGCAACCGTGCATGAAACTGAAAACATCGTCACAACCAACTTGTACTAGCACTCTCCGAGAGCTTCGATTTGGCTGGTGGTTCGGGCCGTAAAATGAAACGATGAGCCGGGATCGAAAAACCCAAGCCCACTCGAATCTCTCTCTTTTCTCACCGTTCGCCGGCGCTCTAGGGCTACCGCTGGTCACAACAAGACAAAGAGGTGGTCGACGCACTCCCCAAATCCATCGCGCCGGCCGGCTCAACCAGGGGTGCTCAAGATGCATTTTGGGGACAAGGAGGTCGTGTGGCAGTCTTGGTTTCTTTTTCCATTTTTTGTAATTGTGAGAAACTTAAGGTATTTTTAGAAATGTTTTGGAAATTTACCTTTTGACCCTCGTGAAATTGCAGTCGGGTCCATGTCATGGGACTTTCTCGAAAATACGTATTTTGGACGCACTTCTGATGCAAATTTCTAAAAGTGTACAACATGAAAGTGGTTCGTCTCAGAAAACGAGTCCCATGGTTCAGTAATCCGCTCAATCAAAATTCGTTTGCTAATTTTATAACTGAAACAACAAACTTTTATGCGTATAAGGATATTAAAAAAAATCGTGTAACCGGTTCTCGAAACCACTCGTTTTCCAACGAGACAAAGCTTCACTTTAAAACGTTCCGACCTATTTTCCAACACATAATCTCTTATTTTCAAACATCATCCAATTCCAAAACCCAAACTTTAATTCAGAAACCTTCTAGAATTATTCCGAAAAATATTTGGGATATTACATCATATCATAACAAAATTTTAATACTATTTTAGGTATTGTTCATATAAATGATCCGGATTTAGTTGGTTGTATAGTTTAAATGAGACAATTTGTTTACTTTCACTTTGTTGGGTTATATGTTGCGAAAGCGTGGTCAGGGTAAAATCGTAACTTAATTTTTTTTTAAACTTATCGAATAAATTATTCAATATCATATATGAATAATTTATTCATATTTCACCTAAACATTTTATTCGATATCAAATAACAACAGAATCAATTCAGAAAATATCATGAAACTTTTACGAAAATGATTTTCCGTAAAATAATATAAAACGCGTTTACGACCGAATTGACCAACCATTATCACACGGGATTTTCGTCAGCCCTAATAGTACTTGGGCAGCTCATGGGCTGCCCGAATAGTGACCAATTCACTATTTGGGTAGTCATTGCCCGGTAAGCCCAAACTCATCCGATAATATTGTTTTTCACTGTTTCGCGTATCTTTACTCAAAAATAATTTCCGGCAATTCTAATGCCCAATACACATCCAATACATTCAAAAAAATATTTTTCATCAACAAAATTTTAAATTTTCCAGATCTGAAATAGTGAGTGAAAATTACTAATTTTCATGCTTTAAATCAAATTTTCATAACATTAACCTAATTAATCACAATACTATTGGGGTAGATATGGAACCCCTAGGGTCAGATCGGTGCCCCACACAGCAAAAGTAGTTCTAACCCAAGGATATCAGGGATAGGTGTATTTCAAAATATTTTAATAAAAACTATATTCCGATACGAGTTCGTAGGAAAAAATGGGGACCAAATCGAACTCCGGAAACTCCGGAACTGAGAAAATGAAGTTTTAGTGTTTGTCAACCCTAGGAGTCGCGACGCGTTGGATTGGGAGTCGAGACGCTCCAAAGTGCGAGAGAAACTCCAAGAGCTGAACGTCTCAACGTCACAACATGGAAGGATTGGAGTCACAACGCTCCTAGGTTTGATGCTCAGTGTTGCGAAGCTGGAGGGTCAGAGTCGAGACGCTTACCTGGGCAGTGGGAAATTTCAACCTTCAAATCAATCCTAAACACTTCCAATTTTCTCCTATCATTTCAATACACCTTAAAACCACTTTTAACATCAAAACCAACCACAACACATGTTATACAACTAACATACATGTATTCTAAATACGTATATACATTTGTTTGAATCTAAACATAAACCAATTTTAGAATCCCAATAAGAAATATCACATGAACAATTCTAGTTCACCTAAAGGTGGTCAAGTGATTCTAGAATGGCAGCCATAGCTCTAAGCTTTAACTTTGAGTTCCAAACTCTTATTAATTATTCCATATCCAACATGAACATCTTTGACCTAATTAACAAGAATATTATGTTTATACTTCTAACGTATCCTTACACAATTTATTAGCCTTATTTCAACATTAAGCTATGTGATCATGCATCTAATACATAATTCATAACTTAAGAGAAGTTCAAACTTACCTAGCAAGCTTGATGCAAAGATCCAATCTCTTTCTCTTTGCTGAAATGGTGGGAGATTTTCCAAAGTTTTGCAAGCTTGACTTCAAGATCCAACCTTGATTCCAATACTAGCTCCAAGATCCAATCTTGATTTCTCCTAGATGAAATATTATAGAGACCTCACAAGCTTCTCTAAACACTTCTCTAACTTAGGCTAATTTCTCCAAGAATTTACTTGTATATATAGTTTTCTCAAGCTTTGACTTTGCTTAATTAAAACCTTTATAAAACTTGCTATTTATGGCAAAACTTAGGCAATTTTTAATTAATAAAATTTATAATCAACTTTTAGGTGGGCTTAATCTAATTTTTCCAAATATGTATAATTAGGTGTGACTAATCTCCATTGTTTACCACTTTTAATTAATCTAATTAAATCAAGGCAAGGATTAGGAAATTGATTAGTTCAAAGTTTCCCACTTTGATTTAATCCAATTAAATCAAGCAAAAACCACATATTATTATATATTTACAATTACCATAATATCCTCAAATGGTAGAGATAATATGATTTACAGTTAAGCCCTTGTGTAGTTATTGAATTAATCCAATTAGGTCAAAGTAAATAATCAATGTTATCCAATAACACTTGATTATCTTAGTTAATAATTATAATATCGAATATTATCTTTTATCAAAATTTATCGGCTACCCAAGTTCTCAATGAGTACACTTCATATTGGGACTCTCTAAGTTCAGAAACGTTCGACATATAAGCTTAGCTAATATGTACACAATTTGGCCACCTCCTAATTTGCGAAGAACACGAACGACCTTTTGAACTATACAAGTCGAGGTCATCACATACGTTTAACAATCCCTATGTCGTAGGCTATCCGAGTTGCGCTTAGGAAACATAGAATACACCGTCAAGTTTTCAAGGCGCACATCTCATGTTGACATGTCCATGATTCTTCATAACTGATGCGATCCACACTAGGTGATCGACTTTGGCCAAAGCTTTAAGAATCGTGACATTACTCGCATGAATACTTAAACCCCTTATGGTATACATACGGGCCGACATATTCTATCTTGTTTCGAACTTGATTACTGAGTGCATCGGTCCATACCTAACGAACAACTAGAGGCCAGACCATGAAAAGTTTTTGACATACATGGTATCAAAGTTTGTAGGATCTCACACAAAATCAATGTTATCCTATAGTCAAAGGATTACATATGCTACTCGACTCGAGGAGATTCCTATTGATGGTGTGTACTTCCAACTATTAGGAATCACCTGTGAGTCATTCAGTATTCAGTCCAACTAATACCCACACGTCTATACGAGTTTCCAAAACTCATTGTACATCGGGTTAAACCATTGGAACTCCAATTCCAATATACAACATGTGCTAGTCTTATAGGTTATAAGAATTCGACCGTATTCCAAAACCAATGATTAGGAATATATATAAACACTTTAAGAATAGTTTACAATAGTAATACTTATCCCAATATCGGACCACCGAGTGTCCAATATTACTACAAGATTCTATGGTCGATATCATTCTTAGCATGTCTATACATCAATCTAATACGCATAATGACAATAATAAGATATGAAATGAAAATGTAGTTATTTTATTAATAAATAATAAAATATACAAATCGGATTGGCGCTCCAAGCACCAACTCCAACAAATACCACTTAAAGCCATCATATATAAATGACTCAAAAATAATTCTAGGTATTTATTATAAGAGTGGTCATAATACTTTAGAATAGCAACAAATTATCTAATAACCATAATAAGCCTTAATTACACTAATTAAACTTACTTTTAAATACTACAGATGTATATTTTAATTTTCCAATCAACCAATTATCTCAACATATATTCAAGCGAGGAAAAAATAAATCAACATCATATGTAGAGTCCTAGAATAATAGAAATAATTTTCAATTCAAAGAAAGTAAGAAAATATCTTAGTTTTAATGAAGAAATAATTTCACTTATATAATTTGGATGCTTGGTCGAAAATTATGGGGGGAGGGGCAAATGGTCATTTTGATTGTCAAAATTTAATTATAGTAAGTCATTACCAAATTGATAATCATTTACTTTATTAAACTTGTCAAATATAACCTATTACAACATGCCATTTTCTCAGGTCAATTATGACTTATGGATATTTTATTTTTAATTACTTAATTACTTAACAATTAAATAACTAATTAATTAATTAATATAAATATCTATATATATGTATTTTTTATTTACACTAAATAACAAAATAAATATATTTACGATATGTGTCAAAATCTCATTTGACATTCATTAATATGTATCTAATCAAATTTTGTATCAAATACAAATACACATTAATTATTAAATTACTGAAATGCCCTTAAGAATGTGTCATTTAATTTAACGATTAAACAATTCGAATTAACTCATTTAATCTAAATAAATATTATGAATAATTTGTATTATTCATAACGTGGCCTAAGTGCTCAACAAGTACACTTAATATTATGTGACTCTCTAAGTTCAGGTTTATCCGTTACGGAATCCAATTCTGTGTCCATAATTCATCCATTCGTAAATTATGACGACCACAAATGATCTTGCTAAAATGTACACGTAGAGGTCATTGTATACGTATAATCATTCTGTCACATATAATCCATAGTATACGGGGGATATAGATACAATCGTCAAATCCCTTATGTATAATATAGTCGACTTATAAATTTACGATCTTCAAATAACACTCAAAAATCACTTCGTAGTGTACCTCGACCATGGATTTAACAGACTTCAAACACGTGTAGGATACTTATGCCCTGTATATTGGACTGACGAATTCTATCTGATACTCACAGGATATCATGAGCATGAGTCCACACCCAACGAATAGAAAAAGATCTGATCTAAATAGATTGGTGACGCGATTGTCATCAAAGTATGGATTATCACTTATATATCCACAGTGTTATCTCAAGTCGAATGACCACTATGCTACTCGACTCGAGAAGATTCCTATTGACATTAGTTTACCATATATTAGGAAATCTTTTGTGAGTCATTTAACGTTTATCGAATAAACACCTATATGTCTATACAAGTCTTTAAAGACTTATGGTTCATTGGATTAAACTATCAGACCAATTCTCGATATAGACATTTATTGGTCTTAACAGATTTTACTAATCAACTCGTGTTAGTAAATCTTGACCAGAAACTTAATTTGAGAATATACAGCTTATAGTGACACTTCCCAATGATAATTACAAACTACGTTATAAATGCACACTACGTTGTAAATCATTGGGTCTTTGTCTAATATATACATATCACTAAACATGATTTAGTTTCAATCTAATCGATATTAGATCGAATGCGTATATAAAAGACAAGAGATGCGACCATTAATATGTATTATTTTGAAAAAATGAATTGTTCGTATTCATGAATCGATCATAAATACGATCTGAATTGGCACTCCGAGCACCAACCCCAACTCACTTAATATTTATGTCTCTATTGTTTGTCTATAAATTCTCAAATAATATTTCTAAATCACATTAGAGGTTCTCTCTCATCTTACTCTCTCATTTGAAATCACATTCATAGTTATAAATAATTTTAAAAATATTTAGTTTTCTTTCGGATGAATTCAATGAAATTCAATGTAATTTATTCAATTTAAACTTAAGTTTTCTTATCGAACTTGAAATCTTGACCGTCACTGTGCAAGAGCTAATAATTAGAGTCTGCATCATGAGGCACAATAAATAATAAAAAAATTCATAAAAAACTTATAGAAATAATTCTGTAACACCCCGTCAGAGGCAGGATGGTACCGGTAGGAGATAGGATTATCCCATCTCCATAAGCCTCCAAATTTACAGAAAAACGGACATGATGTATCCTAAACTGGACAATATGTAACACATTCCAACATCAAAACAAAACTTGTAATAAGCATCAACATGCAAAAGGATCTCAGGTCCACACGCAAGACACATCAAGTTAATACTTAACACTTAATGACTACGTGCCCACAACATCATATACAAATCAAATTTTTTATTTATATATTACAAAACAGCGTGCACAACACGACAATAACCTAATAATCATGGACTATAAACCTCTAAGATATTTTCCAAGACACTTGAGAAGGTGACTGCAACTTGGGTGATCCGGCTTCCTAGTAAACCTGCAAAACTAGCAAACTAATTTGGTGTGAGTTATAAAACTCTGTAAGTAACCACGCTTTTACTACAAACAAAACATACAAGTCAAGCATATCATGTCATATATCAGAAGCTTTTCAGAATTACCAATTCGTTACGAGTTCAGAATTATCAGCTTTTATTATCCTCTATTCTTTATACACGCCAAATCCTTATATATATATATATATATATATATGCCACCAAACACCCAAAGCGTACAAAGCATAAATTTGAATATAAACATAGTATGTCATTCAAAACCGAATCCATTTCAATCATCTGTAACAAGAAGTTATATTTTTATACTTTACCACGAATAAGTATATTTGAAATATCATTAAGTCGGTAAGTTAAATAAGCTTTCTTTAATTCTGATAACCTTACGATAATTGAACATTCGTGACTTATACGCATTCACACATATCAGTTCGGAAATCATAGCTCACTTCTCTTATAGTCACACAAGTCTAAATTTCAGAATTCTTACCTGGAGACGTGTCTAATTCCGAAAACCTAAAAACACATTCAGTTTTTTCCCTAAACATACATACATCCACTTACGAACTAAGCATACATAATTTATAACATTTTATACTCACAATGGTTGTCAGATCATTCATTTCACAAAAACTTACACAAACTAGACATATCACGATTTTCTATCATATACACACATACACTCGGACATACATATAATCATCATGTATCGATAGCGAAACATACATAACCTTCAATACATCAAAAAACACATAACCAAACCAAAACATACATATGCACACAACACAAACTCATTGCACGATTTCCCATACACAGACACATACATGAAAAACACTCTAACTCATCATCCAAATACTCGTATACATGGGTATATAAATCGAACGTATGAATATACAAATCACTACAAATTCAGAAACCATACCTTATAACAGTCCTCACATCTTTTACCTAACGATCAAACATATTCAGACATATATGTATACTCTCAATCACGAATATTTACAATTCAGGAAGAGCTTAGCTTATACCAATTTCTTATCACACTTAACTTACCTAAACTCTATATAAACAAATCGCATGTATTAGTCAATAATGTACATATTCAAATACCGTACACATACACATGTTTATGCTAGTTCAGAAATCATAACTTATTTCATTTACCGATTCTATAAATACATATTATACATATCTGGTCATTATATAAAATACATATACATATACATACTATTACATATTCATACCATTACATACATAAACATACGCATATGGACATTGAATTCATTAATTATCTCATTTCATATTATAGTGAGAACACAATGTTGGAGTTGGTGCTTGGGGTGCCAATCCGAATAATATATTGTCTATTTCATTATTTATTAATAAAATAACTACATTTTCATTTCATACCTTATTAATGGTAATGTCATTATGCATATTTGATTAATATATAAATATGCTGAGAATGACATCGACCTTAGAATAATCTTGTAGTAATACTGGATACTAGGTGGTCCGACATTGGGATAGTGTTATTGTTGGGGTTTTTAGGGGTATTACCGGGTAACGCAGTGGAATGCGAAAAATCAAAATTTTCCGATTTCAAAAATTTTTCTCGGGTAATTAAAATTAGCTTATTTATTTTAATTATTCAATACTTAAAATCTGAAATTTTTACCCAAGAAATCATATTTCTTTATAATAGCTGAATTGCCTCATAAGTTTGCATTTTATTCATTTTGGTCATCAAATTGTCAAATACATATTTAAGTGATTCCAAATAAATCCCAAAATAATGTATACATGTCCAACACATCAAAATACAAGTTACAACAAAAATTCCAAATTTTTTTGTAATTGCCGAATTGAACCCAGAATTTTCAAGGTTTTACAATATAGTTCAATCTTGTTCAAAACAAGTCAAGATCAAATTCAATCATCACCAAATTTAATATACATCATATATACATCAATATACAACACATATATCAAAAGCCCCAAATTTAGAAAGGGTTAAGAACCCTAATTTTATAAATTCTTCAATTGAATAAATTACGCCAAATTAATCAAATTTAATACTTTAATTCAATCTTAACTACACCAAATAAGTTTCACCACTTTGAAATAACAAAAGAACAATTATAAGTCATTAATGAGTGACCTAACAACTCTAGAATGGCAACTTGATCATCAATGATCAAAAGAGAGCTAATGAACTAATTTCATGCTTTCTTTATTATCATACATGCTCACATCTTTCAAACAAGTTCCCAACCATTTAATTACAAACTAAAAGAGTAGAGACAACATCCTAGCAACACATGTTGAAGCTGAGAATGATAGAAACAATTTCTTAGTTTGAGATAGTAAGAATACAAAATCTTGATATTTGGCTTAAGTTTTTCTTTCTTCTTCAACTTTGCTATCAACTTTCTTTGTAATTGATTTTGCTAACTTGTTGTTATGAAAACAAAACTGAAACAAAAAATCTTATATATTTTCCCACTTGGCCAAAACTAGAAGGAAAAACAAATATAAGATATTTTCATTTTTGTTTCAATTAATTAAATGGAAATGATATACTTGACTTTTTGGTATTTGATAATTAAATCATTTAATGAAAACCAACAAGTGTATCTAATCATTTAAGGCCATTTGCTAACCTAATAATGGTAAAAGATATTTTCAATTTAATTAATTTAACCATTTAACATTTAAATAATTAAATACAAATATCTTAAATATATGTATTATGTTTACATTAAATAATCAAAATACATATATCAAGGAACTAATTTACTTAAAGTACTTGCGATTATCGCAATATAGGTGGGGTGTCGATTCCTTAGAGAGATGGTTACAAGGAACTAATTTACTTAAAAAAAACGTTAGCAATAACTTAATGAAAATAGATAGATTGAATTGGAAATTTAAATTAAATATTATGAAAAGTATGCAGTAATTATCAATAGAGAGAATCAGCAAAGCGTCAGGAATCCCTCTTGTATCAACTTCCTATATTCATTTATTGATTCCTTTTATTACTCAATTGAAGGTTTCACATCCCAAGCCAACAATCGAAAGATATTCAATTCAAAACACATTAAGTTCTAAGGTAGTCGATGAATTACTTTCTCTATGTTAACAACACTCAAAGTTATCGTTATGACCTATCTAACGTTGATAATGTACCCACATGGAATACTAAAGCAGAAGATTAACTCAAAAAATAACTTTACCAGTCACAATTGGGTTCCCCAATCACACATAGAAGAAACATGACTAGTCATATATGCAAGTTGGTAAAACACGGTCTCTGGATTATAAATCAAAAGATAATAAAGAATAGTGAATCATCAATTGTATTAAACATTAAAAAGTATTCAGAAATCAACAACATGAATATCAGAGTTTAAATATAAGAGTTCATCCTTAGATTTGCCTATGAGATTAGTTCTCTATAGAAGAAAGAGACATAAACTGAAGAGATTGCAGCAGCATCTTGTCCGGCATGAAGCTTCTTCGTGCCGCTCTATCAAATATGTGATTTAATCTATTTGTTGTGTGTTTTCTCTATATTTCTCTCACCCTTTAGGGTTATGGACGAGCTTGGGAATTTATAGAGGGGTCCTAGAGCCTTTATTTGCGTAAAATATGAACTAAGAAAAACCCTGGAAAACATCTATGTGTCGTTATGTGTGGCCATATGCGTCGCGACGCATGGCCATGCACGTCACGACACGTGGCCAAGCTTTACAGGATAATGATTCCTACATTTCTGCTCGTTTCCTACGTGCTTCCGATGTGTCCATAAGGTCATGAAACACGTAAAATTGCTCCAATATCCATATTCCATTGCTTCATAATAACAAAGCACAAAATAAACTATAATTAAGATTAAACACATGATAATGAAGCCGAATTAGTGATGTTCAATGTACATTTTCATGCACTTATCACAACCCCAAACCATTTTATTTCTAGTCCCTAACAATTCAAGCGCAAAAAGAAACTAAGAACTAAACTGAATAAATAAATTAAAAATATCTAAGCCATTTTCGTAGGGGTCACGATTACATTTAGCGTATGCAACAAGCCTTTAAACCCCTGGGTGGCCATAGTGGACGAGTTATCTTCTCGTGAGGGCTTACAGTGACGACAACCATAAACGTCCTTTAAAAACACATACAATCATGCAAAAATAAAATGAAATAGTCTCAATAGTTACAAATATTATTGTCCTTAAAGAATGCATAGTAATGAAATCAGAGAACTTTCAAAGTACTCAATGTAACTTGAATCCAAGTCCTTAAATAAATCATCTAAGCTAGACTCACAGTGTGTGTGTGTAAAGGTTCATTCACAGCTTGATTCCTAGGTAATCCAACTCAATGATTTCGTTTAAAAATTGGGATCTGATGGGTTAAACCAACTTAGATATCTCAAATGCGCTCTGTAATTGCCTTTCTGTGCTCAATATGGTATGATTTTTTATTTTTTTTCTTTACTTTTCTTTTCTTGTCTTTTTTTTTTCTTTTTGAACTTTTTCTTTTTTTTTAACACACCTATCCTTTAAGGTAGCATTTCTCCTCATGGTGGTCCTAACACTCGCCCATGGGTAGCTTTATGCTTATCTGTTATAGGTTGTTTAATTTCTTTCTTTAGAGACTTTCTTTATTTATTTTTAACCATACATCATAACACTAGCAAATCAAGATATACATCTAAGTAAACGGTCATTCATCGACATGCAATTTCTTCAACTAGTCACCTTGCCAACTACATAGATTTTCACTGCTAAAAACCTATAGTTAAGTGCTTACGAGTCTAACCTAGATCAACTACTCAAAGCATCAGATAAAAGTACATTAAAGAACTTATCGTATCTAAGATTTTACCCTAAAGCAAACAATATCATCATTGGACTTATGCTTTACTATTAAGGACTAAAAATAAATAAAACAAATTTCTTTTTTTTTTTTTCACAAAACAACAGGTATTATCACTACATGCACACACCCCAACACTTAAAACTTGCATTGTCCTCAATGTAAGATAAATATAAAGAAACAAGTTAAAGGAACAACACTACCAGACACAGAGTTGATCAGGTTTTTGCTGGTATGACTTTAGCTGTGTGACGGTATGGGTTGCACTAAATACATGCATAAATACTCATTCAAATAATAAACATGCAATTAGCATATAATAAAATAAAACTTAAAGTAAATAAAATAAAATAATTAAAATATAATAAAACAAAATAAAATAAATGCATATGCAAGGGTTGCCTCTTTGCTAGCGCTAAGTTTAACGTCTTCAGCCAGACGTAACCACCCAAGTTGTCATGGTGGCTGTCACATAGAGGACCAAGTAGTCTCATATACTTTCTTCTTTGGTAGACACTGGTGATTAAGGCATGAAAAAGATTTTATAGCTGGTTGTTGCAGTTTATCCGTGGATCCTCCAAAGTCTACTGATGGTTGAGATTTTAAGCTGTAGATAAGGAAAAATTGGCTCAACCTCCTTTTTAACTTCCCATGGATCATCTTCAGGTGAGCATTAACTCTATTTTTTTCTCTTTTTACCCTTCTTTGGGATCAGTTCCAGTTCAGGAGGGTTAGATTCATGTTGTGCAAAGGCTGTTTCCGGTAAGACTCTATCTAGTAGGTATGTGTAGTGGCGCTCATCATCATCTCGTAGTTGTTTCTCAACATGAAATATATTCACCTCTAGTGTCATATTCCAAAATGATAACTTCATGAGACCGTTCCTGCAATTGATAAGGGCATTAGTTGTAGCAATAAAAGGTCTACCTAAGATAAGTGGAATTTTTGACTTAATGTTAACCACAGATTGAGTATCTAAAATCAGGAAATCAACATGGCAGTAGAATATATCAATTTAAACTAAAACATCCTCAAATACTCCCCGCGGTGTTCTAATAGAGCGATCAACTAACTGTAAAACCACATATGTAGGTTTGATCTCTCCAAGTCTTAGCTGCTTATAGATGGAGTATGTCATGAGATTAACACTAGCACCTAAATCTAATAACACTAGACCAAACTCATATGTGCCAACGTGACAGGTAATGGTGGGACATCCTGGATCTTTATATTTTGGTGAAGTCCTCTACTCAATTACTGCACTTGCCTGCTCTGTCAAGAATGCAGTTTTTTCACAAGATGTTTTCTTTTTATGGTGCATAGATCATTTAAAACCTTCGCATATGTGGGAACCTATTTTATCACATGTAATAGAGGAAGGTTAATTTTTACCTGCTTGAAATATTCTAGGATCTCACCATCTGGGTTTGTAGCTCCTGTAGTAGCCCTAAGAGCTTGAGGGAAAGGTACTCTAATTGGGATATATGACACTTGTTCTTCATGAGGAGTATTTGTACTATTATCTTTGGGGTCACCAGATAAGTCCATGAAAGTGTACTTTGAGCACTGCTAACTCGGCTTGTTTATCTTGTATTTAATCTTAATTAGAGTTTATTTTATGCTTTGTTATTAGGAAGCGATGAAGCAAGGAGAATTGAGCAATTAAACATGTTTTGGAGCCTAACACACGCGGGAAGACACAAGATGCAAAACGTGCGAACCAGTAGAGATGAAACTTACTGGCGCCGCGGTGCCTGCACCAAATACGTTCCCATATATACATCCAGAGAGTTGGGCGCCGCGATTCCCCGGAACACCCCAAAACCATGATTTTGATGTGTTTAACGTGTATAATGACTCCAAGGCTTTTCTATATAAACCCAACTTCGTCCAAACCCTAAAAAAAGAGAAAAATAGAGGAAAAACTCAGAAACAAGAACCAAAAACATAAAATCAATAGACAAGAATGAAGAACTTGAAGCCAATGATGATGTCTCTCCGATCTATCAACAATGTTTCTTTCTTCAGCATGGAGAACTAATCTCCTAAAGCAAAACTAATGATGAACTCTTGTATTCAACTCTTTTATTCTTGTTATTGATTCTGGAATGAACTTATTTTCTTAATACAATTGATACACTTATTATTCTCTTTATCTTTTGGTTATATGAGTCCAGAAACTGTATTTTGTCAATTTACATATAGATTGAGTCATGCTTTTTCTATGTGTGGTTTTTGAAATCAGTTGTGACTGGTCAATGTTGTTTTATGAGTTAATCTTCTACTGCAATATTACTTGAGAGTATATTATCGTCATTAGATAGGTTGTAACGATAGCCTAGTGTGTTGTTAATCTAGAGAAGATAATTTATCAATTACCTTAGAACTTAACATGTGTAGAATTGAATATCCTCTAATTGTTGGTTTGGGATGTGAAACCCTCAATTGCGTAGTAAAAAGAATCAATAACTGAATATAAGAACTTGGTACAAGAGAGATTCCTGACGCTTTGCTGTTTCTCTCTAATGATAAAATCCTTCAAACTTTTTATAATACTTAGTTTAAATCGCCAATTTAATCTTTCCTTTAAATAAGTTATTGCTAACATTTTTACTTAAGTGAAATAGTTCATAGTAGCCATCTCTTTGAGGAATCGACACCCCAACTATACTGCGATAACAGCGAGTATCTTTTGGGCGTAATCAAAATTTGGCGCCGTTGCCGGGGAGACGGTTTACAAGCAAAAGGAGCAGGTTAGCTTGATCAACAACAAAAGTGGTAACTTCGTTCCTTTCTTTACTTTTTTATTTTTTATTATTTTATTTCTTTATTTTATTTCAGTTTTAATTTTAGTTTAGCTTTTTATTCTTAGTTTACTCTTTTATTCATGTTTCTCTCGCTTTACTTGTGTTTAAATTGCATGCCGAGACGTAGAGATAGGCTTGGTAGATTTGTTAGGACTGAAGAAGAAAATTCAGACTCAGAGAGTTTGTTTGACAATCTCTTTGCCACACCATCCACATCTAGCACACACAATATGAGTGAATACGAGAGACCACTCTTGCGGTCTCTTGAGGAATACCTCCACCCCACTCGCACAGCTACACCATCGTGCATAATATTTCCTCCTAATGCACCACAAATAGACTTTAAACCTGGGATGATACAATATCTCCCAACCTTCCATGGTTTGGAGAACGAGAATCTCTATGTGCAAATTAGAGAGTTTGAAGAGGTGGTAGCGACTTTCCATGACCGGTTTGGAACCACTGATACAATTAGACTTAAGTTATTCCCATTTTTCCTTAAAGATAGAGCTAAGAGCTGGTTGTACTCTTTAAGACCTAGGTCAATAGGATCATGGGGCTGGATGACACATGATTTTTTCAACAAATACTTCCCACACCATAAGACTAATGCCTAGAAAAGAAAAATCTCCACCTTCTCCCAAAAGGACAGTGAGACCTTTGGTTGGTTTCTATTAAGGTCCCAAGGATGAAATCAAGCATAAAACACATGTGAATACACAACAAAGTATAGCAGAATCATACTCACATTGAACGGATTGGATGCGGTGACGAACGAAACTTCACTTTCTCCCTCCTACAGCTCACGACAGTGACTGGTTTGGCCACTCCAAGAATCGGCAGTGCAGTTTTTGATCTCCAAAGATTCGGCCATGTGTGGTCCTCCATGGAAGCTCCAAGCTTGTGTTGATTCCTTGCTCATGTAGTGAGTTCCCTATCACCTTTGTACGGACTCATTTGGTGTGCTAGCACTCAGGAATTTTGCCACAAAATTCCTTATCTCTTCTTGCCATTCTCGGCAGTGCAATGAAGAAAAACAGAAGAGAATTGGTCCAAGACCGTGAGAGAGAGAGGAGGGAAAAAGAGAGTGTTGTGTTGGTTGGTGAGAAAAGTGTATCAAATACACTTTTATGAATTTCAAATTCATTTACCACAAATTTGGCTTTCCAAAAGTCAAACCAATAAATGCCAACCACTACATCAATCAATCAATCAATCAAATTGTCACATCACTCAAAGTGACATGTGATTTGACGTTTGATGTGACTAATGATTTGACGCTTGATTTGACTTGCGTGCCGCACTCGAATTCGAAATGCGAATGCGCTCGCACCGGGCTCAGGTTCGCTAATTCCAAATTAACGAATTTTCCGTTGCGATGTAATTAAATGATTATTCAATTACTATTCACGTCGCTAACGAATTAATTCTAAATTAACTCGTTCGCCCGAATTAAAATCTAATTTTAATTCCGCATCGAAATCCAATTTCTTTTAATATATCGAATATATTAATTTATCGATTAATTCCAAATTATTCGTTTTCTCTCTTTATTTGATATTTTATCCCAGATAAAATATCTCCGTAATTAATCACAGATTAATTTTCTCTCACATCAAATTAATCCCAGATTAATAAAGTGTGAGTCATACGTCATTGGTGAATCTTCGGGAAGCGACCCATGAGATCCTCGGATATGTTGGCAGTAAATTCGGTCGTCGGACTATCCGAAAACGTAAGTACCAAGTACTACGTTTATACCGATTTACAAGACAAGGTTGGCTTCTAGCAAAGCGTCATGCCTACCCAATTCTCCAGAAACATGCTTACAGGAATAAGCGATCTATATCAGGCGTAGTATACGTAGTATTACGTATATCGATCCAGCATCGGATGTCACGTGCTAGGCCTGTGGCTGGAATTGTGTCTGCCCCGTACGAAGCATATATCGGACTCTATAATCAGATAAACATGACCTAGTCATAATATCCCGATAGCTCGAGCATATAAGAGAACTAGTTCCGTATCCTACGTGACCATCATCTCCACTATGACTAGAGTGATACTTCAATCTCGACATCACACCCAACACACTACGATTCTCAATATACTCAGAAGAGGCGTACGCAGAAACCGATTAAAGCCCTGGACGACCAAAACCAAAGTATATTGATTGTCGCAAGTATTAGCGGTGCAAGTCTCAGGTTAAGACCAAATACACCTACCTTGATTTCGGACTTCCATAGACACATAGTCATACTACCAATGGAATTCCGAGGGGGTCTATCCAGAGCGAAGCTGTCTCCCGTACCATCGGTAAAAACACAACCTCCTATTACACTTGCATGAGTATCCTATACCCACATATATGAGAACTATTCCGTTATGCCCTCACAACGCGCACAAGTGTAATACTAGTCTTTTACGCATTGCATGAGTATCCTATACCCAAATGTATGATTCGAACGAATCAGATGAATATCGAAGTATGTATCTGGATCGTTGATGAGACCGTTAATTCTTTAGCATGTGCTGAAGCCTAGCTTAGCTGCTAACATAATTATATCTAATTTAATTAGATTTGTTATCGACCCAAATGGCTTCTTATGCTGCCTCAGCTGTAGCAATAAACTGCATTTGTTGTTTATTCGGTAACAGTATCTTGCTTGGAAGATTTCCAGCTCACTGTTCCATTATTCAAACTGTATAGTACCGTTGTTATGACTTATAGTCGTTATTATCGGTTAGGAAACTTGCAGCAGTGATCCCAGTCACTACAAGTTTTCCTTCTCCATAGTTTAAGACATCATGATTAGTTCCTCTAAGATACTAAAGGATGTTCTTAACATCAATCCAGTGACTATCACTTGGATTGGCCTGATTGTTACTCCATATGCTCAAAGTGTATGAGACACCAGGTCAAGTACATTTTTCAATGTACGAGTTCTCGGAGAATTTTTCATGAAAGCCAAGCTTGCACCGATTGTTATTATGGGAATATCATTTCCAAGAAATGACATATATTATCATTACTTAGGACATTATTGTCAGTGCGCTCCCACTAACCTCCTGATGAGTGGTATTTATATCACTATTTCCCACTCATTTAACCTAATATTTTGTATAGTTTCTTGAGTTTTGTGAACGTTTTGATATGTTTTGTGTTATTTTGTAGATAAATAAAGTTTGGAAAGCATTTGAGGCAATTTGGGGCAAAAACGGACAAAAATACGTCAACAGGGATATTTTGGTCTTAAGCGCGTCGCGACGCCAAGCGTTCAGCGTTGCGACGTCTAAAATGCGCCGAACAGTGCTAACGTGTGCCGGGTCCACAAATCAGAATCTGAGAAAAGTTTGACTTTGCTAAAAGCACCGTGCCACGTGTCACCATCACAGCCGATCTGCTAACATGCGCCGTGCCACGTGTCAGCATCCTACGGTGCCGACAGTCATCATCGCCACGTGTCGCCACGTCACCGCCATGTCATCAGCCACGTCAGCAAGTCAACAAGTCAAATTTCCATGTGTCGTGCCACATCATCATCAGCCAATCAGGAAGTGACACGTGTCGAAATTCTACGGTGCCGACAGTCTCTTTCCCACGTGTCGCCACGTCATCGCCACGTCAGCATCATTATTGGATTCCTATCCTTATCTGACACGTGGCGGATAAGAATCTCAGCGACCAATCAGAAGCCGCCACGCGTCACAATAATTGAAGCCCAACCACTCTGCCACGTGTCACCTTATCAGCTTATCCAGAATCTTCAAACCACGAACCAGAGCGTGCCATGTCGACAAATCCAGCGTAGCGACGCTGAGGACCTGGCGTCGCGACGCTGAATCCTACCGAGGCCTATAAATTGAGCTCGAGATTTCAGAATTCAGTGCACCTTCCTCTCTCTTAAATTCCTTCTAAAGAGAGAGTTTCTCTCTCTAGATTCTTTAGTTTTTACTTTTTTTTTTTTAGTTTTGTAAATAATTTTAATTACGTTTTGTAATAATAGTAATTTAATTTTTACTTTTTACTTTTTACAGTTTTTACTATTTACCATGAGGAGTAACTTCCCCAGCTAGGGTGAAAGGTAATTCTTTTACTGTTACTATTTAGATTAATCTCCCTTAAAAATAATATATTCACTATTTAAAATATTGACTTAAAAAGGATACCGCCAGATTGGTCGGTTGGTAATTCATTTTAATCTAGTTTAAACCTGACTAATAAAGGATACCGCCAGATTGGTCGGTTGGTAATTTAATTTTGGTTCCGCCTTATGGCTGGTTGGACTTAATTTGACTTAATCAGGTTACCGCCTATATGGCTGGTTGGAGAAAGAATCACAAGTTTATATATTATTTTATGGGAGATATCTAATTAGTAGTAGTAAAAGTAATTCCTTTTACCTTAGCATTTTATTTTATTTTACTTTTCAGTATTTTTACTTTATGTCTTTTACTTTTCAGTATTTTTACTTTATGTCTTTTACTTTTAAGTTGTTACTAGCCCTAGTTATGTGTAGTTATCTGGGGTTGTGATGAATTCTAATATCACCCGGTTATAAAGGGTTATTTTATAGTTTGGGTAATTTAAAGGTTTACTTATCAAGTCTTAAGCTTAATGCTTCTTGTTGTCTGATCACCAATAAGATTGATGTGGTAAATCTAAAATGAACTAGACATAGGGATTTTAGGTTTCAGCCTTAGACTTAATAGCCCACGATCTTCCTTGAGGATAGATAACCCTTTAATAGATTTCCTTACAGGATAGGAATATACCTGTCGGGCAGGGTAGCCATAATTGGAACTTAAACTTAATGAATCCAGATAATTTGGGTTGACATAGACATATGGTTCAATTGGGTTAAACTGGGTATTTGAGTCTGACCATCGACATAGGCTTTTGCATAATTTAGTGTTCCAGGTTAGTAAACTGATTTATTACACAAACATAAAATAACCACTTCATCTTTAAAATGATATTAGAATGATTCACAACCCTAGATCTTTGTGTCTTTTGTTATTTCCTTAATATTTTCTTTTGTCTTATTTATTTATTTTGCAAACTACAATCAACCAAATCAACCAAGCAATCATTCTATTATCCCTCAATTAGATATCTGTAAATAAATAGATTCAATAATTAATAACAACAGTAGGAATTAAGTCCTCGTGGGATCGATATTTTATACTACTTGAACGATACGTGCGCTTGCGTTATACGTGTGTGTTACGCCGGTCAAGTTTTTGGCGCCGTTGCCGGGGACTTATATTTCTTGAGTTGTTAATTTTGAAGCTATCTAATTTACTTGTATCTAATTTTCTTTATCTTTATCTGTCATTTTTATTTCTTTATTGGATTTTCAGGTGATTGAAAAATGGAACACTACTGGGAGATTGAAAGATTACGAGCTTTACAAGAAGATAGACCCCATATCTGGGAGCAACAGTCCGGTTTTCTTTTCTGAGGCCTGTTGTCCAGCCCAACAATTATTACTGGATGCCAGAACCAAGCAATACCACATTTGCTCAACAGAATGAGATGGGGAGATGTATGATATGTGATGGTAACCACCCGAGCGATCAATGTATATACCGTTTAGGGTGGCAGAGCTATCAAGATCCTTCATGGTATGACGAGCCATCACATTTCACAGAACACATTTTTCATCTTATCCACCATCTACCTATGATTTCCATCAACAATCAGAACCATCAAAGATTCACATGCTCAAAGATTGGCTCGTAGAACGGGAAGCTCATTAGATGCACAAATTCAGAGACAATCGAAATCCTTCAAATGATGACAGATCAAGTGAGACAATTAACAGAAAACCAGATATCATACCTCAAGAACCAGTTTCAGATGACACTGATGAAGCCTTCGAGTACCCAGAGATTCACAATGACACTTCAACAGAGGAGGAGGCTG
Source organism: Zanthoxylum bungeanum (assembly GCA_019454045.1). NCBI lineage: Eukaryota > Viridiplantae > Streptophyta > Magnoliopsida > Sapindales > Rutaceae > Zanthoxylum > Zanthoxylum bungeanum. The sequence continues at coordinate 394,552 of SKCR01027987.1, forward strand.
AGCAGTATCAACAACCAGAGGTATCAGTTCAGGAGCTCGAACCGGCAAAGTCTCAATTTGACTTTTATTATTCAGATTCTGACGAGGATGAAGCTGATCTATTTGTACCAACTGCACCAATAACGGAGGATCAACCTTTCAATCCTCAAAATGAAGATCTTGGAGCATGCTTTACCATGATGTTTGATAAAGATCTACCTGAGCCAACCATTCCAGTCATATCAGAGGATGAAAACCTAATGTCAGAAACATCATTACATCCTCAGGTTGACAATTTTGAAGCATGTATTTCACAGATGACGGATGAAGAATTAAATACAAAAATTTTAAAATTCATCTGTGAAGAAAAGATGGAGCAAGAAACAGAGCAAATGGTGGAGCAAATGTCTGACCTTAATAAAGATCCAGAGCATTCAGGAGAAACATCACTGTTTTGGGGAGTACAAATCAAAGATATCACCCAGAAGCTTGACAGAATGGAACTTCCATTCCAAGTCAAGCACCATATAAGACCTCATGATTTTCTTTCTTTCTTTGCAGGAACCACTGGAACAATAAGGAGCAAAAAGGTGGCACGAGCACTGAATGGGACAAAACTCTTTTTGCCACCTTACCGTTGGAAGAGACCCTTCAAAAGCAACGCTCACAGGATTGTTTTTGATCGGACATCCAAAACGACATTGAAACCTCCTTAACAGATGAATTTTAGTCACGTCTGGCTGAAGACGAAAAATTTAGCGCTAGCAGAGAGGCAACCCATGCATTTGTTTGTTGTAATTTGTTTTCATATTTTGTGTGAACTTTTTAATTTTGTGTGTTATTTTTGTAGGGAAAGGCACAAACGAAGCATTTTAAGACAGAAGGAATTGTGTTTGGCAATCAAAGATGAGAAACAATTCATTAGCGATGGCTGAATAAGGAATGAAATCTTGAGACACATCCTAATGAATTTATACTAAGCGAGTGGCGTATTGCGTACGACACATTCGGTTGCCTTAATTATTGCTTTGATTCACTTTTCTATTGTAATTATCTTTATTTTCGTAGACAGGATCCAGACTTTTTGACCTTTCACGATTTCTTTTGTTGTTTAGCTAACAATCGTCATCTGGAAGATATTAGTGCTATTATTACTCACCCTTTTCAGGTACTATAAATTCAGCCCGTCATTGCACTTTTGAAGGCATCCTGATTTGAAAAAGAAATACATAAAAAAATGGAAGCCACTTCAAGAAGACGAGTTGAAAACATCTGTGTGTTTTGCGGTACTAGTGTTGGTACTAAACCACAATACGTAGAAGCAGCACAGGAATTGGGTCGAGTCTTAGCAGCAAGGAATATGCACTTAATATATGGCGGAGGCAATCTCGGACTTATGGGGATCGTTTCAAAGGCTGTACAGGAAGGAGGTAGTAACGTTTTGGGAATCATCCCAAAACCCTTGGCAGAGGCAAATCTTATTGGATCATCAAACGGAGAGGAACTGATCGTGCCAGGTATGTCTGAACGACTGGTAGAAATGATTAACCGTGCTGATGCTTTTATCGCTTTGCCAGGTGGCTTGGGTACATTGGAGGAAATATTTATAGTATTATCTTGGGCGAACCTGAACATACACCAGAAACCGCTTGGACTGTTTAACGTTGATGGATTTTATGATTTTCTTTGTGTGTTTCTTGATGATGCTCGGAGAAATGGGTTCATGTCAAAACCTTTGAAAGAACTCTTCTTCACTGCCAGAACTGCTCCGGATCTAATAGACCAACTCATAGCCTATGAACCACAAGTTGACCCTATCCTTTCAAAGATAAATTGGTCTGAGGACGAACGTGGTAAGAGGCGTCGGATTAATCCGGATTTTAACCTTTAATTTCCTGTAGATTTTCAGCTAACCAGGTACGACCTTCTTAACTCTCATTTTACTGTTTAAGACATTGGGGATAATGTCTCATTTAGGTTTGGGGGAGGAAATTAGTTGATTAGTACCTTGTTTTTAGTTTGTATGTTGTTTTTATTTTTAGTCCAAAATTTATCGAAAAATACAAAAAAATTGAAAAATTTTCAAAAAATTACAAAAATATTTTGAGTTTTTGTATTTTTAATTTGACTAAAAAAGTGAAATTGGTAAGAGATAGCCGAGTAAGGAGTTTCCACTCCTGAGACGTATCTCAAGCCTATTTCGAAACAAGTTAATTTTTGTTTATTTCATTTTAAATTATTTCATTTGTGAATTCTCCTTAAAACGGACTAAAAGGAATCTTCATATGCTCAATTGATAGATATTATCAACATATATAGTAACATACGGACATGAGCTAAAATTGAAAAGTTTGTAATATTCAGTGCTCTAGTTTAATTGGAGGAAACATCTCAAAAAGCAATGGAGAAAAAAAAAAAAAAAAAACGTCCGAGATCCGAGTTATTAAGTTTGTAAGGGTGTTTTAACACCTAGTGCCCTAAAACCAACTGGTTTGGGAGTCACTGGCCCAAAGCTCGTTACATGGATCAAAGATGCTGCAAAAAATATATATATCTGAAGTCTGAGTAATTAAGTCCGTAGGGGTGTCTTAACACCTGGTGCCCTAAAGCCAACTGGTTTGGGAGCCACCGACCCAACACTCGCTACATAGATGGAAGATATTGTATATAAATAAAAATTAGAAAAGTGAAAAATCAAAGAAAAAAATCAGAAAAATCAAAAAAATTATTCCATTGCTATAAAAAGGTGTGAAATCTGATAGAACTTTAGGACTAAAATATTACTCTCTTATCAACTGCACTTATGACTGTTGTGGGCAAAAATGAGTTGATTAATATTTTGTTGGCTGTGTATATGGAGAATGGTAAAAACAATCGGAGAATTTACTTATTCAGTAATTTAAAATAAAACAAAACAACTAGTAATTTGGAGTAGAAGTTTCACTTGATTAGTCACTAACATCTTTATTCTCTTTTCGCTTGTCTTTTTGCTTTTGTGTGCATTAGTTTTAACTAACTTTTTACTTCTGTAAAAATGTTTGTGGGTATCATTGCTGTAAACCCTCACGAGACTACAACTCGTCCACTAGGGACACCTAGGGGTTTAAAGGCTTGTTGCATATGCTAAATGCAACCGTGATCCCTACGAAAGTGGCTTAGTTAATTTATTTATGTTATTTTACTCTATGTTTTGCTCGAGGACTAGCAAAATGTTAGGTTTGGGGGTGTGATGAGTGGTATTTATATCACTATTTCCCACTCATTTAACCTAATATTTTGTATAGTTTCTTGAGTTTTATGAACGTTTTGATATGTTTTGTGTTATTTTGTAGATAAATAAAATTTGGAAAGCATTGGAGGCAATTTGGGGCAAAAACGGACAAAAATGCGTCAACAGGGATATTTTGGTCTTAAGCGCGTCGCGACGTCTAAAATGCGCCGAACAGTGCTAACGTGCGCCGGGTCCACAAATCAGAATCTGAGAAAAGTTTGACTTTGCTAAAATGCGCCGTGCCACGTGTCACCATCACAGCCGATCTGCTAACATGCGCCGTGCCACGTGTCAGCATCCTACGGTGCCGACAGTCATCATCGCCACGTGTCGCCACGTCACCGCCATGTCATCAGCCACGTCAGCAAGTCAACAAGTCAAATTTCCATGTGTCGTGCCACATCATCATCAGCCAATCAGGAAGTGACACGTGTCGAAATTCTACGGTGCCGACAGTCTCTTTCCCACGTGTCGCCACGTCGTCGCCACGTCAGCGCCACGTCAGCATCAATTATTGGATATCCTATCCTTATCTGACACTTGGCGGATAAGAATCTCAGCGACCAATCAGAAGCCGCCACGTGTCACAATAATTGAAGCCCAACCACTCTACCACGTGTCACCTTATCAGCTTATCCAGAATCTTCAAACCAGCGAACCAGAGCGTGCCACGTCGACAAATCCAGCGTAGCGACGCTGAGGACCTGGCGTCGCGACGCTGAATCCTACCGAGGCCTATAAATTGAGCTCGAGATTTCAGAATTCAGTGCACCTTCCCCTCTCTTAAATTCCTTCTAAAGAGAGAGTTTCTCTCTCTAGATTCTTTAGTTTTTAGTTTTTTTAGTTTTTTTTTTTTTAGTTTTGTAATAATTTTAATTACGTTTTGTAATAATAGTAATTTAATTTTTACTTTTTAATTTTTACAGTTTTTACTATTTATCATGAGGAAGTAACTTCCCCAGCTAGGGTGAAAGGTAATTCTTTTACTGTTACTATTTAGATTAATCTCCCTTAAAAATAATATATTCACTATTTAAAATATTGACTTAAAAAGGATACCGCCAGATTGGTCGGTTGGTAATTCATTTTAATCTGGTTTAAACCTGACTAATAAAAGATACCGCCAGATTGGTCGGTTGGTAATTTAATTTTGTTTCCGCCTTTATGGCTGGTTGGACTTAATTTGACTTAATCAGGTTACCGCCTATATGGCTGGTTGGAGAAAGAATCACAAGTTTATATATTATTTTATGGGAGATATCTAAATTAGTAGTAGTAAAAGTAATTCCTTTTACCTTAGCATTTTATTTTATTTTACTTTTCAGTTTTACTTTATGTCTTTTACTTTTCAGTATTTTTACTTTATGTCTTTTACTTTTAAGTTGTTACTAGCCCTAGTTATGTGTTAGTTATCTGGGGTTGTGATGAATTCTAATATCACCGGTTTATAAGGGGTTATTTTATAGTTTGGGTAATTTAAAGGTTTACTTATTAAGTCTTAAGCTTAATGCTTCTTGTTGTCTGATCACCAATAAGATTGATGTGGTAAATCTAAAATGAACTAGACATAGGGATTTTAGGTTTCAGCCTTAGACTTAATAGCCCACGATCTTCCTTGAGGATAGATAACCCTTTAATAGATTTCCTTACAGGATAGGAATATACCTGTCGGGCGGGGGTAGCCATAATTGGAACTTAAACTTAATGAATCCAGATAATTTGGTTGACATAGACATATGGTTCAATTGGGTTAAACTTGGTATTTGCGTCTGACCATCGACAGAGGCTTTTGCATAATTAATGTTCCAGGTTAGTAATCTGATTTATTACACAAACATAAAATAACCACTTCATCTTTAAAATGATATTAGAATGATTCACAACCCTAGATCTTTGTGTCTTTTGTTATTTTCCTTAATATTTTCTTTTGTCTTTTTTATTTATTTATTTATTTTGCAAAACTACAATCAACCAAATCAACCAAGCAATCATTCTCTTATCCCTCAATTAGATATCTGTAAATAAATAGATTCAATAATTAATAACAACAGTAGGAATTAAGTCCTCATGGGATCGATATTTTTATACTACTTGAACGATACGTGCGCTTGCGTTATACGTGTGTGTTTACGCCGGTCACCTCCTTATATACACAAGAATCATTTTCGTTTTGAATTAAATCATACACCATTATGATTACATCAAAACGATATAGTTCCAAGAACTCAATGCTTGCTTCAATCCATCCATGGATCGAATTAACCTGCAAACCTTGTTTGCTTGTTTTGGTACGACAAAACCGTCAGGATGTTGTAAACATCCTCCAAAAGGTTTCCGTTAAGGAAATCAGTTTTGGCATTCAGCTGTCATATTTCATAAATGAAACATGCAGCATCAGCAAGCATTATCCAAATGGATTTGACAATGGCAACAGGTTAAAAGGTTTCGTCGTAATCAACACAATGTTGATAACTCTACCTTTTCGCTACAAGCCTAGCTTAGCACGTTGGTATGTTGCCTTCCTTGTATGTCTTCCTTGAAGACATATATAGTACCAATAGGCAAAATGCCTTGCGGTACATCAACTAGTATCCAAACATAGTTGGTATACATGGAATCCAATTCGGACTTCATGACACTTTGCCATAATAGGGAGTCGATACCTTGTATCACTTCCTCATACGTAGTCAGTTGGTATTCCTCAATAAGATTAACATCTTTATGAGGTGAGATCAGAAACCCATACCCCAGGTTGTTTTCTGACTCTCTCCGACTTACACGGTTCTTATGTATTCGAAGATTATTGGTATAGTTTTATCCTTGATGAACTATTTATGTTCCATTAAGGAATCGGTGTCTGGAACAGTATTACTCCGATTTTCATCGAGTTTTACTTTCCTCCCACTTACCACTGCATATATGTATTCCTCGAAGGAAAACCGCATGGTGAGCAACAATTACATTGTTCTCTAGTGAGTTGTATAAGTACTATACTTTGGGTTCCCTATGATAACCTACAACTTTGGCACTTATCCAATTTGGGTTCTAGTTTGGTATTATCCAAACATATGCCTAGCATACCCAAATGTTTAGGAATGAGAAACCTGGTTTCTTTCCTGTTCATATCTAATATAATATCAGTCAAACAGATTTTATGGAACCTTATTCAAAATAAGTTTTGCACTGTTAATACATATCCGTTGAAGGAAATGGTAGCTCAGAGCGACTCATGATTAACCTTATCATGTCCAACAAAATTCGGTTTCTCAGTTCGGACACACCGTCAAATTGACGTGTTCCGGGAGGAGTCCTCATTGAAAGAATGTTATACTCTTTCAAGTATTGAGAAACTTATTGCTTAAGTATTTTCCATTACGGTCTTACCGTGACAGTATAATACTGTAGCCGATCTGTTTGTCTATTTCGTGTCGAAACTTTTAAAGGTTTCCGATTTGTGTTCTGAAAGAAACACATAACCATAACGAGATGCCACATCCGTAAAGGTCACGAAATATTCATATCCACATCTAGCCTAGCTAGACATGGGCCCACTTGCTTCACTATGAACTAGGGCTAGCAGGTCGGTGGCACTTGCACTTTTACCAAGTAAAGGTGTTTTTAGGCACTTTGCCCAATAAACTAGATTTGTAGACATCATTTGAATAGAATCAAATTTGTCCTAGTACCCACTCTTCGAAAGTGTGGATATACGAGTCTTGTTTAATTGTGTCCTAGACAACAATGCCACTTTTAAGTCTCAACTGATCAAATCAGATTTGAGCTATTTGTTTGTCGTATTATACGTTTGAGATTTATTCATATTCAAAATATAAATACTGTTATTCACATCTAATGTGTTTATCTCAATATCATCTTTACATAATAAAACACTTTAGTGTTCTAGAATATAAAGGTATATCCGCAACGGATTATACACTGATATATAGATAATGTTCCTAGCAAACTAGTTACATTATAACAGTTTCCTAATTTAAGTACATACCCCAGGTTAATTTTCCGAACTTAGGTATCTACGGTTAAAACAACGACTGTTGTCCCGTTTACTATCCGCAGATTAAATCTCAACTGAAGTCAGTATCCTGATAATCAACAGATTCTGCACATCATTGCATATTTATGTACCACACTAAGTATCTAAAATCCAATTTTAATACTAGTTGTGAACACGTTTATGACAAACATATTTGAAATCGGAGCCTTGCTCGTCTTCAATTCCTTCATGTCTTTTTAACTTCCCAGAAGATTATAATGATTTTGTCTTTGCCCTTTCCACACCCCAGAAGTCTTTGGCCAAGCCTTGGCCTTCTAGAATGTCGAAATAAGGTGCGCCTTGCGCTACTTACCTTATTGCAAACTTTGGCTTTGTCTCCTTGAGAATAGCCATTAACTCTCCAAGAGTTTACTATTGCAATAAATAATTCTAAGATCTAATCTATGAAGATCTTTAATTTCATCATCAAGGTACAATGATCTAATCCTTAATTATGATGACAGAATTAAAGTGTCATTGCGATAAGCATAATGGATTAAGCACTAAAGTTATCATCACATAAATCTTCCAAAGATTATGTTCTCCTATTTGCTTAACTCCGGGCTTAGGCATAATATATTATTTTATCAAATAAAGTAACTTATTAGTTTCCAGGACCATCCTGAAATTATTCCCAATTTGAAAATTAAACCATTTAAATACATTTTCCCTAGGATTATGTTTTAAATGCCAATCTTTCAATTTTATCTTGATTCTAATAGTCCAACTATTTAATCAACGATTTAGGTACTTTATATTATAATGATTACTATAGTCTAACTATTTTAAAAAACTATAATTTAATAGATTGAATACAGCCCAACTGTTAATAAAACAACGATTTTAAATATTAGTCCAACTAACATTTAATTTATTTGACGAATATTTGAATGAGCGCGTATGGCAAGTTATTAAACGAATATTGCAAATCTAATACTTGCCTCCCACTATTTTTCGGTGAGCCTCTAACCCTCTGTCGAGTACTCGGGAAACCATGTTTCCTAGTGGGCTAGGATCCCGTTAAATGTCACACAATCTTGACTTTGGCCAACAAATTGTATGATAATTAACTAGGTAGATCTCTAAGATCAATTGGATCACATCCAATTCATAGATCCAGCAGGGGGACATCCAAGTCCGAAACATATATCTTATATATGCCAATATATCCAATATATTACCTAACCTTTTTCCTCTGAATCAACTAAGCCTTGGCTTTGGCACAACAAACTTAGTGATCCCAGTTAAGCGGAACCCATTGACCATGGAAAGCTTCGTAATCACTGTCGATGGACAAGAAGTGGTCTTGACTTTGGCCAACAAACCACAACTTGGACAAGACACCGATATGGAACAAAGCTCTCGTGATTCAAACACATCCTCGACGGACAAAGGTCTTGAGTTTGGCCAACAAACCAATGCCAGTCTTGGATCTTGAGTAAGAATCACTCAATGAAAGGAAAAACGCTTAATATTTTGTAAGGGTTTTTTCGCGTGCAAATTGGCAACCAATTTATTATCTTTGTTAAGGTCTCATCACCATACACCCTTAAACATCCATTCTAAATACATAATAAAGCGCGTATAATTAAATAATAATGATATGCAGATGGATACTTTACACAATGATCCTAGATCAAATCTCTCCATTTCTTCTCTTCCGCTAGCACAAGTATTTGCTTCTACCCGTTACACTACACTTCTAAAGAAACCTCATTTACATTGAGGGGAATAGGTGAGAAGAGAAATACAAAGAGTAAGGAGGTAATAGGTTGGACACGCAGGTACAATTAATAAATTCTAAATTTATTACAACAATTTCCAAAATTGCCCCATCCATCTAATATCCATCCGATATACATTATTCATGCATCGCAACCATGTATTCACACAAGCATGTTATCAATCAATATAATCCAATTAATTAATCTGATAATTAATGACCATCCAATGTTCAAACAACGATTTGATTTTGTGCGAGTCAAACTCGTTTTGCGAATAAGTACTCAAAGTACGAATTCTTGAATTATATTAAACTACAAAATTAAATCCAATTCAATTTGCATTTAATACTAATTCACTATTTAATTCCAAATTAAATATTACACTTTATTAATAAACCTTTACGACTTAAATTCCAAATTTAATCGTTACGGGTCTCAAAGCCCGATTAACATCCAATGTCAATTTAATTTAAAGTCCAATGGGCTTTTAATTAATTTCTAAGGCATGGACTTTTGGTCAACATGGGTCAAACCCAAAGACTAAAGCCCATTTAAAGAATCACCCTTATTTGCCAAGAAACCAATTTAGGCCCATTAGGCCCAATTAAAGTTGAGGTCCATTAAGTCATAATTGGACTTTATGGATGCGGTTTTGGGCCCAATTGGATCCAACCAATTTAGCCTAAACCTAACTTGGTACAACCAAGCCCAATAAGGCCAATTACAACCTTTAAGGCCCAATTTCCAAAATAAGCCCAATTAAATAAATTACCAAATTCCAAATTTTATAACTTAATTAATCTAAAGTGTATAACATAATTAATTACCCAAATCAATATTTCCAAAACACCAATTAGCCTAATTAATCATGCTCATTAACAACAAAACATGTCCAACAAATTTTATCAAAAATCAAACCCATTTCATGCTATTGTAGTCTCAGTAATTTAGGGGTTTTTCAATCCGATTCGGTTTCAATCCAATTAAATCCACAATCATCATTTCCCAATTGATTTCAACTCATCCAATGAATCAAAAATCAAAAATCACCATGAATTTTATAACCCATTAGTTTCGGCTAAGCTAACTAATTTAGGGAAAATTTTTCCAATTCAAAATTCAATCCAATTAAATCTCTAATCAACTTTACCCAATTGTTTTAAGTCATCCAATGATCAAAAAACAAAAATACCAAGACATTAGGGTATCAATTGAATTCGGCCAAGCCTCAATTTTTGGGGAAAATTGTTCCAAATCAATTTTCATGAAATTGATCCAATCAAACTTCAATACAATATCATTTAAGCATACTCAATCATCCAATTTCATCAAATAATGCTCAAAATCAATTTACCCAATTTTAACCCAAAAAGGTTTCATGCTCAATATTGGCTCAAGATACCATTGTTGGTTTCTATTAAGGTCCCAAGGATGAAATCAAGCATAAAACACATGTGAATACACAACAAAGTATGGCGGAATCATACTCACATTGAACGGATTGGATGGGGTGACGAACAAAACTTCACTTTCTCCCTCCTACAGCTCACGGTAGTGACTGGTTTGGCCTCTCCAAGAATCGGCAGTGCAGTTTTTGATCTCCAAAGATTCGGCCATGTGTGGTCCTCCATGGAAACTCCAAGCTTGTGTTGATTCCTTGCTCATGTAGTGAGTTCCCTATCACCTTTGTATGGACTCATTTGGTGTGCTAGCACTCAAGAATTTTGCCACAAAATTCCTTATCTCTTCTTGCCATTCTCGGCAGTGCAGTGAAGAAAAATAGAAGAGAATTCGGTCCAAGACCGTGAGAGAGAGATGAGGGAAAAAGAGAGTGTTGTGTTGGTTGGTGAGAAAAGTGTATCAAATACACTTTTATGAATTTCAAATTCATTTACCACAAATTTGGCTTTCCAAAAGTCAAACCAATAAATGCCAACCACTACATCAATCAATCAATCAATCAATCAAATTGTCACATCACTTGATGTGACTAATGATTAGACGCTTGATGTGACTAATGATTTGACGCTTGATTTGACTTGCGTGTCGCACTCGAATTCGAAATGCGAATGCGCTCGTAAATAATTCCGGGCTCGGGTTCGCTAATTCCAAAATAACGAATTTTCCGTTGCGACGTAATTAAATGATTATGCCTAGCGAAATCACTATTAACGTCGCTAACAAATTAATTCTAAATTAACTCGTTCGCCCGAATTAAAATCTAATTTTAATTCTGCGTCGAAATCCAATTTCTTTTAATATATCGAATATATTAATTTATCGATTAATTCCAAATTAATCGTTTTCTCTCTTTATTTGATATTTTATCCCAGATAAAATATCTCTGTAATTAATCACAGATTAATTTTCTCTCACATCTAATTAATCCCAGATTAATAAAGTGTGAGTCATACGTCATTGGTGAATCTTCGGGAAGCGACCCATGAGATCCCCGGATATGTTCGCAGTAAATTCGGTCGTCGGACTATCCGAACACGTAAGTACCAAGTACTACGTTTATACCGATTTACAAGACAAGGTTGACTTCTAGCAAAGCGCCATGCCTACCCAATTCTCCAGAAACATGCTTACAGGAATAAGCGATCTATATCAGGCGTAGTATACGTAGTATTGCGTATATCGATCCAGCATCGGATGTCACGTGCTAGGCCTGGGGCTGGAATTGGGTCTGCCCCGTACGAAGCACATATCGGATCTCTGGTAACTAGTCTCTATAATCAGATAAACATGACCTAGTCATAATATCCCGATAGCTCGAGCATATAAGAGAACAAGTTCCGTATCCTACGTGACCATCATCTCCACTATGACTAGAATGATACTTCCATCTCGACATCACACCCAACACACTACGATTCTCAATATACCCAGAAGAGGCGTACGCAGAAACCGGTTAAAGCCTTGTGTTGAGTTTCTATATTAGGTCCCAAGAGCATGAAATCAAGCATAAAATTCGCATGAATACATCAAAGGAATAAGGCGGAATTCATACTCACATTGAATGGTTTGATGCTAGGAAGAACAAAATGCGTTTTCCTCCTTGTTGGTGCTCGGTTTGGCCTCCAAAAACAGCAGGGGCTGCTCGATTTTGGTCCTCTTTGTGTCTCCAAAAATCGGCCATGGGTGCTCTCCATGGAAGCTCCAAGCTTCAAGCTCCAAAGTAGATTCCAAGCTCAAGAGTTCACTGCCCTATCACCTTAATATAACCCATGTGTGTACTAGCACTACTCTTCTTCCTTTGCTTCTCACAAATTCGGTCAAACCAGAAAATTGGAGAACAAAAATTGGCTCAAAGCCGTGGATGAAGAAGAAGAAAAAAAGGGAAAAATGGTTTCCTGCAAAACCGTGAATTACCACTTGGGAGAGAGAGAAAATAAAGCCTTTATATATTTATTTATTTCATTTACCAAGTAAATAAATAAAACATATATTATACTTTAATTCAAAAGTCAAAAGGTACAAGTCCTATCAACTTTCAAACCATCACTTTTCATTATTCACATCAAATCCATTCACTTTAATAAAGTGACAACATGTCATGTCACATCACTCAAAGTGACAAGTGATTTGACAAATGATGCGACTAGCGATTTGACGCTTGATGTGACTTGCGTGCCGCACTCGAATTCGAAATGCGAATGCGCTCGCAATCACTCTCGGGCTCGGATTTGCTAATTCCAAATTAACGAATTTTTCGTCGCGTCGTAATTAAATGATTACGCCTAGCGAATTCACTATTCACGTCGCTAAAGAATTAATTCTAAATTAATTGGTTCGCCCGAATTAAAATCTAATTTCAATTCCGCGTCGAAATCTAATTTCGATTAATATATCGAATATATTAATTTACCCGATTAATTCCAAATTAATCGTTCTCTCTCTTTAATTAATATTTTATCCCAGATAAAATATCTCCGTAATTAATCCTAGATTAATTTTCTCTCTCATCGAATTAATCCCAGATTAATTAAAGTGCGATTCATACGTCATCGGTGAATCTTTGGGAAGCGACCCATGAGATCCGCGGATATGTTGGTAGTAAATACGGTCGTCGGACTATCCGAACATGTAAGTACCTCGTACTACGTTTATACTGATTTACAAGACAAGGTTGGCTTCTATCAAAGCGCCATGCCTACCCAATTCTCCGGAAATATCATTATAGGAATATGTGATCTATATCAAGCGTAGTATATCGAAGTATTGCGTATTTCTGTCCAGTATCGGATGTTCACGTGCAAGGCCTGGGGTTGGTTACCAGACATCCGATATGTGACGCTATGGGTGATGAGTGATATTTATTTCACTATTTCCCACTCATTTAACTTAATATTTTGTATAGTTTCTTGAGTTTTGTGAACGTTTTGATGTGTTTTATTGTTATCTTGCAGATAAATAAAGTTTGGACAGCACTGGAGGCAATTAGGGGCAAAACCGGACAAAAATGCGTCAACATGGATATTTTCGTCTTTTGAGCGTCGCGCCGCCCAGACATTCCGCGTCGCGACGCCCAGCGTGAGCCGGATTTGCTAACATGCGCCTGGTCAACGGTCAACAATTTGATAAGTTTTGACTTTGCTAAAATGCGCCGTGCCACGTGTCACCATCACAGCCGATCTGCTAACATGCGCCGTGCCACGTGTCATCATCATATGCTGCCGACACTCAGACTTGACACGTGTCGCCTCGTCATCAGCCATGTCAGCGGTCAACGAGTCAACCTTGCCACGTGTCATGCCACATCATCGTCCACGTCAGTAGGTCAACCGAGTCAACATGCCACGTCAGCCTCAGCCAATCACAACTTGGCACGTGTCGCCACGTGTCGCAATCCTATTGTGCCGACAAATGCAACACCGCCTACGCCACGTCATCGCCACGTCAGCGCCACGTCATCAATGACGTCATCACAATAATTGAGAATTAGCCGCCTTGACACGTGTCGCGTGTACAGTCAGCCGCCTTGCTACGTGTCGCCGTATCATTGTGCCACGTCGACAAATTGCGCGCGCGACGCTGGGTGACTTGGCGTCGCGACGCGAGAACAGTGCCCGAACAGTAAAATATTTTGCTATAAATAGAGCGCGAAATTTCAGAATTTTGTACACCTTTCTCTCTCTTGATTTCTCTCTCTAGAGAGAGTTTCTCTCTCTAGAATTTTTATTTTTTTTTAGTTTTTAATTTTTAGTTTTGTAATTTATTTTAATTACTTTTTGTAATAATAGTAATTTAATTTTTACTTTTTACTTTTTACAGTTTTTACTATTCACCATGTTGAAGTAACTTTTTCAGCTAGGGTGAAAGGTAATTCTTCTACTATTGCTATTTAGATTAATCTCCCTTAAAAATAATATATTAACTATTTAAAATATTGACTTAATAAGGGATACCGCTATATTGGTCGGTTGGTAATTTAATTTTAATCTGGTTTAAACCTGACTAATCACGGATACCGCCAGACTGGTCGGTTGGTAAATTTATTTTTGGTTCCGCCTTAATGGCTGGTTGGACTTAATTTGACTTAATCAGGATACCGCCAGACTGGTCGGTTGGTAAATTTAACACAAGTTTCTATATTATTTTATGGGAGATATCTAAATTAGTAGTAGTAAAAGTAATTCCTTTTACCTTAGCATTTTATTTTATTGTAATTTATTTTTCAGCTTTTTACTTTATGTCTTTTACTTTTATGTTTTTACTAGTCCTAGTTATGAGTTAGTTTTCTGAGGTTGTGATGACTTTTAATATCACCGGTTTATAAGGGGTTAAATTATAATTTGGGTAATATAAAGATTTATTTATTGAGTCTTAATCTTAATGTTTTTTTTTAATAACTGGCCATTAATAAAATTGATATGGTAAATCTAAAATGAACTAGACATAGGGATTTTAGGTTTCAGCCTTAGACTTAATAACCCACGATCTTCCTTGAGGATAGATAACCCTTTAATAGATTTCCTTACAGGATAGGAATATACCTGTCGGGCGGGGGTAGCCATAATTGGAACTTAAACTTAATGAATCCAGATAATTTGGTTGACATAGACATATGGTTCAATTGGGTTAAACTGGGTATTTGTGTCTGACCATCGACAGAGGCTAACACATAATTTAGTGTTCTAGGTTAATAAATCAATAGATTACCAACTTTAAGATAACCACTTCATCTTTAAAATGATATTAAAAGAAATCACAACCTTAGATCTTTGTGTCTTTTGTTATTTTCCTTAGTATTTTCTTTTATCTTTTTATTTATTTATTTTGTAAAACCACTTTCAACCAATCAAACAATCATTCTCTTCTCCCTTTAATTAGATATTTGTAAATAAATAGATTCAACAATTAATAACAATAGTAGGAATTAAGTCCTCGTGGGATCGATATTTTTATACTACTTGAACGATACGTGCGCTTGCGTTATACGTGTGTGTTTACGCCGGTCAAGTTTTTGGCGCCGTTGCCGGGGACTTATATTTCTTGAGTTGTTAATTTTGAAGCTATCTAATTTACTTGTATCTAATTTTCTTTATTTTTATCTGTAATTTTTATTTCTTTCTTTTGATTTCAGGTGACTTAAAAATGGAACATTACTGGGAGATTGAAAGATTACGTGCTTTACAAGAAGATACACCCCACATCTGGGAGCAACAGTCCGGTTTTCTGAGGCCTGTTGTCCAGCCCAATGATTATCACTGGATGCCAGAACCAAACAATACTACATTTGCTCATCAGAACTCAATGTGGAGATGTGACATATGTAATGGTGACCACCCAAGCGATTATTGCGAATACAACTACCATCCAGGGTGGCAGAACTATCAAGATCCTTCATGGTACGAAGAACCATCACATTTCACAGAATCACATTTTCCATCTTATCCACCATCTTCCTTCGATCCTTATCAACAACCAGAACCATCAGAGGAAGATCAATTGATTCACATGTTCAAGAAACAGACAGCTCAATTTGATGCACAAGTTCAGAGTCAAACAGAATCCATACAGAGAATGACAGATCAGATCAGACAATTCACAGAAAACCAGAACTATATACCTCAAGAATCATTTTCAGATGACACTGATGAAGCCTTCGAATACCAATCATTTTAGAATGACACTTCAACAGAGAAGGAGGCTGAGCAGTATCAACAACCAGATGTATCAGTTCAGGAACTTGAACCGGCAAAGTCTCGATTTGATTTCTATTATTCAGATTCTGACGAGGAGGAAGCTGATCCATTTATACCAACTGCATCAAAAATTGAGGATGGAATTCTGTATCCTCAAAACGAAGATCTTGGAGATTCCATTTCACAAATGTTTGAAGAAGATCAACTTGAGCCAATCATTTCACCCGAATCAGAGGATGAAGACCTAATGTCTCACTCATCTTTTCATCCTCAGGTGGAGCAAGAAACAGAGCAAATGGAGGAGCAACTGTCAGAACTTAATAAAAATCCAGAGCATTCAGGAAAAACATCGCTGTTTTGGGGAATTCAAATCAAAGATATCACCCAGAAGCTTGACAGAATGGAATTTCCATTCCAAGTCAAACACCATACGAGACCTCCTGATTTTCTTTCTTTCTTTTCAGGAACCACTGGAGTAACAAAGATTAAAAAGGTGGTACGAGCACTGAATGAGAAAAAATTATTTCTGCCACTTTACCGTTGGAAGAGACCCTTCAAAAGCAACGCTCACGGGATTGTCTTTAATCGGACATCCAAAACGACATTGAAACCTCCTTAACAGATAGATTTCAGTCACGTCTGGCTGAAGACGAAAAATTTAGCGCTAGCAGGGAGGCAACCCATGCAATTTGTTGTAATTTATTTATTTATTTTTTTTGTGTGAACTTTTTATTTTGTGTGTTAGTTTTGCAGGAAAAATAAAAACGGAATTTTTCAGAACAAAGAAATGCAGTGCAAGCGGGATTTTCAAAATAAAAATTTGACAAAATCACGAAGATACAAAGTCAATCCAGAAGAGACGGCTGAGTAAGGAGTCACCTCTTGAGAGGCATCCCTATGGATTTATCTGTCGCAAGACATGGTTTTGCCAAAAAAAAAAAAAAAAAAAAAAAAAAAAATCAGCTTCGCGACGCTGACACGAAAACAGAACATAAGCAGGGCGCTGGCAGCATCTCCTTTCACTCTTCATCTTCTTCATCCTCAACCACCAACCACCCCTTGCCGAGACCGAAACTCACCAGAACCACCACCACCTCCACACTGTGAGCAACCACCGCGAACCATCCTTACCGAAACCTTCATCACCGGTTCTGAGCACCACCATCTGGCCGAAATTACCCACCACGAATCCATTACCAGAGCTGTGACCCACTTCCAAGACATCAACTGAGAACCAATAGAAGCCGAGATCACCACTGCCAGCAACTGATTCGGCCAAGTCACAAACCGAGCAAGTCATCACCAGCCGAGCCGTGAACCAAAACCACACCGCCACAGCCGAGATCTACCAGAAACCAGAAACCCACCATGGCCGAGCCTATCACCAAGATTCACCTCGCCCAAACCGCAACCACTCACCAAACCAGTAACCCGTAACCGAGCCCTTCCTTCGCCGAGTCAAAACCGAGCCAGATCTGCCGTGAACATCAAACCGAGAGACAAGCAACACACCGAGATCCACCAGCCACGCCACTGCCAAAACCGACCAAAGCCGAGATACCCATACCGTGAATCACCAAGACAGTCACCAAACCCACGATCAAAACCTTCCATAATCAGATCTGATTTTTGTGGATAATTTGTGTGGTTAATTTTGAAATTGAATGTTACAGGTTTTGAAATTTTGGCAGTAAAAGGGGGATAATCGAAAATTGAATGAGTTTGTGGTTGATTTTGTTGAAATTGGAGGATTGTGAATTTGGAAGTTTAGCGGTGAATAACTGGCTGAATTCTGAGTCAGATCGATGGAATTTTGTAGAATTGGGGGCGAAGTTTGACATTGTGGTGATTTTTGAAGTGTTAGTTTTAGGATGAATTTGGGGAGATTTTAAATTTTTAGAGGAGACTCTGTCGAAATTTTCACTAAAAAAATAGTCAATTATCGATCGTGGTAAAAAAAAATTGGACATAAATTTTTCCTATCGGTAATTTTTCCTGTAAAATTTCAGCTGACTAGGTATTATCTTCTAAACTCTTTTGTGTATACATAGTGTGAACTTTTTAATTTTGTGTGTTATTTTTGTAGAGAAAAGCAAAAACGGAGCATTTTAATACAGAAGGAATTGTGTTTGACAATAAAAAAAGAATAGAGCTAATTCATTTGTGATGGCTGAGTAAGGAATGAAATCTTGAGACACATCCTAATGAATTTATACTGAGCGAGTGGCGTATTGCGTACACAATTCCGTTGCCTTAATTATTTCTTTGATTCGCTTTTCTATTGTAATTATCTTTATTTTCGTAGACAGGATCCATACTTTTTGACCTTTCACGATTCATTTTGTTGTTTAGCTAACAATCGTCCTTTGTAAAATATTAGTGCTATTATTACTCACCCTTTTCAGGTACTATAAATTTAGCCCGTCATTGCACTCTTGAAGGCATCCTAATTTGAAAAAGAAATACATAGAAAAATGGAAGCCACTTCAAAAAGACGAGTTGAAAACATTTGTGTGTTTTGCGGTAGTACTGTTGGTACTAAACCACAATACATAGAAGCAGCACAGGAGTTGGGTCGAGTATTAGCCGCAAGGAATATGCACTTAATATATGGCGGAGGAAATCTCGGACTTATGGGGATCGTTTCAAAAGCCGTACAGGAAGGAGGCAGTCACGTTTTGGGAATCATCCCAAAACCCTTGGCAGAGGCAAATCTTATTGGATCATCAAACGGAGAGGAACTGATCGTATCAGGTATGTCTGAACGTTTGGTAGAAATGATTAATCGTGCTGATGCTTTTATTGCTTTGCCAGGTGGTTTGGGTACATTGGAGGAAATTTTTATAGTTCTATCTTGGGCGAACCTGAACATACACCAGAAACCGCTTGGACTACTCAACGTTGATGGATTTTATGATTTTCTTTGTGTGTTTCTTGATGATGCTCGGAGAAATGGGTTCGTTTCAAAACCTATGAAAGAACTCATCTTCACTGCCAGACTTGCTCCGGATCTAATAGACCAACTCATAGCCTATGAACCACAAGTTGACCCTATCATTTCGAAGATAAATTGGTCCGAGGACGATCGTGGTAAGAGGCGTCGAATTAATCTGGATCTTAACCTTTAATTTCCTGTAGATTTCAGCTAACCAGGTACAACCTTCTAACTCTCCTTTTACTGTTTCAGACATTGGGGACAATGTCTCATTTAGGTTTGGGGGAGGGAATTAGTTGATTAATACCTTGTTTTTAGTTTGTATGTTGTTTTTATTTTTAGTTCAAAATTTTTCGAAAAATACAAAAAAATTGAAAAATTTTCAAAAATTACAAAAATATTTTGCATTTTTGTGTTTTTATTTTGACTAAAAAGGTGAAATTGGTAAGAGATAGCCGAGTAAGGAATTTCCACTCTTGAGACGTATCTCAAACCTATTTCGAAATAAGTTAATTTTTGTTTATTTCATTTTGAATTATTTAATTTGTGAATTCTCCATAAAACTGACTAAAATGAATCTTCTTATGTTCAGTTGACAGGTATTATGAACTTACATGGAAACATACGGACATGAGCTAAAATTGAAAAGTTTGTAATATTCCGTGCTATAGTTTAATTGGAGGAAGCATATCTAAATAGTGATGGAGTAAAAAAAAAAAATGCGTCGGTAGCCATAATTGGAACTTAAACTTAATGAATCCAGATAATTTGGTTGACATAGACATATGGTTCAATTGGGTTAAACTGGGTATTTGTGTCTGACCATCGACAGAGGCTTACACATAATTTAGTGTTCTAGGTTAATAAATCAATATATTACCAACTTTAAGATAACCACTTCATCTTTAAAATGATATTAAAAGAAATCACAACCTTAGATCTTTGTGTCTTTTGTTATTTTCCTTAGTATTTTCTTTTATCTTTTTATTTATTTATTTTGTAAAACCACTTTCAACCAATCAAACAATCATTCTCTTATCCCTTTAATTAGATATTTGTAAATAAATAGATTCAACAATTAATAACAATAGTAGGAATTAAGTCCTCGTGGGATCGATATTTTTATACTACTTGAACGATACGTGCGCTTGCGTTATACGTGTGTGTTTACGCCGGTCAATGGGTCACATAGTTAATTTGTACAACAACAACACCATGATCTGTACAAATAGTGACGCTATGGGTCATAATTGTCCAACAATCTCCCATTTGGCCTATAGCCAGTCACTCGAGTCTCTAACACCCGAACTATGTACGGTTGGCTCAAACTGCTGAGAAAAGCTTTCGTTAGCGGATTTGTATGATTATCATCTTGATGCGATTTATTCGATCATCACATCGCCACGATGTATGATCCGAACGAATCAGATGAATATCGAAGTATATATCTGGATCGTTGATGAGACCAATAATTCTTTAGCCTGTGCTGACGCCTAGCTCAGCTGCTAACAGAACTATATCTAATCTAATTAGATTTGTTATTGACCCAGATGGCTTCAATTGCTGCTTTAGCTGCTGCAATTAACCCACATTTGTTGTTTATTTGGTAACAGTATCTTGCTTGGAAGATTTCCCGTTCACTGTACCGTTATTCAAACTGTATAGTACCATTGGGACTTTTAGTCGTCTTTATCGGTTATAGGAAACTTGCTACAGTGATCCCAGTCACTTCAAGTTCTCCTTCTCCATAGACTAAGACAACATCCTTAGTTCTCTAAGATACTAACGGATGTTCTTAACATCAATCCAGTGACTTTCACTCGGATTGGCCTGTTTGTGAATCCATATGCTCAAAGCATATGAGACACCAGGTCTCGTATATTTTTCAATGTACGGTTTCTCGGAGAGTCTTTCGAAAGCCAAGCTTTCGCCGATATTTATTTTATGGGAATATCATTTCCATGAAATGACTTATATTATTATCATTATTTTTATAGGACAACCACTGTCAGTGCGCTCCCACTAACCCTCTTATATACACAAGAATCTTTTCGTTTTTGAATTAAATCATAAACTATTATGATTACATCAAAACGATAGTTCCAAGAACCTAATGCTTGCTTCAATCCAAACATGGATCGAATAACAAGCATTATCCAAATGGATCTATCGTGGCAACAGGTAAAAGGTTGAGTCGTAATCAACACAATGTTGATAATGATACCTTTCCGCTACAAGCCTAGCTTAGTACGTTGGTATGTTGCCATCCATGTACTTCTTCCTTGAAGACTCATAAAGTACCATTAGGCACAATACCTTGTGGTACATCAACTAGTATCCAAACTATTTGATATACATGGAATCCATTTCGGATTATATGGCACTTTGCCATTTTAGGGAGTCGATACCTTGTATCACTTCCTCATACATAGTCAGTTAGTATCCCTCAATAAGATAGACATCTTTATGAGGTGAGATCAGAAACTCATACCCCAGGTTGTTTTCTGACTCTCTCCGATCTACGCGGTTCTTGTGTATTCGAAGATTAATAGTAATAGTCTCATCCTTGATGAACTATTTATGTTCCATTAAGATTCGGTGCCTTGAACAGTATTACTCCGATTTTCATCGAGTTATACTATCCTCCCACTTACCACTGCATTTCGGTATTCCTATCAGGAAAACCGCATGGTGAGCAATAATCTAATTATTCTCTGGTGAGGTGTATAAGTACAATACTTATGGTATCCCTATGATTACCTACATTTGGCACTTATCCTATTTGGGTTCTTGTTTGGTATCATCCAAACGTATGCCTAGCATCCCAAATTAACAAGAGTGAGAAACCTAGTTTCTTTCCTGTTCATATCTAATATGTTATCTGTCAAACATATATTTATGGAACCTTATTCAAAATAAGTTCTTGCACTGTTTAGCGTATCTGTTGAAGGAAATGGTAGCTCAGAGCGACTCGCGATTAACCTTATTATGTCTAACAAAATTCAGTTAATCCTATTCGGACACACCGTCAAACTGACGTGTTCCGGGAGGAGTCCTCATTTGAAAGAATATTATACTCTTTCAAATATACTAGAAACTTATTGGTTAAGTATTTTCCATTACGGTCTTACCGTAACGATTTAATACTTTAGCCGATCTGTTTGTCTATTTCGTGTCGAAACTTGAAAGTTTCCGATTTGTGTTTCAAAAGAAACATATAACCATAACGCGATGCCACATCCGTAAAGGTCACGAAATATTCATATCCATATCTAGCCTAGCTAGACATGGGCCCACTAGCTTCACTATGAACTAGGGCTAACAGATTGGTGGCACTGACACTTTTACCAAGTAAATAGTGTTTTAGGCGCTTTGCCCAATAAACTAGATTCGTAGACTTTATTTGATTGAAATCAAATTAGTCATGGTACCCGCTCTTCAAAAGTGCGGATATACGAGTCTTGTTTAATAGTGTCCTTGACAACTATGCCACAATTAAGTTTCTTAATTGATCAAATCAGTTTGAGCTATTTAATTGTCATGTTATATATTTGAGATATTATTTATATTCAAAATATAAATTATGTTATTCACATCTAATGTGTTTATCTCAATATCATCTTATATAATGAAACACTTTAGTGTTCTAGAATATAAAGGTACACCCGCAGCGGGTATACGCG
The DNA here is from genome assembly GCA_019454045.1 of Zanthoxylum bungeanum. NCBI lineage: Eukaryota > Viridiplantae > Streptophyta > Magnoliopsida > Sapindales > Rutaceae > Zanthoxylum > Zanthoxylum bungeanum. The sequence continues at coordinate 417,346 of SKCR01027987.1, forward strand.
ATATGAAGATAATGTTTCTAGTCAAACTAGTTACATTATAACAGTTTCCAAATTTAGGTACAAACCTAAGGGTAGTTCCTAAACTTAGGTATCTACGGTTAAAACAGCGACTTTCGTCTTGTTTTCAATTCGCAGATAATTCTCAAATGATGTCAGTATCCTGTTCAAAATAGATTCTGAACATCAATTCATATATATTTATTTTATGTACCCACTAAGTATCTAAAATCTATTTTAATACTAGATGTGAACATAATTATGACAATCATTTTTGAAGTAAGAGCCTTGCTCGTCTTCAATTCCTTCTTGGGATATGTCCTTTTATCTTCCTATAAGATTATAATGTTTTTGCCTTTGTCATTTTCAATGTTCCAGTAGCCTTTGGCCAAGCCTTGGGTTTCTAGAATATTGAAGTAAGGTGTGCCTTGCACAACTTGCCTAATTGCAAACTTTGACTTTGTCTCCTTGAGAATAGTCATTAATTCTCCAAGAATTATTTATTGCAATTTTAAAAGTACTTATAAGATCTAATCTTTGAATATCCTTCAATTTCAATATCATACTTTAAGAATCAAATCCTTAGTTCTGATAAAGAAATTAAAGAGTTTATATGACAAGTATTATGGATTAAGCACTAAGGTTATCATTACATGAATATTCCAAATATCATGTTCCACTTATTTGCTTAACTCCAGGCTTAGGCTTAATATATTATTTTATCAAATAAAATAACTTATTATTTTTCCAAGACCATCCTGGAATTATTCCCAATTTGAAAATTAAACCATTTAAATACATTTTCCCCAAGATTATGTTTTAAATGTCAATCTTTCAATTTATATCTTGATTCTAATAGTCCAACTATTTAATCAACGATTTGTGGTACTATTTATTATAATGATTATAATAGTCCAACTATATAATCAAATATAATCTAAATTAATTAACCTCAATTACATTGATTACTATAATCCAATTATAAAATCAACTGTAAACTGAAATTAATTAATTCAAATATATTGATTAATATAATCCAATTATATATAATCAACTATAATACAGTCCAACTGTTTATTAAAAACAACATTTTAAATATTAGTCCAACTAACATTTAATCTAACGACGAAATAATTTAAATGAGCGCGTATGGCGAGTAATTGAACGAGTATTGCAAATTCAATTCTTGCCTCCCACTATTTTTCAGCGAGCCTCTAACCCTCTGTCGAGTACTCGGGAAACCGCGTTTCCTAGTGGGCTAGGATCGCGTTAAATATCACACAATCTTGACTTTGGCCAACAAATTGTATGATAATTAACTAGGTAGATCTCTAAGATCAATTGGATCAAATCCAATTCCTAGATCCGGTAGGAGGATATCCAAATTCGAAACATATATCTTATATATGCCAATACATCTAATGTATTACCTACCCTTTTCCTCTGAATCAACTAAGTCTTGGCTTTGGCACAACAAACTTAGTGATCCCAGTCAAGCGTGACCCATTGACCATGGAAAGCTTCGTAATCAATGTCGATGGACAAGAAGTGGTCTTGACTTTGGCCAACAAACCACAACTTGGACATGACACCAATATGGAACAAAACTCTCGTGATTCAAACACATCTTCGACGGACAAAGGGCTTGACTTTGGCCAACAACCCAATGCCAGTCTCGGATCTTGAGTGAGAATCACTCAATGGAAGGAAAGACGCTTAATATTGAGCGAGGGTTTTTCGCGTGCAAATTGGCAACCAATTTATTATCTTTGTTAAGGTCTCATCATCATACACCCTTAAACATGCATTCTAAATACATAATAAAGCACATATGAAATAAAATAATAATGATATGCGGATGGATATTTTACATTGATCCTAGATCAAATCTCTCATTTTCTCTCTCCAAAGCTAGCACATGTATTTACTTCTACCCGTTACACTACACTTTTAAAGAAACCTCATTTGTATTGAGGGGAATAGGTGAGGAGAAATACAATGAGAATAGAGGTGATAAGGCTGGACACGCAGGTCCAATTAATAAATCAAATTTATCACAATTTCCAAAATTGTCTCACCCGACTAATATCCATCCGATATACATTATTCACGCATCACAACCATGTATTCATACAAGCATGTTATCAATCAATCTAATCCAATTAATTAATCTGATAATTAGTGATCATCCAATGTTCAAACAACGATTTGATTTTATTCGAGTCAAACTCGTTTTGCAAACACGTACTCAAAGTACAATTTCTACGAATTAAATTAAATTACATAATTAAATCCAATTTAATACGCATTTAATTCTAATTCTCTATTTAATTCCAAATTAAATATTACACTTTATTAAATAAACCTTTACGACTTAAATTCCAAATTTAATCGTTACGGGTCTCAAAGCCCGATTAATATCCAATATTAATTTAATTAAAGTCCAATGGGCTTTTAATTAATTTCTTCAAGGCGTGGACTTTTGGTCAACTCGGGTCAAACCGAATAACCAAAATCCAATCCGGGAGTTACCCCATAAGCCCAAAAATTAATTTAGGCCCATTAGGCCCAATTAAACTTTAAAGGTTCATTAGTCGCATTTGGGCCTTTTGGAAGCGGTTTTGGGCCTAATTGGATCCAACCAATTTTGGCCTAAACCAACTTTGTACAACAAAGTCCAATAAACCCAATTAACAACTTTAAAAGCCCAAATCCAATTTTAAGGCCCATTTTAATTAAATTACAAAATCCAATTTTACAATTCAATTAAACAAAGTGCATAGCATTATTAATTACACAAATCAAAGTTTCCAAAACACCAAATTTGTCCAATTAATCATGATTAACATCATGGAATCATGTCCAACATAATTTGATCAAAATCAAACCCAAATATACATGCTAAAGTCTCGGCCAAATGGGGATTTTGTGTCCAAATTCAAATCCAATCCAATTGAATCCAATCAAACATAAAATCAACATCCCCTAATGATTTCCAAGTCATCCAATGAACAAAAAATAAAAAAAAAAATTCCAAGATATAATGGGCTATTGTATTCGGCCAACCTAAGCAATTTGGGGAAAATTGTTCCAAACTAATTTTCAACAAATTGATCCAATCAATCCTCAATTAAACATAATTTAAGCATTCTAAATCATCCAATTTCATTAAACATGCTCAAAATTAAGTTTACCCAAATTTGTCAATTTTGGCCAACACATAAAATTGGGGAAATTTGTTCCAAACACAATTTCTTCAAATTGATCATTCACAACATCAATTCATCAACATAAAAGCATACTTAATCAATCAATTCAACCAAATCATGCTTCAATTGATATTACCCAATTTTAACCCTAACTTTTTTCATGCTTGACAAAGCTCAAGATACCATTGTTGAGTTTCTATATTAGGTCCCAAGATCATGAAATCAAGCATAAAATTCGCATGAATACATCAAAGGAATAAGGCGGAATTCATACTCACATTGAATGGTTTGATGCTAGGAAGAACAAGATGCGTTTTCCTCCTTGTTGGTGCTCGGTTTGGCCTCCAAAAACAGCAGGGGCTGCTCGATTTTGGTCCTCTTTGTGTCTCCAAAAATCGGCCATGGGTGGTCTCCATGGAAGCTCCAAGCTTCAAGCTCCAAAGTAGATTCCAAGCTCAAGAGTTCACTGCCCTATCACCTTAATATAACCCATGTGTGTGCTAGCACTACTCTTCTTCCTTTGCTTCTCACAAATTCGGTCAAACCAGAAAATTGGAGAACAAAAATTGGCTCAAAGCCGTGGATGAAGAAGAAGAAAAAGAGGGAAAAAATGGTTTCCTGCAAAACCGTGAATTACCACTTGGGAGAGAGAGAAAATAAAGCCTTTATATATTTATTTATTTCATTTACCAAGTAAATAAATAAAACATATATTATACTTTAATTCAAAAGTCAAAAGGTACAAGTCCTATCAACTTTCAAACCATCACCTTTCATTATTCACATCAAATCCATTCACTTTAATAAAGTGACAACATGTCATGTCACATCACTCAAAGTGACAAGTGATTTGACAAATGATGCGACTAGCGATTTGACGCTTGATGTGACTTGCGTGCCGCGCTCGAATTCGAAATGCAAATGCGCTCGCAATCACTCTCGGGCTCGGATTCGCTAATTCCAAATTAACGAATTTTCCGTCGCGTCGTAATTAAATGATTACGCCCAGCGAATTCACTATTCACGTCACTAAAGAATTAATTTTAAATTAATTGGTTCGCTCGAATTAAAATCTAATTTCAATTCCGCGTCGAAATCTAATTTCGATTAATATATCGAATATATTAATTTACCCGATTAATTCCAAATTAATCGTTCTCTCTCTTTAATTAATATTTTATCCCAGATAAAATATCTCCGTAATTAATCCTAGATTAATTTTCTCTCTCAAATTAAAGTGCGAGTCATACGTCATCGGTGAATCTTTGGGAAGCGACCCATGAGATCCCCGGATATGTTGGCAGTAAATACGGTCGTCGGACTATCCGAACACGTAAGTACCTCGTACTACGTTTATACCGATTTACAAGACAAGGTTGGCTTCTAGCAAAGCGCCATGCCTACCCAATTCTCCGGAAATATCCTTATAGGAATATGTGATCTATATCAAGCGTAGTATACCGAAGTATTGCGTATTTCTGTCTAGTATCGGATGTTCACGTGCAAGGCCTGGGGCTGGAATTGTGTCTGCCCCGTACGAAGCACATATCGGATGTCTGGTAACTAGTCTCTATAATCGGGATATACATGACCTTGTCATAATATCCCGATAGCTCGAGCATTTAAGAGAACAAGTTCCGTATCCTACGTGACCATCATCTCCATATGACTGGAGTGACACTTCCGTCTTGACATCACACCCAACACACTACGATTCCCAATATACCCAGTATCGGCGTACACAGAACCGGTTAAAGCCCTGGACGACCTCAACTAAAGTATATCGATTGTCGTATGTATTAGCGGTGCAAGTCTCAGGTTAAGACCAAATACACCTACCCTGATTGCAGACTCCAATAGACACATAGTCATACTACCAATGGGATTCCGCGGGGGGTCTATCCAGAGCGAAGTTGTTTCCCGTACCATCGGTGAAACACAACCTCCTACTACACTTGCATGAGTATCCTATACCCAAATATATGAGAACTATGTCGTTGTGCCCTCACAAACGCGCACAAGTGTAATACTAGTCTTTTATGTATTTATCGATGTCCAATCTCGATAATACTCTGACTAGGGATATTTAATGATTTATCCTACGTGGACTGATACTGTCTCATATCATTCTCTGTCCAGGAACAAATCATAGGGACCTCTCATCATTTATATATCTAGGTGATCTAATCACAAATGATAAGAGTGCAATCTCCTTTGTCACATAGTTAATTTGTACAACAACACCATGATCTGTACAAATAATGACACTATGGGTCATAATTGTCCAACACCTTGGACGACCAAAACCAAAGTATATTGATTGTCGCAAGTATTAGCGGTGCAAGTCTCAGGTTAAGACCAAATACACCTACCCTGATTTCGAACTTCCATAGATACATAGTCATACTACCAATGGAATTCTGAGGGGGTCTATCCAGAGCGAAGCTGTCTCCCGTACCATCGGTAAAAACACAACCTCCTATTACACTTGCATGAGTATCCTATAGCCAAATATATGAGAACTATGCCGTTATGCCCTCACGACGCGCACAAGTGTAATACTAGTCTTTTACGCATTTATCGATGTCCAATCTCGATAATACTCTGACTAGGGATATTTAATGATTTATCCTTAGTGGACTGATACTGTCTCATATCATTCTCAATCCAGGAACAAATCATAGGGACCTCCTATCATTTATACATCTTGGTAATCTAATCACAAATGATAAGAGAGCAATCTCCTTTGTCACATAGTTAATTTGTACAACAACACCATGATCTGTACAAATAGTGACGCTATGGGCATAATTGTCCAACACCTTTATCAAATGTGGGAGAGGTATAAGTAGATGTTAGCTAGCTGCCCTCACCATGGGTATGAGAGTTGGCACATAGTAAGTTATTTTTATGATGGAATAACCCCTAGAGAGCGCCAATTCATTGAGACAATGTGCAATGGTGAGTTTATACGAAAGGACCCTGATGAGGCATTAAAGTACTTGAATGACCTAGCTGAGAAATCCCATACTTGGACTGGACCTAATTCCATTGATAGCACTGATAGGACACACCCAACTCCTCTTAGTAGAAGCATAGACCATTTGAGAGAAGAGAATAGCCTTAAGGCAAAATTCGAGCTATTAACTAGACAGATGAGAGCTTTAATAGCCAAAAATAGCAAGACTATGCATGCAGTAGCCCACTTAGAACCTCAAGTGGTATGTTTTGTATGCAAGGGGACTGACCATTTGGCACAAGAGTGCCCTGTAAATGGTGAGATGAGGGGAACATATGAGGACCAATGCAGTGCATTAGGGATGTACAGAAAGCCTTATACACCTTGCTCATACACTTATAACCCTGGTTGGAGGAACCATCCTAACTTTAGTTAGAAACAAGAGCCTCATTAGTCGAGTCAGATATCACAACCTTGAGGTTATAGCGCTCCCCAATATCACACACATGTCATTCCTAGGAAATCTCTAGAGGATACTCTGCAAGCATTTGTGGAGGCCTAGAGCAAAACCAATCAAAAGTTTGAGTCACTAATGACCCAAATGGTTGAGGAGAATAAGGAGATTAAGAGCCAAGTCTCTAAATTGACTAATGCCCTAAATGTGAAGGAACCAGACAAATTCCCATCTCAAGCTCAACCTAACCCACAAGGGCAACACATGGCACATGCTGATCGTGAGGGAGCCAATGTAAAAGGGGTTAATGCCATAATCACCAGGAGTGGAAATGAGATAGGGATGCAGGACACTGCATGTGCCACTAAGGATAATAGTGCAAATACCCTTCAGGAAGATCAAATGACACATATCCCAATTAGAGTACTATTTCCTCAAGCCCTTAGGCCCACTACTAGAGCTGCAGACCCAAACGGTGAGATCCTAGAGCATCTTAAGCAAGTAAAGATTAATCTTCTGTTGCTACATGTAATAAAACAAGTTCCTGAAGGGGTTTTATAGCGGAAATCCGGTAACGCAGCGGAACAGTGGAATATCAAAATTTTCCGATTTCAAAAATTTTTCTCGGATTAATTAAATAAACTTATTTATTTAATTATCCAATTATCAAATTATGAAATATTACACAACAAATCATATTTTTGTGTAATTACCAAATTACCCCTAAATATTGCATTTTGTTCATTTTAATCCGAAATTGTTCGAAATGATTTTGGATGATTCTAAATCATTAAAAATATGAATTTAACATGTCCTACACATTGAAATTCAAACTGCAACAAAAGTTTCCAAAATATCATGCCTTGGCCGAGAGCCTCCTTAGTGGGGAAATTGTGCATTTTTTACTTTACATGTTCAAAACACATGAAGATGAAATGCAATCAATCAAATATTTTATATGCATCATATACACATCCATATACACCATATAAATGAAAAGCCCCAAATTTGGAAGTGGTCTTAAAACCTAATTTTTCAATTTCATCAAATTGGACAAATTAAACCAAATTAGTAAAATCCAATACTTCAATCATGTTTCTTCCATTACAATAAAGCCTCACCACAATGAAAAAAATATAGAACAAATCTAGATCATTTAAGAGTGGGAAAATAACTCTAGATTAGCAACAAGTTTCTCAAACCATCAAGAGAAAGCTTACTAACTCATTAGTAACATTCTATGATCATTTATACATGCTCAACCCAATCAAAAATTTCCATCCTCCAAAAATACAAAGAATAAAGAATAGAAAAACATGAAAACATCACAAGATGAAACCCACAACAAGAGGAACATTTTTCTCTCTAATGGAATGCTGGAAATACTTACTTAAACCAAGCTTTTTCTTTGTTTTTCTTTTCTTTTCTCAAGCTTCTTTGTCTTTCCTTTTAATGGAGTTTTTGGTAAAGGTTTTGACTTAATGAAACCCTAAAAGAAACAAAACAATTTATACCAAAATTTTTTGCCCTTGGCCGAAAATTGTATATGGCAAAATATCATTTTATTTATTTTTTGTTTCATTTAATTACAACTTGTCCACTTGGTAAATTGATCATTACACCTTTAATAAATAATTCAAACAAGTCAACAATTGCAACTAAGTCATTAAATAAAATATCATAACCTAAAATATTCATACTTTAATTAATTTAATCATTTAACAATTAAATAAATAATTGATTAATTAAATAAAAATATATTAAACATATGTATTATATTTACAATAAATATCAAATGCATATATATTTATGATATTAGTCAAATATCTCAATTTGACAATACATTAATGTGTATTTGAATTAATCTAGCATTAAATGCAAATACACAAAAATTAAGGAAATGACTATCGGGTCCCTACACATGTATTATTCGTTTAACCTTTAAACGACTTTATAAATAATCAATATTATTTATAAATGTTGCCATAGTGCTCTACAAGTATATTTCATTAGTGAGACTCTCTAGATTCAGGCATATCCGTCACGAAATCCAATTTCGTGTCCATAATTTATCCACCCGTAAATTATGACGATCACGGATAAACTCGCTGAATCATACAGGTCAAGATCATGGCAAATGTATAATTCCTCTGTCACAGGTATCTGGATATATCCAGAGATATAAATGTAAACATCAAATCTCTATAGGGATTATCCCGTCGACGCCTCTATTAGCAATCTCAAAAAGAACATTTAGAACTGGCGTCTAAATTGTACCACAGGCCCATGGTTTTTATCTGATTGCTAATCATATGGACTACCTATGCTCTGATACACAGAACTGACAAATCCTATCTCGATACACACTAGACACCTTGAGGATCTATCCACACCCAAAGAACAGGCGGAGGTCTGATCTAAATAGATCGGTGACGTGACTGCCATCTAAGTGTGGATGATGTCTCATGCGCCCACATTGGTATCTCAAGTCGAAGAATCACAAGTGCTACTCAACCCGATAAGATTCTTATTGACATTAGTGTACCATCCATTAAGAATCTTCGGTGAGTCGTTCAATGTTTATCCGCTATAAACACTTACACGTCTATACTAGTCTCCAAGACTTATGGTTCATTGAGAAACCATTGAAATCATATATTCAAGTATACGATATGTACCGGTCTCAACGGGTTTACTATACTGACCAAGTAGTGTAAACCTTGACCACGAACTGTCTAAGAATGACAACGTCATGATACAACTCAATGTCAGTTGCGACGCTTTTGCAACAACATCATGACTAGTCATTCAAGGTCATTACGTCTTTACCATATTAAAAGATACATTATATTATAGAAACTGCATTTATTATTCACAATAATAACATTTTACATAAGTATTCCTAAAGAAATACAACCGGGAATTGGCGCTCTGAGCACCAACCCCAACAAAAACTCTCACTTGCTCTAGTGCCAATAACGATTGTATCTAATACCCATCGACTCCAAGTGTTTATCAAACAACTTCGGAGGTATGGCCTTCGTCAGCGGGTCTGCTACATTATCTTCACTCGGTACCTTGCACACGATAATATCCCTTCGCGACACAATCTCTCGAATGATGTGGTACTTGCGTTCTACATGCTTCGACTTCTGATGCGCCTTCGGTTCCTTTGCTTGCGCAATGGCACCAGTATTATCACAATATAACTCGATACTTGGGACAACTCCCAATTATGTGACAAAGTTTTTTATCTACACAGCCTCTTTTGCAGCTTCAGAAGCTGCAATATATTCCGCCTCAGTGGTGGAATCTGCTGTTGATCCTTGTTTGGAACTCTTCCAACAAACTGCACCTCCGTTAAGGGTAAATACGAATCCAGATGTAGACTTTCTATCATCGGGATCTGATTGGAAATCAGAATCCGTATACCCGTTAACCTGCAGTTCGTTTCCTCCATAAATTATTAACTTATCCTTAGTACCTTTAAGATACTTTAGGATATGTTTAATGGCCATCCAATGGTCATTACCTGAATTGGACTGATATCGACTAGTTATGCTAACAGCGAAACTGATATCAGGCCTCGTAAATAACATGACATACATTATGCTACCCAAACACGAAGCATAAGGTTAGTTAGACATTCTAACCTTCTCATCTTCTGTTTGTGGACTCATCTTTTTTGAAAGATGAATCCCATGTCTGAATGGTATGTTTGTTGTCTCACAGTTACCAAAATTATACCGTTCTAAGATCTTATCTATGTACGTTGATTGGGATAACCCAATCATCTTCCTTTGTCTATCTCTATAGAGTTTTATCCCTAAAATATATGAAGCTTCTCCCAGGTCCTTCATGGAGAAATTCTTACAGAGGTACGCTTTGACGCTTTGTAACATACCTAAATCATTCCCAATGATTAGGATGTCATCAACATATAGGACAAAAAATACGACCATGCTCCCACTGGCCTTCTGATACACACAAGATTCTTCCGAATTCTTGAGAAAACTAGACGATCTAATAATCTCGTCGAATCGAAGATTCCAACTTTGTGAAGCTTGTTTAAGTCCATAAATGGACTTCTTAAGCTTACACACCATACCCAAGTTTTCAATGGACGCAAAACCTTCCGGCTGTTCCATATAGATTTCTTCATCAAGAAATCCATTTAGAAAAGCCATTTTGACATCCATTTGCCAAATCTCATAATCATGATATGCAGCTATAGAAAGCAAAATCCGAATAGACTTAAGCATTGCTACTGGTGAAAAAGTTTCATCGTAGTTGACGCCAGGTCACTGGGTGTAACCTTTTGCTACCAGTCGGGCCTTGTAAGTTTCAACCAAACCGTCAGGCCCGGGCTTCCTCTTGTAAACCCATTTACAACCGATATGAACAATTCCTTCGGGAAGCGGAACCAAGTCCCAAACTTGATTCTCATGCATTGAGTCTAACTCGAATTTCATGGCACTTTGCCATTTCACGGAGTCGATGTCCAACATCGATTCTCTATAGGTGAAAGAATCAGTCTCTTCTACTAAGAAAACATCTAGACTCTTTTCTTGTATCAAATACAAGCGTTCATGAGGTCTAGATACCCTTTTCTGACCTACAGAGTGTGTGTGTTGAAGGTCCTTCATCTACTTGAACTTCAGGTTCCTCTGTTGGTTCGTTGTTTTCAGGTTGGACTTCATCAAGTTCAACCTGTCTATGATTACCATCTTCTGACAAAAATTCTACTTCTAGAAATTTTACGAAGCGAGCTACGAACACATTTCGATGCTCGGTATCATAGAACATATATCCCCTCGTATTCGAAAGATATTCGACAGACCTAAACTTTTGCCCTCGAGGCGAAAGCTTATCTTGCTGAGTCACCCTGACATAGGCAAGACAACCCCAAACCTTAATGTAACTAAGATTTGGTCTCCTACCGAACCATATCTCATACGGTGTCGTAGGAACAACTTTTGAAGGAATCTTATTCAAAAGATGTGCAACTGTTAAAAGAGAGTAGCCCCATAAGTAATAGGGCATATCTGTGAAACTCAACATTGATCGGACCATATCCAATAAAGTCCGATTTCTCCTCTTAGACACTCCATTGTGCTGTGAAGTACCTAGATGAGTATATTGAGCGAGAATCCCATTCTCCTTCATATAATCCATGAACTCATTGCTCATATATTCGCCGCCTCGATCAGATCGAAGGAATATAATATATTGACCGGTTTATTTTTCTACTTCATTCTCTTTGAACTTTTCAAAGGTTTCCGATTTATGTCGAATCAAATAGACATAACCGTACCGTGACAGATCATCGATAAAGGTAACGAAGTACGAATAACCACTGTGAGCAGTCTGACTTAGTGGACCACATACATCAGAATGTACGAGTTCCAGTAAGTTAGTGGCGCGGTGTCCAACACCAGAAAATGGGGCTTTGTTCATCTTACCCTGAATACAGGATTCACAAGTTGGATAGGATTCAATGGTAAGATCTGGTATCAAACCATTCCTAACCAATTGGGTAAGGCGTTTAACGCTTATGTGACCAAGCCGCATATGCCAAAGTTCAGTATTATTAATTACAGGTAAACAACGTTTATTAATTCCAGTATTTAAAATATCTTTTGAAGTTTGCAATGTATAATGACCATGCTGGTTTGGACAACAAAGGATCTGAATATTACTTTTATCATATAAATACAAAGAACAGTTCTTAATATTAATACGAAAGCCTTTTGTATCAAATACAAAAATTGATATAATATTAGCTACACATCCAGGTACAAAATAACAATCATTTAACAAAATTGTCCCTTTCAGCAAATGGATCTCGCATACTCCCATTGCAACTGCATCCAGTGAGTCTCCACTCCCGAACCGCAACTGCATCTCTCCAGGCTTCAGTTTCCTACTTTCCTTCAGCACCTGCAATGAATTGCAAATGTGAATGGGACAAGCAGAATCTAAAATCCAGGTGGATGTAACGGCTTCACAAGCCAAAGATATATCAATAACTGGAAAAATAAATGTACCTGATGTCGATGCTCTCTCACTCCTCAGCTGGGCAATGTAGTCAGGACAGTTCCTATTCCAGTGCCCGACTTTGCTGTAGTGATGGCATTTGTCTTCAGAAGCCCTCTTGGGCTTTGCTATATTTTCCTGTGGTTGAGGACCGAGACCCTTCTTCTTCTTCCCTTTCTTCTTCTTTCCCTTTGACCAAGTCTGGGAAGAAGCAGAAAGTGAAGTAGGTCTTGGAGGGAAAGTCGGTACTCCCTTCTTGAGGTCCTCTTCCGCCGTGAGCAACATCCTATGCAGCTCTTGGTAGGTACAGATAATCCTGTTCATGTTAAAGTACATCACGAACTGGCGATAAGAAGCTGGGAGCGAACCAAGAATGACACTCCTACCGAGAATGTCATTCAGAATAAGATTATGTTGCCTCAGTTGATCCATCAAATCGATCATATGAAGAATATGTCTCATCCAACCGCGCATGGAAAAATTCCATTGCGACCTTATGAACAACAACTTGTTCTTGGTTCTCAAACGATTGTCTTAATCGAGTCATCATACTATACGCATCTGACATGCCATAGTATTGTTTCTTGAGCCCCGGTGAAAATGAACTTAAGATGTATGATTTAAATTTTAAATCATCATCCTTCCAAGCTTGGAAGACTTCGCGTTCTTCCGGTGTAGCATCCTCTGCCACAGCAAGGGGCAGTGGACCCTCAAGAACATATCCCAACTTCTCGGAGTCGAGGACAATCCTCAAATCCAATTCCCAATCGGCGAAGTTATCAGCGCCTTTGAGTTTGTTCGCATCAAGCATATGCGCAAACTGATTAGTGGATGGTGCCACCATCGCAAATCTATCATATAGATTACGAAAAACAGTTAGCAGAAATTAAGCAGTTTCATATAATATCAAAAGCATAAACTAGATCATGGATTTTTAATCTAAAAATGCTCATCCCACTAAATCATGCAATAATGTAATCCCCAAACAAAATACAAAGATTTAATAATTAAATTAACTACAAATAGTGAAAAGTGGATCCCGTGAATATATTTCAGCTCACAACAGAGGCACGGTCTCGTCTACGTATATTCATTAGGTAGACAACTCATTTGTCAATCACTCACTAGTGACTCCTGGGTTTCCGGTCCTGGTCGTTTCTCGTTGTCGCTGCTAAGGTAGGCCCACAAGGAGACGTACCAAGGTTAAACTCGTCAATGATAAACTCAAGTTACTTGCGTAACCCTGACAGCTGGGGCACGTTCAGGATTCCGCTTTCACTTGAATTTATCTAGTATCTTATATACATCCGGTATAAATAAATCTCTATCGGCTACACCCTCACAGCAGAGGCACGGTCTCGGATGTAGTCACAGAGAAATATTTATAAACCGTATTGACAAGACGGACCAGATAACATGCATCAAATACATAATTACAATTAAACCTTATTAATTAGGGATTTTCCGCTAAGTGTCATACACCCTAAATCTAATCAAATTAGATTAAAAAAAGCATGTATAAAGTCAAGAAAACATGATTAAACATTGAATTTAAAGGGCTAATCATATTAGGGGGCCTAGAATCAGACTCGCTCTGATACCATTTTGAAGGGGTTTTATAGCGCAAATCCGGTAACGCAGCGGAACAATGGAAAATCAAAATTTTCCGATTTCAAAACTTTTTCTTGGATTAATTAAATAAACATATTTATTTAATTATCCAATTATCAAATTATGAAATATTACACAACAAATCATATTTTTGTGTAAATATCGAATTACCCCTAAACATTGCATTTTGTTCATTTTAATCCGAAATTGTTCGAAACGATTTTGGATGATTCTAAATCTTTAAAAATATGAATTTAACATGTCCTACACATTGAAATTAAAATTGCAACAAAAATTCCCAAAATATCATGCCTTGGCCGAGAGCCTCCTTAGTGGGGAAATTATGCATTTTACACTTTACATGTTCAAAACACATGAAGATGAAATCCAATCAACCCAATAATTTATATGCATCATATACACATCCATATAAATGAAAAGCCCCAAATTTGGAAGTGGTCTTAAAACCTAATTTTTCAATTTCATCAAATTGGACAAATTAAACCAAATTAGTAAAATCCAATACTTCAATCATGTTTCTTCCATTACAATCAAGCCTCACAACAATGAAACAACTATAGAACAAATCTAGGTCATTTAAGAGTGGGTCAATAACTCTAGATTAGCAACAAGTTTCTCAAACCATCAAAAGAAAGCTTACTAACTCATTAGTAACATTCTATGATCATTTATACATGCTCAACCCAATCCAAAATTTCCAACCTCCAAAATACAAAGAATAAAGAATAGAAAAATATGAAAAAATCACAAGATGAAGCCCACAACAAGAGGAACATTTTTCTCTATAATGGAAGGTTGGAAATACTTACTTAAATCCAAGCTTTTTCTTTGTTTTTCTTTTCTTTTCTCAAGCTTCTTTGTCTTTCCTTTTAATGGAGTTTTTGGTAAAGGTTTTGACTTAATGAAACCCTAAAAGAAACAAAACAATTTATACAAAAAAATTTAGCCCTTTGCCGAAAATTGTATATGGCAAAATATCATGATATTTGTTTTTTGTTTCATTTAATTACAACTTATCCACTTGGTAAATTGATCATTACACCTTTAATGAATAATTCAAACAAGTCAAAAATTGCAACTAAGTCATTAAATAAAATATCATAACCTAAAATATTCATACTTTAATTAATTTAATCATTTAACAATTAATTAATTAATTAAATATAAATATATTAAATATATGTATTATATTTACAATAAATATCAAATACATATATATTTATGATATTAGTCAAATATGTCAATTTGATAATTAATTAATGTGTATTTGAATTAATCTAGCATTAAATGCAAATACACAAAAATTAAGGAAATGACTATCGGGTCCCTACACAGGTATTTTTCGTTTAACCTTTAAACGACTTTATAAATAATCAATATTATTTATAAATGTTGCCCTAGTGCTCTACGAGTATATTTCATTAGTGAGACTCTCTAGATACAGGCATATCCGTCATGAAATCCAATTTTGTGTCCATAATTTATCCACCCGTAAATTATGATGATCACGGATAAACTCGCTGAATCATACAGGTCGAGGTCATGGCAAATGTATTATTCCTCTGTCACAAGTATCCGAATATATCCCAGAGATATAAATGTAAACGTCAAATCTCTATAGGGATTATCCCGTCGACGTCTCTATTAACAATCTACAAAAGAACATTTAGAACTGGCTTCTAAATTGTACCACGGGCCCATGGTTTTTATCTGATTGCTAATCATATAGACTACATATGCTCTGATACACCGAACTGACGGATTCTATCTCGATACACACAAGACACCCTGAGGATCTATCCACACCCAACGAATAGGCGGAGGTCTGATCTAAATAGATCGGTGACGTGACTGCCATCTAAGTGTGGAAGATGTCTCATGCGCCCACAGTGGTATCTCAAGTCGAAGAATCACAAGTGCTACTCAACCCGATAAGATTCTTATTGATGTTGGTGTACCATCCATTAAGAATCTTCAGTGAGTCGTTCAGTGTTTATCCGCTATAAACACCTACACGTCTATACTAGTATCCAAGACTTATAGTTCATTGAGAAACCATTGGAATCATATATTCCAGTATACGACATGTACCGATCTCAACGGGTTTACTATACTGACCAAGTAGTGTAAACTTTGACCAGGAACTGTCTGAGAATGAAAACATCATGATACAACTCATTGTCAGTTGAGACGCTTTTGCAACAGCATCATGACTAGTCATTCAAGGTCATTACGTCTTTATCATATTAAAAGATACATTATATTATAGAAACTGCATATATTATTCACAATAATAACATTTTACAGAAGTATTCATAAAGAAATACAACCGGGAATTGGCGCTCTGAGCACCAACCCCAACAGTTCCCACCTATGCGAAGGTCTTAAAGGATCTATGCACCATGAAGAGCATCACGTGAAGAAAACCACATTCCTAACATAGCAAACCAGTGCAGTGATTGAGCAAAAGGCCCCACCAAAATATAAAGATCCGGGCTGCCCCACCATTACTTACCACATTGGCACTTATAAGTTTGGTCAAGCTCTATTAGATTTAGGCGCGAATGTTAATCTCTTGCCACACTCCATCTATATGCAGTTGGGGCTTGGAGAGATTAAGCCTACATCTGTGGTTTTGCAGCTAGCTGATCGCTCTGTCAGAACTCCACGGGAGGTAGTTGAGGACGTCTTACTCCAAATCAACAAATTCTACTACCCAATTGATTTTCTGATTCTAGACACCCGGTCTGTGGTTAAAATTGAATCCAAAATTCCTCTCATCTTGGGTAGACCTTTCCTTGCCACAGCCAATGCCCTTATTAATTACAGAAATTGTCTCATGAAATTGTCATTCGGGAACATGACATTAGAAGTGAACATTTTTCACGTGGGGAAATAACCACAGGATGACGATGAATGTCATCACACATACCTGATAGACACAATTATGCCAGAAATAACCCCCATTCAACATGATAATCCTCATGATCATCTTCTTCTTAATTCCAACATTTAGGTACTCTTGGATCAACTGAACTTCATGATATCGCCATTGGCTGTTCTATTTTGCAAACACATGGAAAAAAAGTATGGCAGCAATAATTTGAGGCTCTACCAGGTGATAGGGAGAAACTGAAGCCTTCTGCAGTTGAAACACCAAAAGTTGAACTAAAGCCATTACCAGAAGGGCTTCAACATGTGTTTCTTGGGCCAGGAGATACTTTGTTTGTTATTATTTCATCGAAGTTAAGTGCATCACAAGGCAAGCAATTGCTTGACATGTTTAGTGAGCATAAATCGACACTTGGCTGGACCATATGAGACATTAAAGGTATCAGATCCTTGATTTTCTCCCACAAGATTCATCTAGAAGAATGAGCTATTCCTCGTAGAGACCTTCAACGTAGACTTAACCCTACTATGAAAGAAGTGGTGAGAAATGAAGTGATAAAGTTACTAGATACAATTATTATATACCCAATTGCTGATAGTAAATGGGTTAGTCCTACGCAGGTTGTCCCTAACAAGTCGGGAGTTACTGTAGTGCAAAACGAGGCAGGAGAACTAGTTCCCACCAATGTAGTCATAGGTTGGCGCATGTTCATAGATGATCGAAAAGACCATTTCCCACTTCCTTTTATTGATCAGATTCTTGAGCGAGTAGCAGGTCACCCATTCTACTACCTTCTAGATGGTTACTCAGGATACTACCAAATTGAGATCTCTTTAGAAGATCAAGAAAAAACCACATTCACCTTCCCGTTTGGTACTTATGCTTTTCGCCGCATGCCATTTGGTCTATGCAATGCCCCCGCCACCTTTCAGAGATGCATGCTGAGCATTTTTAGTGATATGATCGAGAAGTGTATGAAGGTGTTTATGGATGACATAATAGTGTTTGGTGATTCATTTGATGCATGCTTACTTAATTTGGAAGCAGTTTTAAGTCGATGTAAAGAAAAAGGACTCGTCTTGAATTGGGAAAAATGTCATTTCATGGTCCCTTTGGGAATTATTCTAGGTCATATCATTTCTTCCAAAGGCATTGAAAATGAAAAATGAAAAATTAAGTTGATATCCAAGCTGTCGATACCCAAAACTATGAAAGATGTTCGATATTTTCTTAGGCATGCAGGTTTATATCGGAGGTTTATACAGAACTTTTCCTCGATATCTAGACCACTGTGTAACCTCCTTGTTAAAGACTATTTATTTGAATGGACACAAGAATACGAAGATTCCTTCAAGACGTTAGTCACTAAACTCACCTCTGCCCTAATTATGCAACCACTTGACTTGAATTTACCATTTGAGATTATGTATAATGCTAGTGACTACGCAATTGGGGTAGTGTTAGGACAAAGACGAGAAAGGAAACCTTTTGTCGTATATTATGCTAGCAGAACTCTAAACAGTGCTTAAATGAACTATTCCATAACTGAAAAAGAACTGATGGCTGTGGTCTTTACTTTGGACAAATTCTGTGCTTACCTGATTGGTTCTCCTATCATTGTTTTTACTGATCATCAGCCCTTAAATACCTTCTTTCGAAAAAGGAGGCTAGGCAAGATTGATTAGGTGGATCATGTTGTTACAAGAATTCATCTAACCATCAAAGATAAAAAAAAAGTGTTGATGGCATCAGTTGGTTAAGACTCTGCTGATATTCATCTAGGATTTAAGATGCGTGTATCGCTACCATTCATGATTGTTTATGATGATTGTTCTTTTCGCGTTCTGATGACATATTTGTTTAGTTGGTATGAGTGTACCATCCATATTGCCGATTGTGCCATGAGTGCATAAGATAAGCGTAAATTCCAGGTCGAGGTACGTAATTTTTATTGGAATGATCCATATCTATCTAACTACTACTGCCCTTACCAATAATGCGACGTTGCATTCCTGAAGATGAATTTTTGAGTGTACTTACCTTTTGTCATTCTCATGCATGTGGAGGCCATTTCTCAGTAAAGAAAACTGCTATAAAAATCTTACAGTGTGGTTTTTATTGGCCCACTTTATTTAAGGATACCAATGGGTTATGCTGTTCCTGTGAAAGGTGTCAAAATTTAGGTGCTATGTCATGTCGTCATATGATGCCTCTTAATCCTATTCTTGTCATTGAAGTATTTGATTGTTGGGGTATTGATTTTATGGGACCTTTTCGACCTTCTTTTGGATACCTCTACATTCTTCTTACAGTAGATTATGTGTCTAAATGGGTTGAGGCAGTGGCGTGCCGAGAAAATGACAACACTATTATGGTTAAATTCTTAAAGGAACATGTATTGTCATGCTTTGGCACCCCACGCATCATTATTAGTGATCAAGGAACACATTTTTATAATCGATCATTTGAGGCCTTGATGTGCAGGTACGATATGGTGCACAAGATTTCTATTGCTTATCACCCACAGACAAATGGCCAGGCAGAGTTAGCAAATAAGGAGATAAAATAAATATTGGAGAAAATGGTAAACCCCGACTGCAAGGATTAGTCTTTACAACTTCCAAATGCACTTTGGGCATATCGTACTGCTTATAAATCCCCACTTGGAATGTCTCCTTACAGGCTTGTATTTGGAAAGGCTTGTCATTTACCCGTTAAGTTAGAACATAGAGCCTATTGGGCTATTAAAACTCTTAACTTTGATCTGAGTACTGTAGGTACACAACGAAAGCTCTAACTGACATAACTTGAAGAACTGAGGAATGATGCTTATGACAACTCCCGCATCTACAAGGCAAATATGAAAGCCACTCATGACAAGCAGATAATGATGAAGACTTTTGAGCCCAACCAAAAGGTTTATCTATATGACTCCCGACTAGATCTTCACCCAGGCAAGTTGCGATCCAGATGGACCAGACCTTTCATTATGAAGCAAGTTTTTCCCCATGGAGTTGTTGAAATGGAAGATCTCATGGACAATAGAGTGTTCAAAGTTAATGGACAGAGGCTAAAATCGTTCCTGGACAACCAGATTCCTGTAGCAGAGGATGGCCCTCTTGCTGACCCTACTTATGCAGATTGATCTTTTTTTTCCCCATTGTTGTACATTATTTATTTATGTCTTTATTTATTATCTAGTTATTTTTAATTTTTCTTCTTTCTTCCTTTTGTTTTGTTTCGTTTCTTATTCTTTTACAGAATAAGATACTATTTCATCCAGGTTCATGAACTCTCTAGTCAGGTTAACTTCTTCCTTATCTTTTGTTGTTAAATTGAGGACAATGTTTAATTTATGTTGGGGGTGGTATTACCATGTGTTTTTTACCTGGTTGTGTATGTGTTATTCTTATTGAGTTTTTACTTATTATATAAAAAAAATTTATTGTTTTCGTCCTTAATAGTAAAATATAAGTCTAATGATGATATTGTTTGCTTTAGAATGAAATCTTAGAAATGATAAGTTCTTTAATGTACTTTTATCTGATACTTTGAATAGTTGATCTATGTTAGACTCGTAAGCACTTAATTAAAGGTTTTTAGCAGTGAAAGCCTGAGTAGTTAGCAATGTGACTAGTTGAAGAAATTGCATATCGATGAATGACCGCTTGTTTAGATGTCTATCCTAATTTGCTAGTGTTATGATGTGTGGTATAATTAAAAGTGAAAAGTAATTGTCTCTAAAGAAAGAAATTAAAACCACCTATAATCGATAAGCGTGAAGCTACCCATGGGCGAGTATTAGGACAACCATAAGGAGAAATGCTACCTTAAAGGGTAGGTGTGTTGGAAAAAAGAAAAGAAATTAAAGAAAAGTTCACAAGAAAACAAAAGAGACAAAAGAGAAACAATATATATATATATATATATATATATATATATATATATATATATATATATATATATATATATATATATCACACCATATTAAGCACAGAATATTATAGAGCTTAATTGAGATATCTAGGTTGGTTTGACCCATCGATCCCAATTTTTAAACGAAATCATTAAGTTGGCTTACCTAGGAATAAAGCTGTGAATGAACCTTTCCACACACACACACAATGAGTCTGGCTTAGATGATTTATTCAAAAACTTGGATTTGAGTTACGTTGAGTACTTTGAAAGTTCTCTGATTTCATTGCTAGACATCTTTTGAGGACAATAATATGTATAAAAATTGGGACTATTTCATTTTATTTTTGTATTTTTATATGTTTTGAATGACGTTTGTGGGTGTCATCGTTGTAAGCCCTCACGAGACTATAACTCATCCACTAGGGACACCTAGGGGTTTAAAGGCTTGTTGCATATGCTAAATGCAATCGTGATCCCTACGAAAGTGGCTTAGATAGTTTTTATTCAGTTTAGTTTTTTATTTTATTTTTGCGCTTGAATTGATAGGGACTAGTATTAAGCTGGTTGGAGGTTGTGATAAGTCCACGAAAGTGTACTTTAAACACTGCTAACTCGGCTTGTTTATCCTGTATTTAATCTTAATTAGAGTTTATTTTATGGTTTTTTTATTAGGAAGCAATGAAGCAAGGAGAATGGAGCAAATAAACATATTTCAGAGCCTAATGCACGCGGGAAGACGCATGACGCAAAATGCGCAAACCAACAGAGATGAAGCTTACTGGCGCTGCGGCGCCCAAGTCCTTGGCTCTGCGGCGCCTACACCAGATGCGTTCCCCATACATACATCTAGAGAGTTGGGCACCGCAGCGCCTAAAAACCAGCACCGCGGTGCCTCGGAACACCCTAAAACCCTGATTTTGATCTGTTTGGCGTGTATAATGACTCCGAGGCTTTTCTATATAAACCCAACTTCGTCCAAACCCTAAAAAAGGCGAAAAATAGAGGAAAAACTCATAAACAAATACCACAACATAAAATCAAGAGACAATAATGAAGAACTTGAAGCCAATGATGATGTCTCTCCCATCTATCAACGCTGTTTCTTTCTTCTACATGGAGAACTAATCTCCTAAAGCAAAGCTAAGGATGAACTCTTGTATTCAACTCTTTTATTCTTGTTATTGATTATGGGATGAACTTATTTGCTTAATACAATTGATACACTTATTATTCTCTTTATCTTTTGGTTATATGAATCCAGAAATTATATTTTATCAATTTACATATAAATTCAGTCATACTTTTTCTATGTGTGGTTTGTGAAATCAGTTATGACTGGTCAAGGTTGTTTTATGAGTTAATCTTCTGCTGTAATATTGCTTGAAAGTATATTATCGTCGTTAGATAGGTTGTAATGATAGCCTTATGTGTTGTTAATCTAGAGAAGATAATTTATCAATTACCTTAGAACTTAAAATGTGTAGAATTGAATATCCTCCAATTATTTGTTTGGGTCGTGAAACCTTCAATTGCGTAATAAGAAGAATCAATAATTGAATATATGAACTTGGTACAAGAAGGATTCCTGACACTTTATTGTTTCTCTCTACTGATAAAATCCTGCAAACTTTTCATAATACATAGTTTAAATCACCAATTTAATCTTTCTTTAAATAAGTTATTGCTAACGTTTTTGCTTAAGTGAATTAGTTCCTAGTAGTCATCTCTCTGAGGAATCGACAAACTATACTGTGATAACCGTGAGTATATTTTGGGTGTAATCTTCACATATAATGTTGGAGGTGTCCTGCATCCCTATCTCCTTACCACTCCTAGTGATTATGGCATTAACACTTTTTACGTTGGATGCCTCATGATCAGCATGTGTCATGTGTTACCCTTGTGGATTTAGTTGGGCTTGAGATGTAAACTTTCCTTGTTCTTGCACACTCAGGACATTAGTCAACTTAGAGACTTGACTCTTAATCTTCTTATTGTCTTCAACCACCTGAGCTATTAATGACTCAAACTTGTGATTAGTTTTACTCCGGGCCTCTATAAATGCTTGCAAAGTATCTTCTAAAGTATTTCTAGGAATGGTAGGTGTGGGATACTGGGGAGCACTGTAACCTCTAGTTTGTGGTGGTTGAGTAGGCTGTTGAGACTCATGTTTCCAACTTAAGTTTGGGTGGTTCCTCCAACCAGGATTATAAGTGTCGGGATAAGGTGTATGAGGCTTCTTGTACATCCCTAATGTATTGCATTGTTCCTCATATATTTCCCTAATCTCGCTATATAAAGGACACTCTTGGGCCAGATGGTTACTCCCTTTACACACAAAACATACCTCGTGAGGTTCTAGCTGGGTTACCACATTTATAGTCTGGCTATCTTTGGCTTTTAAAGCTCTTATCTCTCTAGTCAATAGCTCAACCTATGCTCTAAGATTATCCTCTTCCATAAAGTGGTGTATGCATCCGCTAGAAGGAGTGAGGTGTGTCCTATCAGTGCTATCAATGGAATTAGGTCCAGTCCAAGAGTGAGATTTCTCAGCTAAGTCATTCAAGTACTCTAATGCCTTATCAGGGTCATTTCGTATAAAATCACCATTGCCTATTGTCTAAATGAATTGGCGCTCTCTAGGGGTTAGACCGTCATAAAATTAGCTCACTAAGCGCCAACTCTCATATACATGGTAAATACAACTAGCTAACATCTCCTTAAACCTCTCCCAAGTCTGATAAAGAGTTTCACTATCTCTTTAGGAGAAGATAAAGATCTGTCTTTTCAAGGCATTTGTCTTATGGTGTAGGAAGTATTTATTAAAGAATGCATGTGTCATCTTACCCCATGATCTTATTGACGAGGTCGTAAAGAATACATCCAGCTTTTAGCTCTATCCTTAAGGGCAAAAGGGAAGAACTTAAGTCTAATTGTGTCTATAGTCCCAAATCGGTCATGGAAGGTTGCTACAACCTCTTCAAACTCTCTAATGTGCACATAAGGGTTCTCATTCTCCAAACAATAAAAAGTTGGGACATACTGTATCATTCCAGGTTTAAAGTCAATATATGGTGCATTAGAAAGGAACATTATGCATGATGGTGTAGCTATGCGAGTGGGATTGAGGTACTCCTCAAGAGTCCTAATGGGTGGTCTCTCGTACTCACTCATGTTGTGTGTGTTAGATCTAGGTGGTGTGGCAAAAAAGGATTTCAAATAAAATTTCTGAATCTGAGTTTTCTTATTCAATCCTAACAAATCTACAAAACCTATCCCTACGTCTAGGCATGCAATTAAACACGAGTAAAACTAGAAACAAAAATAAAAAGAATTAACTAAAAATAAATAAATAAATAAATAAATAAAATATCAAAACTAAAATTAAAATTAAAATTAAATAAATAAAATAAAAACAAAAAGAAAATAGAACAAAGTTACTGCTTTTCTGTTGACTAAGTAAACCTGCTCCTTCAGATTGTAAATCGTCTCCCCAGCAACGACGTCAAAATTTGATTAAGCCCAAAAAGTACTTACGATTATCGCAGTATAGGTGGGGTGTCGATTCCTCAGAGAGATGGTTGCAATGAACTAATTTACTTAAACAAAAACGTTAGCAATAACTTAATGAAAATAGATAGATTGAATTGGCAATTTAAATTAAATATTATGAAAAGTATGCAGAAATTATCAATAGAGAGAAGCAGCAAAGCGTCAGGAATTCCTCTTGTATCATTTTCCTATATTCAGTTATTCATTCTTTTTATTACTCAATTGAAGGTTTCACATCCTAAACCAACAATCAGAAGATATTCAATTCAAAACACATTAAGTTATAAGGTAATCGATGAATTACTTTCTCTATATTAACAGCACTCAAAGTTATCATTATGATCTATCTAATATTGATAATATACCCACATGCAATACTACAGCAGAATATTAACTCATAAAATAACTTTACCAGTCACAACTAGGTCCCCTAATCACACATAGAAGAAGCATGACTATTCCTATATGCAAGTTAGTAAAACACAGTCTCTGGATTATAAATCAAAAGATAATAAAGAACAATGAATCATCAATTGTATTAAACATTAAAAAGCATTCAGAAATCAACAACATGAATATCAGAGTTTAAATACAAGAGTTCATCCTTAGCTTTGCCTAGGAGATTAGTTTTCCATAGAAGAAAGAGACATAGCCTGAAGAGATTGCAATAGAATCCTGTCCTGTGTGAAGCTTCTTCATGCCGCTCTCTCAAATATGTGATTTAATCTATTTGTTGTGTGTTTTCTCTCTATTTCTCTCCCCCTTAGGGTTATGGACGAGCTTGGGTATTTATAGAGGGGTCCCGGAGCCCTTATTTACGTAAAATATGAACTAAGCAAAACCATGAAAAATGTCTATGTGTCGCGATGTGTGGCCATGCGCGTCACGATGCGTGGCCAAGCTTTGCAGGATAATGATTCATGTGTTTTTGCTCGTTTCCTGCATGCGTCCGATGTGTCCGTAAGGTCCCGAAACACGTACAATTGCTCCAATATCCATATTCCATTGCTTCCTAATAACAAAGCATAAAATAAACTATAATTAAGATTAAACACATGATAATCAAGCTGAATTAGAAATGTTCAAAGTAAATTTTCATGAACTTATCAGTCATTTAGTGTTTATCCGCTATAAATACCTACACATCTATACGAGTCTCCAAGTCTCATGGTTCATTGAGAAACCATTGGAATCCAAGATTCTAATATACGACATATACCAGTCTCAACGGGTTTACTTTACTGACCAAATACTGTAAACCTTGACCAGGAACTGTCTAAGAATGACAACGACATGATACAACTCAATGTCAGTTGCGACGCTTTTGTAACAGTACCATAACTAATCATTCCAAGGTCTGTTACCTCTTTACCATATTTAAGAGGATGTTATATAATAGAAATTATTTATTTTATTCATAATAAAATATTACATAAGTATTTACAGGGAAATACATAAGAAAATTTATGGTCTGAGCACCAACCCTAACAGTTACTATTATAAATTATTCTTAAATTAAATATTCATAGTCGTTGGTTTTGGAATACGGTCGAATTCATATAACCTAGAAGACTAGCACAAGTCGTATATTAGAATTGGAGTTCCAATTATTTAACCTGATGTGCCATGTGCTTTGGAAGCTCGTATAGACATGTGAGTATTCGTTGGAGCGAATATTGAATGACTCACAAGTGATTCCTAATAGTTGGAAGTACACACCATCGTCAATAGGAATCTCCTCGAGTCGAGTAGCATATGTGATCCTTTGAATATAGGATATCATGAATTTTTTGTGAGATCCTCCACAATTAGATGCCATGTATGTCAGAAACCTTTCATGGTCTGGCCTCTAGATGTTCGTTAGGTGTGGACCGATGCACTCATTAATCAAGTATGTATCAAGTTAGGATTCGTCGGCCTGTATGTATACCATAATGGGTTTAGATATCCATGTGAGTAAGTCACGATTCTTAAAGACTTTGGCCAAAGTCGATCACCTAGGGTGGATCGCATTAGTTATAAAGAATCTTGGACATGTCGTCATGATATGTGCGCCTCAGAAACTTGACGGTGAATTATATATTTCCTAAGCATAACTCGAATAGTCTACGAAGGTGGGATTGTCAAACATATGTGATGATCTCGACTTGTATAGTTCAGAAAGGTCATTCGTGTTCTTTTCAAATTCGAAGGTGGCCGAATTGCGTACATATTAGCTAGGCTTATATGACAAACATGTCTAGATTTAGATAGTCCTACAATATGAAGAGTACTCGTTGAGCACTAGGTTAGCCGATTATTTTTTATAATAAATAATATTCGATATTATAATTATCAACTAAGATAATCAAGTGGTATTGGTTAATATTGATTATTTACTTTGACCTAATTGGATTAATTCAAAATTACACAAGGGCTTAATTATAAATTCATAAATATCTCTACCATTTGAGGATATTTTGGTAATTACAAATATGTAATGATTGGTGCATTTGACTTGATTTAATTAGATTAAATCAAAGTGGTAGACATGTAACTAATCCATTAATTGAACTTTGTCTTGATTTAATTGGATTAAATCAAAGTGGTAGACAAAGGTAATTAGTCCCATATAATTATACATATTTGGAAAATTTTGATTAAGCCCATATAAAAATTAATTAGAACTTTTATTAATTGAAAATTACCTAAGTTTTGTTATAAATAGAAAGCTTAAGCAAAGGTTTTAATTAAGCTTAAGAAAGCTAAAACAAGCAAGTGTTAGAGAAATTAGCCTAAGTTAGAATAGTGTTTAGAGAAGCTTTGGAAGATCTCTATAACATTTCAATAAGAAGAAATCAAGATTGGATCTTGGAGTGAATCTTGCTAGTATTGGAATCAAGATTAGATCTTGGAGTCAAGCTTGCTAAATCTTGGAAGTTCTCCAACCATTTCAATAAAGAGAAGAAGATTGGATCTTTGAAGCAAGCTTGCTAGGTAAGTTTGAACTTCTCTTAAGCTATGTTATTCATTAGCGAGTTATCATTGATGAGACATATATTGATGAATTATGTAACTTCTCCTAAGCTATGTTCTTCATTAGCGAGTTATCATTAATGAGACATATAGTGATGAATTATATATTGGATGCATAATAACATAGCTTAAAGTTGAAATTTGGCTAATGAATTATGTATAGATACTTTAGAAGTACAAACACATAATATGCTTGTAATTGGGTCAAAGATGTTTATGTTGGACATGAAATAATTAATAAGAGTTTGGAACTCTAGATGAAAGCTTAGAGCTATGGCTACCATTCTAGAATTACTTGACCACATTTGCGTGACCTAGAATTATTAAGGAGTCATTTCATTGTGGGATTCTAAATTGGTTTGTGTTTTGATTCAAACAAATGCATATATATATTTAGAATATATATATATGTTTGTTGTATAACATGTGTTGATGATAGTTTTGATGCTAAAATTATATTTTAGCTGTATTGAAGTTTTTGGAGAAAATTGGAAGTGTTTAGAATTGATTTGAATGCAAAATTACTCACTGCCAATATTTTACATAGGGTGGCGTCGCGACTTTGATATCTGGCATCACGACACTCAACATTCAATACTGCGGTTATCACGACACCGAGCTCTCACAGTTTGGGCATCGCGACGCCCAAACCTGAATTTCGCGACGCACCGTGACCTGATGCCCACGTTGAAACTTCATTTTCTCCGTTCCAGAATTTTTGGACTCTGATTTGATCCTCGTTTTTCCTACTAACTCGTAACAAAATATAGTTTTCCATAAAATATTTTACAAATACACCAATGTTAGATATCCATGGGGTTAGACCCACTTTCGCTGCGTGAGACACCGATTCGATCCCCCATCCGCCATAATAGAATGGTATCAAAGTAGGTCTTAACCACACAACACATGTGTTTTGAATCTATGCCACAATACTTTTTAATTTAATTATGCATAAGTTATATTGGATATGCATTGCATGTTTTCAAATTAAAATTTTAATTTTGACCCAAGCATGTTAATGACTTGATTGTCATAAACTCTCGTAATTAGGTGGTTACTTTATTTAAGTAATAGTATTAGTAATGTTAGAGCATTATTAGATGGTTTGTCTTGTCATTACGGAGATGAATGAGTTCTTACTACTTATGCCCAAGATCGTCATTGTTGTGAGGGTACAAGTGTCAGAACTTAGGTCGCTCCGGTAAAACATTAGATGTAGCGTGATGAGTTAACACAATCATCCAATACCGTTATTAATGTGAGGGTGTACATACTAAGCTCATTAGAGCACATTGACAAGTATACACCTGAAATACGTTTTAATCCAATATTGTCATTATTTTGAGGATAAGAAATGGTTCAGGACCAAACTAGAAGTCACATGAATGTTATTGATCTTGGAGGTCTACCTAATGAGTTTATGAAGGCCAAAATCGTCGATAGTGTGAGGTTGGAGTAAATATCATGGGGTCCACTTCCCGCTATGAAATTTTGATAGTCAAATTTCTATTTTTCCGCTAAGAGAGATTACGGAATTACATAATGTAGTGGGATGACACTAATAGACATAAAATTCCATAATCAATTAGTGTTTTTATTTTGAAATGAAAAATATTATGCTAGTGTTTAATTGTTGTCTTGTAGATGGCTGCCAAAAATCCATTAAATTGACACTTGGATTCCAATAAACTAAAATGAACCGAGAACTATTTCGAATGGGAAATTAACATCCGTCTTGTCATGGAGTTTGAAAAGTTGACCTATGTAACTATCAATCTACTGGCTGTTGAAATCGATCATGACTTTACTCTTGAAGAGCGAGAAATTTTTGAAAAATGGAAGGATGATAATCTTATGGTGAAATCCTACATTTTAAGATCGATGGTTCCAGATTTCTCAGACAGTACATAGAAGTACCAAATGTTTGGAGCATTATGAGAACACTCAAGGAGTTGTTCGAGACAAATCAAGAAATCGAGATATATCGGAGATCTAAGGAATTATTTCATACTACACTCAAGGATGGAGACCTGTCAACATTCATATTTTGAAACTGATTGACTAGATCCGGTATTTGGAACGATAGGGTATTGTGATTGATGAACGATATTTGTCTTATTTGTCCGGTACCTACACTGGCTTTGTGTTAAACTTCCATATGCATTCGATGCAAGCTAGCTATGAAGAACCTCATAACATGTTACACACATGACTTGAAGAAGAGCAATCCTATTTTTTTATCTCGATGGTGGAGCAAGCTCTTCAAAGACTTCTAAGAAGTCTAAGAAAATCAAAATGGGAAAGAAGAAGATTTCAAAGAAAAACTCCAAGAAACGTAAAACTGCAAGACCACATGTAGCTCGTGATAAATGTCTGCACTGCAAGAAGTCTGGACACCGGAAGAAAGACTGTCTAGAACTGAAAGAAAAGGCAGGACCCTCAGGTACATTTTGTATTTTTCCTATTATTGACATCTCATTAGCCTTAGATGTAAATAGTGGATGAGTTTTAGACACCGACAGTCCTACTTATATTTACAACTCCATGCAAGTCATGAGGGTTAAAAAAAGGTTGAACAAATGGGAGATCCATCTTAGAGTTGGCAATGGCGAGACATTGGATGTCAAGGCCATATGAACGGTTGTTATAGATCTCCCTAATAGATGTAAATTAGATTTAAATGACTATTATTATGTATTCTCCCTTATCAGATAAATAATATCACTACCGATATTTGATAAAGAGGGATATAAAATAAACATTAAGGATGAAACTTTATGTTTATATGATAAAGACAAAAATTTGATATGTGAATGTTCTTTATCTAACGGTCACTATGTTTTGAAAATATATACAGATGTCTTTAATATAGAGGAAAATACAAGTAGAAGATTTGAATTAAATAATACTGAATTATGGCATATGAGATTGAGCCACATAGGTGTTAGATGTCAATCAAAATTGGTTAAGAATGGTTTGTTGGAAAATCTTACCTTAGATCCTTATCCGATTTATGAGTCATGTATCCAAGGGAAGATGACAAAGGCCCAATTTCTTGGTGTTGGACACATTATTGAAGATTTATTGGAACTAATACACAGCGATGTGTGTGGTCCATTAAATCATGCCACTTATGAAGGTTCAACATACTTCGTGACTTTCACGGATGATAAGTCTAGATATGGATATGTCTATTTGATACGACATAAATCAGAAACAATTGAAAAATTCAAAATATTCTGAAACGAAGTAGAAAAACAAACTGATAAATTCATCAAGTACCTTCGATTAGATCGAGAGAGTGAATACATGAGTGACAAATTCAGAAGTTATTTAAGGGAGAATTGAATTATCGCCCAATATAGCCCATTGGGAACACCTCAACACAATGGTATGTCTGAGTGTAGAAATCATATATTATTGGATATGGTGCGATCTATGATGAGCTATACAGATCTTTCATATTACATTTGGGGTTATGATTTACTTACTACTACCCACATACTTAACATGGTTCCATCGAAAGCTGTTTCTATGACTCCATATCAAATATGGTTCGGTAGAAATCCAAGTTTTGAATATTTAAAGATTTAGGATTTTCATGCATACGTTAGAGTTGCGCAGTAGGATAAACTTGCACCTAGGGGTATAAATATAGGTTCGTTGGATATCCTAAAAATTATTTAGGATATCAATTCTATGATTCTGAGCAACGAAATGTATTTGTTGTTCACTTTGCCACTTTTCTTGAAAATGAATTTTTGAGAAAGAGTGGGAATTGTAGAAAGATTGAACTTGATGAGTTTGATCCCAATAGTAAGGAACTGTTAGGGTTGGTGCTCAGAGTGCCAATCCGGATCGTATTTATGTTTGATTCATAAATATGAGCAATTATATTTTCCATAATATTAGTAATTTAATGGTAGCACCCTTGTCTTTTATACACTCATTCGATCTAATTGCGATTATATATCTGATTATGATTAGATTGAAACTAAATCTGGTTTAGTGATACATGTATATTAGACAAAGACCCTAGCATTTGCAATATAGTGCGCGGTTACAACGTAGTTTGTAATTGACATTGGGAAGCACACTATAAGATGTATATCCTTAAATAAAGTTTCAGGTCAAGATTTACTAACGCGGGTCGGTTAGTAAAATCCGCTGAGACCAGTACATGTCGTATATCATGACTTGGTCCGATGGTTTATCCCAATGAACCATGAGTCTCGGAAGACTCGTATAGACATGTAGGTATTTATTTGATAAACACTGAACGACTCACTGAAGATTTCCTAATAGATGGTACACCAACGTCAATAGGAATCTTCTCAAGTTGAGCGAGCATAGTGTTGGACAATTATGGCCCATATCATCACTATTTGTACAAATCATGATGTTGTTGTACAAATTAAATATGTGACAAAGGAAATTGCTCTTTTATCATTTGCAATTAGATTACCAAGATGTATAAATGATGAAAGGTCCATATGATTAGTTCTGGATTGAGATGATATGAGACAGTATCAATCCACGATGGTTTAATCATTAAATATCCCTAGTCAGAGTATTATCGAGATTGGACATCGATAATGCGTAAAAGACTAGTATTACACTTGTGCGCGTTGTGGGAGCATAACGACATAGTTCTCATATATTTGGGTATAGGATACTCAGGCAAGTGTAATAGGGGGTTGTGTTTTACCGATGGTACGGAAACAGCTTTGCTCTGGATAGACCCCATAGAATTCCATTGGTAGTATGACTATGTGTCTATGGAAGTCCGAATCAGGGTAGGTGTATTTGGTCTTAACCTGAGACTTGCACAGCCAATACTTGCGACAATCAATATACTTTAGTTTTGGTCGTCCAGGGCTTTAACAGGTTCTGTGTACTCCTCTTCTGGGTATATTGAGAATCGTAGTGCATTGGGTGTGATGTCGAGATGGAAGTATCACTTCAGTCATAGTGGAGATGTGTTGGACAATTATGACCCATAGCGTCACTATTTGTACAGATCATGGTGTTGTTGTACAAATTAACTATGTGACAAAGGAGATTGCACTCTTATCATTTGTGATTAGATCACCTAGATGTATAAATGATAGGAGGTCCCTATGATTTTTTCCTGGACGGACAATGATATGAGACAATATCAGTCCACGAAGGATAAATCATTAAATATCCCTAGTCAGAGTATTATCGAGATTGGACATCAATAAATACGTAAAAGTAGTATTCACTTGTGCGCGTTGTGAGGGCACAACGTCATAGTTCTCATATATTTGGGTATAGGATACTCATGCAAGTGTAATAGGAGGTTGTGTTTTACCGATGGTACGGTAAACAGCTTCGCTCTGGATAGACCCCCTCGGAATTCCATTGGTAGTATGACTATGTGTCTATGGAAGTCCGAAATCAGGGTAGGTGTATTTGGTCTTAACCTGAGACTTGCACCGCTAATACTTGCGACAATCAATATACTTTGGTTGCGGTCGTCCAGGGCTTTAACAGGTTCTGTGTACGCCAATACTGGGTATATTGAGAATCGTAGTGTGTTGGGTGTGATGTCAAGATGGAAATGTCACTCCAGTCATATGGAGAAGATGGTCAAGTAGGATACGGTACTAGTACTCTTAAGTACTGTAGTCATCGGGATAAAATGACAAGGTCATGTTTATCCGATTATAGAGACTAGTTACCAGACATCCGACATGTGCTTCGTACGTGTAGACACAATTCCAGCCCCAGGCCTAGCACGTGATCATCTGATACTGGACAGAAATACGTAATACCATGTATACTACGCCTGATACAGATCCTTTATTCCTGTAAGGATATTTCCGGAGAATTGGGTAGGCATGGCGCTTTGCTAGAGGCCAACCTTGTCTTGTAAATCGGTATAAACGTAGAACGAGGTACTTACGTGTTCGGATAGTCCGACGACCGAATTTACTGCCAACATATGTGGGGATCTCATGGGTCGCTTCCCAAAGATTCACCGATGACGTATGACTCGCACTTTAATTAATCTGGGATTAATTTAATGAGAGAGAAAATTAATCTGGGATTAATTACGGAGATATTTTATCTGGGATAAAATATCAGTGAAAGAGAGAGAGAACGATTAATTTGGAATTAATCGGTAAAATAATATATTTGATATATTTAACGAAATTGGATTTCGACGCGGAATTAAAATTTGATTTTAATCCGGGCGAACGAATTAATTTAGAATTAATTCGTTAGCGACGTGAATAGTGATTTCGCTAGGCGTAATCATTTAATTACGTCGCAACGGAAAATTCATTAATTTGGAATTAGCGAACCCGAGCCTGGTATTATTTACGAGCGCATTCTCATTTCGAATTCTAGTGCGGCACGCAAGTCAAATCAAGCGTCAAATCATTAGTCACATCAAGCGTCAAATCAAATGTCACTTTGAGTGATGTGACAAGTTGACAATTGATTGGTGTGAGTTGATGTGTATTGAATTAAAGCATTTAATGCTTTGCTTTTTGGAAAAAGTTTTTGGTATATATGTTTTATTTGTTTTTTTGGAAAACAAATTAATAAACCTATTTACATTTCTTTTTCCCTCTCTCTCTCATGGTTCACGGTTTCACTAGATTTTGGAGCCAAAATTGTTCCTCTTTCTCTCTCGGCCTCAAGGCTATTTTCTTCTGGTTTGACCGAATGAGGAATGAAGAGATGTGATGATTTTTGTGGCAAAGAACATCACAAGTGCTAGCACACTATTGGAGATATACCAAGGTGATAGGGAAGTGTTTTCATGAGCAAAGAATCAACAAAATCTTAGAGCTTCAAAGGACATCCATGGCCGATTCTTGGAGGAGGAAGACCACCCATTGTTGAGCAGCTCACTGCCGAGCTACATGGAGGAGGGTAGTGCGTTTTTTGGTTCATCACCACATGCATCCAATCAGTTCATTGTGAGTTTTCTGCACCTCCTATGATTGTATTTACACTTGATTCATGCTTGATTAATGATCTTGAGAAGCTTAGAGTAGACCAACAATGGTATCTTGAGCCTTTGAAAACATGAAATTGATTTTAGGGTTAAAATTGGGCAAAACGAATTTGGGCATGATTTAATGAAATTGGATGATTAGTATGCTTAATGTTGTTGAATTGATGATTGATTGGATCAATTTGATGAAAATGTGTTTGGAACAATTTTCCCTAATTTTGGTGTGTTGGCCGAAAATAGAGAACCCTAAATTGTCTTGGATTTTTTGTTTTTTGATTCATTGGATGACTTGAAAACAATTTGGGATGTTGATTTAATGTTAATTTGGATTCAATTGGATTGGATATAAAATTGGACATGAAAATCCTCGTTGGCCGAGACTTTGAGCTTGAATAATTGGGTTTGATTTTGATTAAAATGTGTTGGACACTATTTGATGTAAATGAGCATAATTAATTAGGTTAATTGATGTTTTGGAAATATTGATTTGGATGATTAATTATGTTAATGCACTTTGGTAATTAAATTATGAAATTCGGTTTTTGTGATTTAATTATTTGGGCCTTAAAATTGGATTTGGGCTTGTTGTGTTGTAATTGGGCTTGTTGGGCTTGATTGTATCAAGTTAGGTTTAGGCCAAATGGATTGGATCCAATTGGGCCCAAAACCACTTCCATAAAGCCCAAATGCGACTTAGTGAACCTTTAAAAGTTTAATTGGGCCTAATGAGCCAAGATTGATTTCTGGGCTTATGGGGTAACTCCCGGATTGGATTTTGGTTATCGGTTTGACCCGAGTTGACCAAAAGTCCACGCCTCAAGAAATTAATTAAGAGCCCATTGGACTTTAATTAAATTAATATTGGATATTAATCGGGCTTTGAGACCCGTAACGATTAAATTTGGAATTTAAGTCGTAAAGGTTTATTAATAAAGTGTAATATTTAATTTGGAATTAAATAATGAATTAGGATTAAATACATATTAAATTGGATTTAATTATGTAGTTTAATTTAATTCGAGAATTCGTACTTTGAGTACTTATTCACAAAACGAGTTTGACTCGAGCAAAATCAAATCGTTGTTTGAACATTGGATGATCACTAATTATCAGATTAATTAATTTGATTAGATTGATTGATAACATGCTTGTATGAATACATGGTTGCGATGCATGAATAATGTATATCGGATGGATATTAGATGGGTGGGACAATTTTAGAAATTGTTGTAATAAATTTGATTTATTAATTGGACCTGCGTGTCCAGCCTTATTACCTCTCTATTCTTTGTATTCTCTTCTCACCTATTCCCCTCAATGTAAATGAGGTTTCTTTAGAAGTGTAGTGTAACGGGTAGAAGTGATACTTGTGCTAGCGGGAGAGAGAAAGAGAGAGATTTGATCTAGGATAAATGTGTAAAGTATCCATCCGCATATCATTATTATTTTATTATACGCGCTTTATTATGTGTTTAGAATGCATGTTTAAGGGTGTATGATGATGAGACCTTAACAAAGATAATAAATTGGTTGCCAATTTGCACTCGAAAAACCCTCGCATAATATTAAGCATCTTTTCTTCCATTGAGTGATTCTCACTCAAGATCCGCGACTGGCATTGGCTTGTTGGCCAAAGTCAAGGCCTTTGTCCGTCGAGGATGTGTTTGAATCATGAAGGCTTTGTTCCATATCAGTGTCTTGTCCAAGTTGTGGTTTGTTGGCCAAAGTCAAGACCACTTCTTGTCCATCGACATTGATTACGAAGTTTTCCATGGTCAATGGGTCGCGCTTGACTGGGATCACTAAGTTTGTTGTGCCAAAGCCAAGGCTTAGTTGATTCAGAGGAAAAAAGGTTAGGCAATATATTGGATATATTGGCATATATAAGATATATATTTTGGACTTGGATGTCCACCTCCTGGATCTAGGAATTGGATGGAATCCAATTGATCTTAGAGATCTACCTAGTTAATTATCATACAATTTGTTGGTAATCCTAGGGATACCAAAGTATTGTACTTATACAACTCACTTGAGAACAATGTAATTGTTGCTCACCATGTCGTTTTCCTAATAGGAATACCGATATGCAGTGGTAAGTGGGAGGATAGTAAAACTCGATGAAAATCGGAGTAATACTATTCATGGAACCAATTCCTTAATGGAACATAAATAGTTCGTTAAGGATGAAACTATTACCAATAATCTTCGAATACACAAGAACCGCATATGTCGGAGAGATTCAGAAAACAACCTGGGGTATGGGTTTCTGA
Source organism: Zanthoxylum bungeanum (assembly GCA_019454045.1). NCBI lineage: Eukaryota > Viridiplantae > Streptophyta > Magnoliopsida > Sapindales > Rutaceae > Zanthoxylum > Zanthoxylum bungeanum. The sequence continues at coordinate 454,281 of SKCR01027987.1, forward strand.
TCTCACCTCATAAAGATGTCAATCTTATTGAGATATACCAACTGACTACGTATGATGAAGTGATACAAGGTATCGACTCCCTATTATGGAAAAGTGCCATGACATCCAAAATGGATTCCATGTATATCAACCAGTTTGGATACTAGTTGATGTACCGCAAGGCATTGTGCCTATTGGTACTATAAGTCTTCAAGGAAGACATACATAGATGGTAACATACCAACGTATAAAGCTAGGCTTTTAGCGGAAAGGTATCATTACCAACATTGTGTTGATTGCGATTCAACATTTTAACTGTTGCCACGGTAAATCCATTTGGATAATGCTTGGTTAAGCTGCATGTTTCATTTGTGAAATATGTAATGGCAAAATCGCTTTTCTGAAAAGGAAACCATTTGGAGGATGTTTAAAACATCCTGTCGGTTTTGTCGTACCAAAACTAGCAAACAAGGTTTGCAGGTTATTCGATCCATGTTTGGATTGAAGCAAGCATTAGGTTCTTGGAATTATCATTTTGATGTAATCATAATAGTGTATGATTTAATTCAAAACGAAATGATTCTTGTGTATATAAGAGGGTTAGTGGGAGAGCACTGACAATAAATGTCCTATACAATAATGATAATATGTCATTTCTTGGAAATGATATTCCCATAATAATAATCGGTGAAAGCTTGGCTTTCGATGAAACTCTCCGAGAAACTAGTACATTGAAAAATGTACGTTACCTGGTGTCTCATACGCTTTGAGCATATGGATTCAAAAACAGGCCAATCCAAGTGATAGTCACTGGATTGATGTTAAGAACATCCGTTAGTATCTTAGAGTTCTAAGGATGTTGTCTTAAACTATGGAGATGGAGAACTTGAAGTGACTGGGATCACTGTAGCAAGTTTCCTAACCGATAAAGAAGACTAAAAGTCGCAAACGGTACTATACAGTTTGAATGACGGAACAGTGAGCTGGAAATCTTCCAAGCAAGATACTGTTACCGAATAAACAATAAATGCGGGTTATTGCTGCAGCTGAGGCGGCAATAGAAGCCTTCTAGGTCGATAATAAATCTAATTAGATTAGATATAATTCTGTTAGCAGCTGAGCTAGACGTCAGCACAGGCTAAAGAATTAATGGTCTCATCAACGATCCAGATACATACTTCGATAATCATCTGATTCGTTCGGATCATACATCGCGGCGATGTGATGATCGAATAAATCGCATCAGACGATAATCATGCAAATCCGCTGACGAAAACCTTTTCTCAGCAATTTGAGCCAACCGTACATAGTTCGGGTGTAAGACACTCGAGTGACTAGCAATAGGCCAAGTGGGAGATTGTTGGACAATTATGACCCATAGCGTCACTATTTGTACAGATCATTGTGTTGTTGTACAAATTAACTATGTGACAAAGTAGATTGCACTCTTATCATTTGTGATTAGATCACCTAGATGTATAAATGATAGGAGGTCCCTATGATTTGTTCCTGAACGAAGAATGATATGAGACAGTATCAGTCCATGAAGGATAAATCATTAAATATCCCTAGTCAGAGTATTATTGAGATTGGACATCGATAAATATGTAAAAGACTAGTATTACACTTGTGCGCGTTGTGAGGGCACAACGGCATAGTTCTCATATATTTGGGTATAGGATACTCATGCAAGTGTAATAGGAGGTTGTGTTTTACCGATGGTACGGGAAACAGCTTCGCTCTGGATAGACCCCCTCGGAATTCCATTGATACTATGACTATGTGTCTATGGAAGTCCGAAATCAGGGTAGGTGTATTTGGTCTTAACCTGAGACTTGCACCGCTAATACTTGCGACAATCAATATACTTTGGTTGCGGTCGTCCAAGGGTTTAACAGGTTCTGTGTACGCCAATACTGGGTATTTTGAGAATCGTAGTGTGTTGGGTGTGATGTCAAGATGGAAGTGTCACTCCAGTCATATGGAGATGATGGTCAAGTAGGATACGGTACTAGTACTCTTAAGTACTGCAGTCATCGGGATAAAATGACAAGGTTATGTTTATACGATTATAGAGACTAGTTACCAGACATCCGACATGTGCTTCGTACGGGGCAGACACAATTCCAGCCTCTGGCCTAACACGTGATCATCTGATACTGGACAGAAATACGCAATACCATGTATACTACGCCTGATACAGATCCTTTATTACTGTAAGGATATTTCCGGAGAATTGGGTAGGCATGGCACTTTGCTAGAGGCCAACCTTGTCTAGTAAATCAGTATAAACGTAGTACGAGGTACTTACGTGTTCGGATAGTCCGACGACCGAATTTACTGCCAACATATCCGGGGATCTCATGGGTTGCTTCCCGAAGATTCACCGATGACGTATGACTCGCACTTTATTTAATCTGGGATTAATTTAATGAGAGAGAAAATTAATCTGGGATTAATTACGGAGATATTTTATCTGGGATAAAATATCAATGAAAGAGAGAGAGAACGATTAATTTGGAATTAATCGGTAAAATAATATATTTGATATATTTAACGAAATTGGATTTCGACACGGAATTAAAATTAGATTTTAATTGGGGCGAACGAATTAATTTAGAATTAATTTTTTAACGACGTGAATAGTGATTTTGCTAGGCGTAATCATTTAATTGCGTCGCAACGGAAAATTCGTTAATTTGGAATTAGCTAACCCGAGCCCGGTATTGTTTGCGAGCGCATTCACATTTCGAATTCGACTGCGGCACGCAAGTCAAATCAAGCGTCAAATCATTAGTCACATCAAGCGTCAAATCACATGTCACTTTGAGTGATGTGACAAGTTGACAATTGATTGATGTGAGTTGATGTGTATTGGTTGAAAGCATTTAATGCTTTGCTTTTTGGAAAACGTTTTTGGTATATGTGTTTTATTTGTTTTTTTGGAAAACAAATTAATAAACCTATTTACATTTCTTTTTCCCTCTCTCTCCTGGTTCACGGTTTCACTAGATTTTGGAGCCAAAATTGTTCCTCTTTCTCTCTCGGCCTCAAGGCCATTTTCTTCTGTTTTTCTTCTGGTTTGACCAAATGAGGAAGGAAGAGATGTGATGATTTTTGTGGCAAAGAACATCACAAGTGCTAGCACACTATTGGAGATATACCAAGGTGATAGGGAAGTGTTTTCATGAGCAAGGAATCAACAAAAGCTTGGAGCTTCAAAGGACATCCATGGCCGATTCTTGGAGGAGGAAGACCACCCATTGTTGAGCAGCTCACTGCCGAGCTACATGGAGGATGGCAGTGCGTTTTTTGGTTCATCACCACATGCATCCAATCCGTTTATTGTGAGTTTTCTACACCTCTTATGATTGTATTTACACTTGATTCATGCTTGATTAATGATCTTGGGAAGCTTAGAGTAGACCAACAAGATGATGATCACGTAGGATACAGAACTGGTTCTCTTATATGCTGCAGCTATCGGGATATTATGACTAGGTCATGTTTATCCGATTAGAGACTAGTTACCAGAGATCCGATATGTGCTTCGTACGGGGCAGACACATTTCCATCCCCAGGCCTTGCACGTGACTTCCGATACTGGATCGAAATACGAAATACTACATATAATACGCCTGATATAGACCTCATATTCCAGTAAGTATATTTCTGGAGAATTGGGTAGGCACAGTGCTTTGCTAGAAGCCAACCGTGTCTTGTAAATCGGTAAGAACGTAAGTACTAGGTACGTACGTGTTCGGATAGTCCGACAACCGGATTTACTGCCAACATATCCGGGGATCTCATGGGTCGCTTCCCGAAGATTCACCGATGATGTATGACTCGCACTTTATTAATCTGGGATTAATTAATAGAGAGAGAAAATTAATCTGGGATTAATTACATAGATATTTTATCTGGGATAAAATATTAATTAAAGAGAGAGAACGATTAATTTGGAATTAATCGATAAAAATAATATATTCGATATATTATACGAACTTGGATTTCGACACGGAATTAAAATTAGATTTTAATTCGGGCGAACGAGTTAATTTAGAATTAATTCGTTAGCGACGTGAATAGTGATTTTGCTAGGCATAATTATTTAATTACGTCGCAACGGGAGTGTTTGCGGGCGCACTCACATTGCGAATTTAAGTGCGGCTCACAAGTCACATCAAGCGTAAAATCAGTAGTCACATCAAGCGTCAAATCACTTGTCACTTTGAGTGATGTGATGTCAAGTCACTTTTGATGTGAATAGTGATGGAGGTGGTTGTTGGCTTTAATGCCTTTTGACTTTTGGAAAGCAAAATTTGGTAAATGGATTTTTGAAATTCAGTTTTTGTGTATTAGATACACAACTCCAACAACCAACACTTAGAACACACACTCTCTCCTCTTTTCTTCTTCTCTCTCACGGCCTTGGGCCATTTCTTCTTCTATTTTTCTGGTTTTGCCGAGAATGAAGGAGAAGCTAATGGAAATTTTGTGGCAAAATTTCCGGAGTGCTAGCACACATTCGGGGTCTTGCGAAGGTGATAGGGAAACCCACCCGTGGGCATGGAATACACATCACAAATCTTGGAGCTTGGAACATCCATGGCCGATTTTGGAGCTCAAAATTTTGTAGATTACCGAGAGCTTCTTGGAGGAGAAAAGCTTGAAGTTTTGTTGTTCCTCGCATCGCACAACCGATCGTTGTAAGTATGATTCCGCCATGCTTTTACGAGTATTCACATATATGATTTCATTGCTTGAAATAGATCTTGGGACCTAATAGAAACCCAACACATAGTGGTCATTCGAATTGAGATACCACAGTGGGATATATGAGTTATCATCCACACTTTGATGACAATCAAGTCACCTATCTATTCATGATCAGACCTCCGCCTGTTCGTTGGGTGTGGACTGATGCTCATGATATCCAGTGCGTATCAAGAGAGGATCTGTCAGTCCTGTGTACAGGCATAGACATCCTGCAAATGTTTAAGATCTAGTAAATCCATGGCCGTGGTATAACTTCGGAAATTAGTTCTGAGTGTTATTTAGAGATCGTAAATTGAAAGTCGACTATATTATACCGAACGGATTTGACATTCTCATCTATATCCTAGGTATAATATGGATAGCCTGTGACAGATGGATTATACGTATGCAATGACCTCAACTTGCATAGTTTAGCGAGATTATCTGTGGTCATCATAATTCATGAGTGAGTGAATTATGGACACGAAATTGAATTTCGTGACGGATAAACCTAAACTTATAGAGTCCGATAATATGAAGTGTACTCGTTGAGCACTTGGGCAACACGATATGAATAATACAGATTATTCATAATACTTTATTGGATAAAATAAGTTAATTCGAATCATTTAATCGGTTAAACGATAACACATGCATTAGGGGATTTTGACCAATCATAATTATTGTGTATTTGTATTTGATACATAATACGATTAGATACACATTAATTAATTGTCAAATAAGTTTTTGACACATGCCATAAATATATGTATTTGTTATTTATTGTTGTTGATGGTGTTTTCAGGCACTATGTTATTTAAGCAGCACGACAGGGGTAAAAAAGGTAATTCACTTCTCAGTCAAGATTATTAATGCCGACCCGACCACTAAAGAGTCAACAGTAAGGGACCGGGAACTTTACGGTTAGTGACCGAGCACTTGAGTTCAAGATGACCGGGCAATTATCAGGTCGACAGCAACATTCTCAGTACAAAAGACTATTATGACCGACCACATGAAGATCGACCTCGTGAAAACCGAGCATAGGGCAAGACATGTTCGGGAAGATAAGGCATTTTATCCATACAAGATAAGATAATAAGTTATCCTACTTTCATTGGGGTAAACTAGTAAGTCAATGTCCTAGTATGATAAAGGAAGTAAAGGTAGTTTTTGACTAGGAATCCTTATGGGAAAGGGAAATTGTTTCAACTAGGAAACCCTTGTAAAAGAAGGAATCTGATTTCTGCACTATTATAAATAGGAGGGTAGAGTATGCTTAAGGGGAGGAGAATAAGAAGGGAACCAATATCAGCATGAGAATCATTACCATTAGACTTGTAAAAAACCAGAAGCAGAGCCAAGAAGCGTGTTTGAGTAATAAAAGTATCATCCTTTTTGTGCCCGTGGACGTAGGTCGGACCAAGATCCGCCGAACCACGTTAAATCTCCTTGTCGATTGGCGTATTATTTGTCTTTTGCTAAGTTTGCTTTTGGTCCCCCATAACCAAACAAATTCACTATTGAGGGAGGATTGTCTCATGAGTAATATTCCCATATTGCCCTGAGACCAAAATCAGTCGTCAACAGTTGGCGCCGTCTGTGGGGAACTCAACAAAAAGAGGTTCACGTAGTAAGACGATGGCAGAAGGCGGAAATCACCAATCGTCGGGGAATCCGGCCACAGATTGGATGAAAAAGATAGAAGAAAGCATAAGGAAGGACATGGAGGATAGTCAGGCCCTCCTAAAAACAATGATGGACCGACTGGAGAGAATGGAAGGGGGGAACCGCGAGAAGCCTGAAACCAGAGCTAATCAAAGAAGAGGAGAGATAGCAGATGGAAAGAGGGTTGTGGATACAAGTGAGGACGATGGACCTAGGAGGAGGGGGCCTTACGGGATAAAATCGATAGTTGTGGAAGAATATTCACAAGCAGATGACACATGGGAAGAAGAAGAAGAGAGACGTTCGACAGATTCCTCTTATGATAGTCTCCGCTACACAAGAAGAGGAGGCACAGAGTACGATGAGACTATTCGGGAGATCCCAAGGTGTGAGGAACACCGCACCCGTGGCAACAGACATGAAGGAGAGCGTAGAAGGCGACGTAGCGGCCCAAATAGCGAGGTAAAATCTTGGTTAAAGAAAGAGATGGCCAAGTGGGGGGAAAACCTCAAAACATGTACAGGAGACGCCCGAGATGACAAAGAGGAATCTCCCCTCACAGAAGAAATAAAATCAGTAAAATTCCCGAAAAGGTTCAACATGCCGACCATGACGCCTTACAAAAGCCATACCGATCCAAAAACCCATATTGAGAGCTTTGTACTATTGATGGAGGTCCAAGGAGTGACATGGGACACCGTGTGCAAGATATTCCCCATAACCTTGGGTGGATTTGCCATTCTATGGTATAAAAGTCTAGCCCCAGGGAGCATCGGTAGCTTTGCACAACTTAGAAAGTCGTTCGTAGGCCACTTCAACAATCGGCTCGGGGCTGGAGTTCGTTCCGCCGAGGCCACTCGATTAATCGGCTCGGGGCTTGATTTCGTTCCGCCGAGGCCTCTTCATCGGCTCGAGGCTGGATCTCGTTCCGCCGAGGCTGCTATACTATTCGACTCAGGGGTTGGGTTACGTCCCACCGAGTCATGCTTATCGGCCTGGGGACGGAACATTCCCCCAGAACCAAAGGTCTCTTTAGCTCGGGGTCCTCAGAATATTCAGGGACATACTCGATGCATATGATCCATGAGAAGCATAGCACGAGGAAGGATGATACCCTTGTGACGATTGCTTGCTCCAGTGTTACCGAACATAAAGAGGAATATGCCCTTAATGTTTCAAAACACTCTCTGATCCTCACTTACCCGATGTAATGGATCCGTGAGAAAGCATAGCACGGGGAAAGATGATGCCCCCGTGACGATTGCTAGCTCCAGTGATGCCGGACCTAAAGAGGAATGTGCCCTTAGTATCTCGGACACTCTTTGATCCATTCATCATTTGGATCCAAGAGAGGCGCAGCATGGGGAGGCGTTGTGCCCCTGTAGCGTGTGCCTGCTCCAGCGTGGTAAGGAGGAGCCCTCGCACAATACACAGGCTCCACAGTGACCCGGCGTATAGAGGATGTGCCCTTACCATTTTAAACGCTCTCTGATCCAAATCCTGGTTCGCCGGGACACTGAATTGAAAGGTTCAGAATTGTGTTTTGGAGGCCTCGGGCAGGACGCTGTTTCGAGGCATTTGTGCTGTTGTTTACACTTGTGAAAAGTTGTGCTTTGGGACAAGTGCTAAGTCACCCCCACCTTTTGATTTTATTTTCCAAAGTTTTGTTTTTGTTTTTCACTGGTCTGGCAAGGGGACGCCCGTGCCAGATTTGGTAGGGCTTCAAAAGGTTGAGTCACCTCCCTTCTAAATAAGTCCCAAGGATTAATCGACTCGGGGCTGGATTCGTTCCGCCGAGGTTTCGTGGTGTAGGCTCGGGGCTGGATTTATTCCGCCGAGGCCTATGTGTGCCACTTAGTTATTCGACTCGGGGTTGGGGTACGTCCCACCGAGTCAGCCCTTCGGACTGGGGACGTAACATTCCCCCAGGTCCAAGTGCCTCTCTTCATTCGGGGTCGGGTCGTGTCCCACCGAGTCAGCCCTTCGGACTGGGGACGTAACATTCCCTCTGGTCCAAGTGCCTCTCTTCATTCGGGATCGGGTCGCGTCCCACTAAATCAGCCCTTCGGACTGGGGACGTAACATTCCCCCAGGTCCAAGTGTCTCTCTTCATTCGGGGTCGGGGTCACGTCCCACCGAATCAGCTCTTCGGACTAGGGACGTAACATTCCCCCAGGTCCAAGTGTCTCTCTTCATTCGGGGTCGGGTTGCGTCCCACCAAATCAGCCCTTCGGACTGGGGACGTAACATTCCCCCAGGTCCAAGTTCCTCTCTTCATTCGGGGTCGGGTCGCGTCCCACCGAATCAGCCCTTCGGAATGGGGACGTAACATTCCCCCAGGTCCAAGTGCCTCTCTTCATTCAGGATCGGGTCGCGTCCCACCGAATCAGCCATTCGGACTGGGGACGTAACATTCCCCCAGGTCCAAGTGCCTCTCTTCATTCAGGGTCGGGTCGCGTCCCACCGAATCAGCCCTTCGGACTGGGGACGTAACATTCCCCCAGGTCCAAGTGCCTCTCTTCATTCGGGGTCGGGTCGCGTCCCACCGAATCAGCCCTTCGGACTGGGGACGTAACATTCCCCCAGGTCCAAGTGCCTCTCTTCATTCGGGGTCGGGTTGCGTCCCACCGAATCAGCCCTTCGGACTGGGGACGTAACATTCCCCCAGGTCCAAGTGCCTCTCTTCATTCGGGGTCGGGTTGCGTCCCACCGAGTCAGTCATTCGGACTGGGGACGTAACATTCCCCCAGGTCCGAGCATCTCTCACAGCTCGAGACAGGATCACATGCTACCGAGCACATCATCGTTAGCTCAGAAGAAAAATTTTCTCCTCACAATCGAGATTGGATCAGTCAGGGGTCAGGACCTCTAAATCTCTGGTACAAATATTACAGAGGAGGAGTCATTTTTAGTTTGGACAACAAGAGGAACTTCATCTCCTGATGGAACGACCCAAGTAAGCAATTTTCTTTGAGGTGGAGAATCGTTTTGAATAGGGTCAGCATCTCCAATAACTGAGGATATGAAGATAGAAACAGAAGACTTAGTTGATGGCGAAGGCAATTTCTCTGTAATTTCTGGAGCGACCACCAGCAAGGCGATCAGCACACCATCTTTATATAGTTCCCGGCACCAACTTGGATACTCATTGGAACCGAGAACTAGGGGACATATGTTGATGGTGTTTTCAGGCACTATGTTATTTAAGCAGCACGACATGGGTAAAAAAGGTAATTCACTTCTTAGTCAAGATTATTAATGCCGACCCGACCACTAAAGAGTCAACAGTAAGGGACCGAGAACTTTACGGTTAGTGACCGAGCACTTGAGTTCAAGATGACTGGGCAATTATCAGGTCGACAACAGCATTCTCAGTACAAAAGACTATTATGACCGACCACATGAAGACCGACCTCGTGAAAATCGAGCATATGGCAAGACATGTTCGGGAAGATAAGACATTATATCCATACAAGATAAGATAATAAGTTATCATACTTTCATGGGGGTAAACTAGTAAGTCAATGTCCTAGTATGATAAAGGAAGTAAAGGTAGTTTTTGACTAGGAATCCTTATGGGAAAGGGAAATTGTTTCAACTAGGAAACCCTTGTAAAAGAAGGAATCTGATTTCTGCACTATTATAAATAGGAGGGTAGAGTATGCTTAAGGGGAGGAGAATAAGAAGGGAACCAATATCAGCATGAGAATCATTACCATTAGACTTGTAAAAAACCAGAAGCAGAGCCGAGAAGCGTGTTTGAGTAATAAAAGTATCATCTTATTTGTTCCCGTGGACGTAGGTCGGACCAAGATCCGCCGAACCACGTTAAATCTCCGTGTCGATTGGCGTATTATTTGTCTTTTGCTAAGTTTGCTTTTGGTCCCCCATAACCAAACAAATTCACTATTGAGGGAGGATTGTCTCGGGAGTAATATTCTCATATTGCCCTGAGACCAAAATCAGCCGTCAACAATTGTAAATAAAAATACATATATAATAATAATAATTATATTAATTGATTATTTGGATATTTAATTGTTAAATATTTAAATAATTAATTAATTAAACTTTTTCTATAAATGTTATGAAATTTGTTTAATTATTTTTAGAACATATGGCATGATTTAATTATACTTTATGTGTGCTAATTTGATTGGTTATCATAAAGTTAATTATAATTTGATTTGATTAAATTGCCAAAAGGATAAAAATACCCATAAAGTCAGTCATGAGGGTTTTTAAATTAAAAAATTTGTTTCTTCTTCATCTTAACCCATCAATGGCCGAACCACCTTCCTAAAGAAGCCCTAAGATTGGTTTGATGAAACCATAAAGAAAATGAAAGGAAATTCAAGGAAAAAGTTTAGGAAATTGGAGATTAAAAGGTAATCCTTAATCCCTAAGCTTGGAAATTTATTTATTGTTTTCTTGAACTTTTAGAATGGTTCTAGGGTTCCTTTTGTTCCTTAAAATTTGGGGCTTTTGGTTGTGGTGGATGGAGATGGAAGTATTATGCATGTGTGAAGTTGATTTGGGTAGTATTATTGTAATATTTATCCAATTTGTTCATTTGATGACATGTTTCCATTCTAGAGTGTTATGACCACTCTTGTAAAACCTAGAATTGTTCTTGGGTGCTTCATGCGTGGTGACTTTGGTTGGTGTTTTGATTAATTGATTTAATCTTGAAAAAAATGGATTTAAAGCATGAAATTTGGTAATTTCGGTTTCTGGATCAGATCTGAATAAACTGGAAATTTTGTGATGAAAACAATGTGTTATGAATGTATTGCATGTGTTTTGGGAGTTGGAACAATTTCCGGAAAGTGTTTCGAAGTTGAAATAAGCGAAAACGGTGAAAAACAGCGTTACTGGGTGACTTTTGAGCCAACCGGGTGACGGCTGTCCAAACAGTGAGTTCATCACTGTTTGGGCAGCCCATGAACTGCCCTAACACTATTGGGGCTGACCTGGGCAGTCTCTATAAGCGTCGAGTGGTCGGTTCGGTCAAAAATGTGTTTTGCGTCATTTTGCGGAAAATTATTTTTCGTAAAAGTTTCGCGACGTTTCCTTTATATTTATGTCGCTATTTGATATCGAATAAATAAGTTTAGGTGAAATATGAATACATTATTCATATTAGATATTGAATAATTTATTCAGTAAGTTGAAAAAGTTTTAAATTACGATTTCGCCCTAATCGCGCTTCCGCTGTGCTCTTCGCCCAAAACCCCAACAGGAACCTGAGATGGAACTAGAGATCTACCTAGGTGAAGGATTTATAACATAGATTCTATGTAAATCGAATAGAATATCAAAGCCTCATGCGAGATTATTTTTAATATCTGATGCGAGCCTTGATGTTCTCCACTTGGAGGAAACAGATCTGACTATGTATAAAGAAGACATATTGGATATCGATTCGGGAAATTAGCAGAAAGCCATGAAATCTGAGATCGATTCTATGCATGACAATCAAGTCAGGGACTTAGTTGAACTTCCTGAAGGAGTTAAACCTATTGGTTGTAAATGGGTTTACAAAATGATGCGAGAGCCCGATGGAAAGGTGGAAACCCTTAAGCACTGACTGGTAGCGAAAGGTTACACTCAAAATCTTGGGATTGACTATGAGGAAAAATTTTCATCAGTAGCCATGCTAAAATCCATTAGGATTCTTTTAGCCATTGGCAGATGGTTGTGAAAACCGTTTTCCTAAATGGATTCCTCGAGGAGGATATCTATATGGAACAACTACGTTTCGTATCCAGTGAGACTTCAAACTTGGTTTGTAAGCTCCAGAATTTTATCTATGGACTTAAACAGGCATCCCAAAACTGGAATTGTTATTTTAATGAGATAATTAGATTATTTGGATTCATCAAGAACGAGGAAGAAACATATGTTTATAAGAAAATGTGAGTGGGAGCAAACAAGATATTTTTCCTAGTTTTGTATGTAGATGACATCCTTATCATAGGAAATAATATAGGATTGAAGCAAAGTATGAAAGCTTACCTTTGCAAGAACTTCTCCATAAAAGACATAGGTGAAGATTCCTATATATTAGGTATAAGGCTCTACCGAGATAGAGTTAGGAAGCTTATAGGGTTGTCACAATCTACGTACATAGATAAGATGTTATAAAGGTAGGGTTTTACTAACTGTAAGGAAGCAAATGTATCTTTCCCATACGGCATACGTCTTTCGAAGAAAATGGCACCTCAAACTGAGTAAGAAAGCGTTATGATGTCTAATTGGCCATATGTTTCTTGTATTGGAATCATTATGTATGTTATGTTATGTACGAGACCTAACATCAGTTTCGGTGTCAGTGTGACTAGCCGATATCAATCTGATCCAGGTAATAATCATTGGACAGCCGTGAAATATATCCTGAAATATCTTAAGGGTATTAAGGATAAGTTTCTGATATATGGAGAAAATGAGCTACAAGTTAAGGGTTATACATACTCCGACTTCCAGAGAGATCCAAAAGATAGAAAGTCTACACTCGGATACATATTTACCCTTAATGGCGGTGCGGTCAGTTGGCGATGTTCAAAACAATGCTCAACAGCTGATTCCACAACTGAGGCGGAATTTATAGCGGCTTTAGAAGCTGCTAAATAAGCTATTTGGATTAGAAATTTTAACATAGAACTTGGCATTATGCCTAGTATTGCGGATTCAATCCCATTGTAATATGATAATAGAGGATCCATTGCGCAGGCTAAGGAGCTGATGGCGCATTGAAAATCTAAACACGTAAAAAGGAAATATCGCGTGATTAGAGAGATTATTGAATGTAAAGACATAATGGTCTTGAAAGTTCAGGGAATGGACAACATAGCAGAACCGCTTACTAAGGCCTTACCTCCTAAGTTATTCGGTAAACATGTGGAGGAGATGGGACTACGGTACTATCCAGATTGACACTAAGCAAATGGGAGTTTGTTGAAGTTGGTGCTTGGAGCGCCAATCCGAATAATGTATTATAAATTTTATTATTTATTAATAAAATAACTATATTTTAATTTCATACCTTATTAATGGTAATGCAATTATGCATATTAGATTAATGTATAAATATGCTGAGAATGACATCGACCTTAGAATAGTCTTGTAGTAATACTGATACTATTTGGTCCGACATTGGGATAGTGTAACTATTATAAACTATTCTTAAAGTAAATATTTCTAGTCATTGGTTTTGGAATACAGTCGAATTTCTATAACCTAGAAGACTAGCACATGTCGTATATTGGAATTAGAGTTCCAATGGTTTAACCCACTGTGGCATGAGCTTTGAAAGCTCATATAGACATGTGGGTATTCGTTGGAGCGAATATTGAATGACTCACATGTGATTCCTAATAGTTGGAAGTACACACCACCATCAATAGGAATCTCATCGAGTAGCATATGTGATCCTTTGACTATAGGATAATATTTTTCTCTGTGAGATCCTCCACACTTAGATGCCATGTATGTCAGAAACCTTTCATGGTCTGACCTCTAGATGTTTGTTGGGTGTAGACCGTTGCACTCGTTAATCAAGTGCGTATGAAGATAGGATTCGTCGGCCCGTATGTGTACCACAAGGAGTTTAGGTATTCATGTGAGTAAGTCACGATTCTTAAAGACTTTGGCCAAAGCCGATCACCTAGGGTGGATCACATTAGTTGTAAAGAATCGTGAACATATCGACATGAGATATGCGTCTCAGAAACTTGACGGTATATTTTATGTTTCCTAAGTACAACTTGGATAGTCTATGACGATGGGATTGTTAAACATATATGATGACCTCGAGTTGTATAGTTCAGAAAGGTCGTTCATTTTTTTCGCGAAATCGGAGGGGGCCGAATTGCATACATATTAGCTAGGCTTATATGACGAACGTGTCTGGACATAGAGAGTCCCACAATATGAAGTGTACTCGTTAAGCACTAGGGTAGCTGATTATTTTTGATAATAAATAATATTCGATATTATATTTATCAACTAAGATAATTAAGTGTTATTGGATAATATTGATTATTTACTTTGACCTAATTAGATTAATTCAAAATTACACAATGGCTTAATTATAATTTCATAAATATCTCTACCATTTGAGGATATTTTTGTAATTGCAAAAATTTATTCATAGGTGTATTTGGCTTGATTTAATTTGATTAAATCAAAGTGGTAGACATATAACTAATCCATTAATTAAAATTTATCTTGATTTAATTGAATTAAATCTAAGTGGTAGACAAAGGTGATTAGTCATACCCAATTATTCATATTTGGACAATTTAGATTAAGCCGACATAAAAAGTTGATTCGAACTTTATTTAATTAAAAATTTCCTAAGTTTTGCTATAAATAGCAAGTTTGAGCAAAGGTTTTTAATAAGCTTAAGAAAGTCAAAACAAGCAAGTGTTAGAGAAATTAGCCTAAGTTAGAGAAGTGTTTAGAGAAGTTTGGGAAGATCTCTATAATATTTCAAGAATGAGAAATCAAGATTGGATTTTGGAGTGAAACTTGCTAGAATTGGAATCAAGATTGGATCTTGAAGTCAAGCTTGCTAAACCTTGGAAGTTCTCCAATCATTTCAACAAGGAGAAAGAGATTGGATCTTTGAATCAAGCTTACAAGATAAGTTTGAACTTCTCTTAATCTATGTTCTTCATCAGCGAGTTATCATTAATGAGACATATAGTGATGAATTACAAATTGGATGCATAATAACATAGCTTAAAGTTGAAATTTGGCTAATGAATTGTGTATAGATACTTTAGAAGTATAAACACACAATATTCTTGTAATTGAGACAAAGATGTTCATGTTGGACATGGAACAATTAATAAGATTTTGGAACTCTAGATTAAAGCTTAGAGCTATGGCTACCATTCTAGAATCACTTGACCATATTTGAGTGATCTATAATTGTTCATGAGTAATTTCATTGTGGGATTCTAAATTGGTTTGTGTTTTGATTCAAACAAATGCATATATGTATTTCAAATACATGTATGTTTGTTTTATAATATGTGTCGATTATGGTTTTGATGCTAAAATTGGATTTTAGGTGAAGTATTTAGAGAAAATTAGAAGTGTTTAGAATTGATTTGAAGGCAAAATTGCTCATTGTCAATATTTTACACAGGGCGACGTCGCGACTCTGATATCTGACATCGAGACACTCAACATTCAGTGCTGCGGGCGTCGCGATGTCGAGCTCTCACAGTTTAGGTGTCGCGTCGCCCAAACCTGAGCGTCGCGATGCGCCGTGACCTAATGCCCGCGTTGAAACTTTATTTTCTCCATTCTGGAGTTTCCAGGCTTTGATTTGGTCCTCGTTTTTTCCTACGGACTTGTAACAGAATGTAGTTTTCCATAAAATATTTTAAAAATACACCCATGCTAGATATCCATGGGGTTAGACCCATTTTCACTTCGCGGGGTACCGATTCTGACCCTAGGGGTTCCACATCCGCCAAATATAAAAACCCAGACATGTGGTGGTTGGTTAACTTAAACTATTCATAATCTCTATAAAGATGGATACAACTACGCACACATATATATATCTGACCCCTGTACTTACCATATTTCATAAACAAAACAAACCAACTCATCTGAAGCTCTGTTTCCAAACCACCTCTTAACTATCCTTGTCTTATCCTAAACATTTCAAACATCTCTAAACCATTCATACACCTATTCCTTCTAATCATCATCTATGAAATCAAATATCCATATGTTGGGATATATGCCCAAAAGCATAATGTAATATGTAAACGAGATTTTATCTTAAGTGTTAAACGATGTAGTTGTTCATTTATTAAAATATTGATTTTAAAGTCGCATATCATAAATTTTCATGTATGCAATTGGATACTAAATGTACTTTTAGACTTAGTGTATAAGTGTTATACACAAGAGGATTTAAATCTGAAATTAGTAATCCTAAATAGGCCGTATATGGCAAACAAAGACGGGCACTTTGTTTGTGGTTTATCTACAGTTGCGGTCCATTCCATATTGTATGAAGACTTTGATCCGGGTTTGTCCATGTGGTGACATAGGAATGGAGGCACCTTATATGATACGATCATATAAGACTGGACCAAGACAAATAAATTTCTTTTAATATCCGTTAAATAAAGAAATTCATATTAGTATAATAGATGATCATATATGGGTTGATCTGAATCTTGAGTGTACTACGAATTCCTGCATGGTAGGCTATGTCCTATGATTTACAAAGGTGAGGTTGGTGAAGAAATCCCAAACAATAACTACATATTTTGGCGATATATTGAAGACAATCACACATTGAGGGGAAGCTAATATTGAAGGGGAGCAAAATCGCAAACAAATTTAGAACTCTCAAGCTTACAAGTTTTAAAGGTTGCCATCATCAAAAAGAGGGAGATTGTTAGCGACATAGATTTTGACGGTACAATACTAAAATTCTTCAACGAGCATTAGCGGACATTACAAAAAGATGTTGAAGCACATTGGTGGTGAAAAGCAATGGATGTGAAGACTCAAGCGACAAACGAAGAATATCTTATGTAGTTTTATCTTAGGGCTTTCTTTGTAAGTGAGCTGTTAATTTAAGTCTCTAAGCTCATATGACATATGCACATTCATATAAATGCATTAGGGTCATGAGTGAAATATTTTAAACCTTCAAATCCTGTATTTTGGCACTAAGACCGACATATCGGTCCCATACACCAGCATACTGATGTCTCTGCTCTGTTTTGAGAAACTTTGTATCGCCTCTAGAACTAGACTACTCCATACCGATTTCTTATACCGGTCTATCTGGGGTTTGCATAATTATTGGAACCGACTTAGAGCATACCGGTCTTCATACTAGTCAACCTTCATATCATACATGCTTTTGGAAATCGGAACGGATCATACCGGCCCTCATACGAGTAATCCCACCAGTATATCGGCCTCCATATCGGTCAATAATTCGGTATATCGCTTAAATATTCAACGGTAATATAGTCATTACACTTTTGTAGATCGGCATACCAGCCTCTACAGACTGGCATACAAGTCCCTGACAGAATAGTTGGGGCTATTTTCACATTCACTATATATTGAGCCCTAAATCCATTTTTCCCAACTCTTGAACCTTCATACAACTTCTTTTAAGGCAAAAACAGAGAGTTTACAAAACCTTCATCATCATACACTCTCATACTTAAGCTCACACACTACACATTCATATTATTAGTAGTGAGCTTAGATTTCTTGGGTTAGCAACTCACATTAAATCTTCATTATCTTTGTGAGTCCCCAAGTTGTTCTTTAAACTTTCTTTATCAAACACTTGAGGTAGTGAAATCCCTTTATGAGTAGGTATACTCAAAAGAATTTTTATTTCCACATATTTAAGCCATTACCCAATTCATCTCATCTTAGGTATATAGTTAGTGTTTATTGTATGCTTGTGGGAAATTTCAGTTTCAAAGTTGATGAATTGCATTAACGGACGTTACAAAAAGATGTCAAAGCACATTGGTGATGAAAAGTAATGGAAGTGAAGACTCAAGCGACAAACGAAAAATATCTTATGTAGTTTTAGCTTAGGGCTCTCTTTGTAAGTGAGTTATTAATTTTATTGGGGTTTCGGGCGATGGGCGCGGCGGAAGCGCGGTTCGGGCGAAATCGTAATTTAAAAGTTTTTCAAATTACCGAATAAATTAATCAATATCTAATATGAATAATTTATTCATATTTCACCTAAACCTATTTATTCGATATCAAATAATAACATAAATATATATATGAAACGTCGTGAAACTTTTACGAAAAATGTTTTTTTTTTCCGTAAAATGACACAAAACGCATTTTTGACCGAACCGACCACCCGACACTTATGGGGACTGCCCAGGTCAGCTCCAATAGTGTTAGGGCAATTCATGGGCTGCTCAAGCAGTGACGAACTCACTGTTTCGATATCCGTCACCCGGTTGTCTCAAAAGTCACCCGGTAACGACGTTTTTGGCCGTTTTCGCTAATTTCAACTCCGAAATACTTTTCGGGAATTGTTCCAACTCCCAAAAAACATCTATTACATTCATATGACATCAAAATCATCACAAAATTTTCAGTTTCATCAGATCTGATCCATAACCGAAATTTAACAATTTTCATGCTTTAAATCCAAATTTTCAAGATTAATCTAATTAATCATAATACCAACCAAAGTCATCACATATGAATCACCCAAGAACAATTCTAGGTGCTACAAGAGTGGTCATAACACTCTAGAATGGCAACATATCATCAAATAACTAAATTGGATACTAATTACACTATTTCCATCCAATACTACCTCACACATGCATTTCACTTCCATCTCCATCATCCACAAAAAAAAGCCCAAAAAATTCAGAATCAAAGGAACCCTAGAACCCTTCTAACAACTCAAGAAACAAGAAACTAAATTTCCAAGCTTAGGGTTATGGTAGATTACCTTTAATCCTCCAATTCCTTAGCTTTATTCTTGAATTTTCCTTTGATTTCTTCCTTGAATCATCAAGCATGATATTGGAACTATTTTATGGAGCTTGGTCGGTCATGGAGATGGGTTATTAGATGAAGAAAACAATTTCCTTCTTTTAAATCTAATGACCGACTATGTGGGGGCAAAATGGTCAATTTTCATTTTCATTTTCATTAAATTAAAATGATAAAAGGGTAAGCTTTATGTTAAACAAATCAAATTTGTACACATAAGCCTAATAAAGTCATGCCATTTGAACCAATCATAATTGGAAAAATTCCATAACATTTATGGAAAAAGTTTAATTAATTAATTATTCAAATATTTAACAATTAAATATCCAAATAATCAATTAATATAATTATTATTATATATGTATTTTTATTTACAATAAAAACCAAATACATATATTTACGGCATGTGTCAAAATCTCATTTGACGATTAATTAATGTGTATCTAATCGTATTATGTATCAAATACAAATACACAGTAATTACAATTGACTAAAATTGCCCCTATGCATGTGTTATCGTTTAACCGATTAAACGACTCGAATTAACTCACTTAATCTGATGAAGTATTATGAACAATCTGTATTATTCATATCGCGTTGCCCAAGTGCTCAACAAGTACACTTCATATTGTGGGACTCTCTAAGTTTAGGTTTATCCGTCACGAAATCCAATTTTGTGTTCATAATCCACCCACTCATGGATTATGATGACCACGGATAATCTCCCTAAACTATGCAAGTCGAGGTCATAGCATACGTATAATCCCTCCGTCACAGATTATCTGTATTATACCTGGGGTATAGAAAAAAACGTCAAACCCGTTCGGTTTAATATAGTCGACTTTCAATTTACGATTTCTAGATAACACTAGGAACTGATTTCCGAAGTTATACCACGGCTATGGATTTACTAGATCGTAAACATGTGAGGATGCTTATGCCCTATACACAGGGCTGACGGATCCTATCTTGATACGCACTAGATATCATAAGCATCAGTCCACACCCAACGAACAGACGGAGGTCTGATCTAAATAGATCGATGACGTGACTACCATCAAAGTGTGGAGGATAACTCATATATCCCACTGTGGTATCTCAAGTCAAATGACCATTATGCTCGCTCAACTCAAGAAGATTCCTATTGAAGTTGGTGTACAATCTATTAGGAAATCTTTAGTGAGTAATTCAGTGTTTATCAAATAAACACCTACATGTCTATACGAGTCTCCCGGGACTCATGGTTCACTGGGATAAACCATCGGACCAAGTCACGATATAAGACATGTACTGGTCTCAACGGATTTTACTAACCGACCCGTGTTACTAAATCTTGACCAGAAACTTTATTTAAGGATATACTGTTGGGTTTCTCTAAGGTCCCAATGATCATTTTAAGCAAGAAACATGTGTGAATACTCAATGAAGAATGGCGGAATCATACTCACATTGAACGGATTTTGCGACGCGAGGAACGGAATCTTCAAGCTTTGACTCCATGTAGGCTCTCGGCTTTGGCATGATTTTGAGCTCCAAAAAATTCGGCCATGGATGATCTCAAGCTCCAAGCTTGAGTGTGGTTCCCTATCACCTTCGCAAGACTCCTAAAGCGTGCTAGCACTCTATGAAAATTTGCAACAAATCCTCACTTACTTATCCTTCAACTCACGGTGAAACCAGTGTAAATGGAGAAGAAAAACAGCTCCTTGGGCTTGAATGAGAGAGGAGAGAAGAGAGAAAATGTGTTTTTGTATATTAGTTAATTGATTTCTAAAATCAATTAAAACATATACCAAAAATCCACTTTCAAAAAGTCAAGGCATTAATGCCAACCAACTACCACCATCAATCACTCATGACATGTTGTCAAATCACTCAAAGTGACTAGACATCACATCAATCAATTGAATAGGGATTTGACGTTAGATGTGACTAGTGGGCCGCACTTTAATTCGCAATGCGAGTGCGCCCGCAAACACTCCCGGGCTCGGGTTTGCTAATTCCAAATTAACGAATTTTCCGTTGCGACGTAATTAAATAATTATGCCTAGCAAAATTACTATTCACGTCGCTAACGAATTAATTCTAAATTAACTCGTTCGCCCGAATTAAATTCTAAATTTAATTCCGCGTCGAAATCCAATTTCGTATAATATATTGAATATATTATTTTATCGATTAATTCCAAATTAATCGTATTCTCTCTTTAATTAATATTTTATCCCAGATAAAATATCTCTGTAATTAATCCCAGATTAATATTATCTCTCTCATTAATTAATCCCAGATTAAAAAAGTGCGAGTCATACGTCATCGGTGAATCTTCGGGAAGCCACCAATGAGATCCCCGGATATGTTGGTAGTAAATCCGGTCGTCGGACTATTCGAACACGTAAGTACCTAGTACTACGTTTTTACCGATTTACAAGACAAGGTTGGCTTCTAGCAAAGCGCCATGCCTACCCAATTCTCCAGAAATATCCTTACAGGAATATGTGATATGTATCAAGCGTAGTATACGTAGTATTGCGTATTTCGATCCTGCATCGGATGTCACGTGCAAGGCCTGGGGCTGGAATTGTGTCTGCCCCGTACGAAGCACATATAAGATCTTGGTAAATCATGACCTAGTCATATTATCCCGATGACTGCAGTACATAAGGGAACCAGTTCCGTATCCTACGTGATCATCATCTCCACTATGACTGGAGTGATACTTCTATCTCGACATCACACCCAATACACTACGATTCCCAATATACCCTGAAGAGGCGTCCACATAACCTGTTAAAGCCCTGGACGACCAAAACCAAAGTATATTGATTGTCGCAAGTATTAGAATTGCAAGTCTCAGGTTAAGACCAAATACACCTACCCTGATTCAGACTTCCATAGACACTTAGTCATACTACCAATGGAATTCTGAGAGGCCTATCCAGAGCAAAGCTATTTTCTATACCATCGGTAAAACACAACCTCCTATTACACTTGCACATGAGTATCATATACCCAAATATATGAGAACTATGACGTTATGCTCCCACAACGCGCACAAGTGTAATACTAGTCTTTTACGCATTATCGATGTCCAATCTCGATAATACTCTGACTAGGGATATTTAATGATTAAACCTTTAGGGATTGATACTGTCTCATATCTTATCAATCCGGAACTAGTCATATGGACCTTCTATCATTTATACATCTTTGGTAATCTAATTACAAATAACAGAAGAGCAATTTCCTTTGTCACTTAGTTAATTTGTACAACAACACCATGATCTGTACAAATAGTGATGCTATGGGTCATAAATGTCCAATAATCTCCCACTTGGCCTATAGCCAATCACTCAAGTGTCCTACACCCGAACTATGTACGGTTCGCTCAAACTTCTGCTGAGAAAATGCTTTCGTCAGCGGATTTGAGGTGTTATCATCTAATGCGATTTATTCGATCATCCCATCACCACGATGTATGATCCAAACGAATCAGATGAAAATGAAGTATATATATGGATCATTGATGAGACCATTAATTCTTTAGCCTGCGTTGTAGCCTAGCTCAGTTGCTAACAGAATTACTCCTAATCTGATTAGGATTATTATCGATCCAAAAGGCTTCTATTGATGCCTCAGCTGCAGCAATAACCCGCTTTTGTTGTTTATTCGGTAACAGTATCTTGCTTGGAAGATTTCCAGCTCACTGTTCCGTTATTCAAACTTTGTAGTACCTTTATTACGACTCATAGTCGTTTTTATCGGTTTGGAAACTTGCTGTAGTGAACCCAGTCACTTCAAGTTCTTCTTCTCCATAGATTAAGACAACATCATTAGTTCCTCTAAGATACTAAAGGATGTTATTTACATCAATCCAGTGACTATCACTTGGATTGGCCTGATTATGACTTCATATGCTCAAAGCATATGAGACACCAGGTCGCGTACATTTATTTTAATGTACGATTTCTCGGAGAGTATTAACAACTTTAAATCTATCACAGTAGATTTTTATTCCTAAAATAAAGGTTGTTTCTCCCAAGAATTCTACGGAGAATTTTCTTGAAAGCCAAGCTTTCACCGATTGTATTACGGGAAATATCATTTCCAAGAAATGACATATTATCATTGTTTAGGACATTCTCTGTCAGTGCGCTCCCACTAACCTCCTTATATACACAAGAATCATTTTCGTTTTGAAATAAATCATACACCATTATGATTACATCAAAATGATAGTTCCAATAACGCTATGCTTGCTTCAATCCATCCATGTATCGAATTATCCTGCAAACCTTGTTTACATGTTTTGGTACGAAAAAACCTTCAGGATGTTATAAACATCCTCCAAAAGGTTTCCGTTTAAGGAAAGCAATTTTTCCGTTCAGCTGCCATATTTCATAAATGAAACATGCAGCATCAGCAAGCATTATCCAAATGGATTTAACCATGGCAACGAGTAAAAGGTTTCATCGTAATCGACACAATGTTGATAACGATACCTTTTCGCTGCAAGCCTAGCTTTGTACATTGGTATGTTGCCTTCCATGTATGTCTTCCTTGAAGACTTATATAGTACCAGTAGGCATAATGCCTTTCGGTAGAACAACCAGTGTCTAAACTTGGTTGGAATACATGGAATCCTTTTCGGACATCATGGCACTTTTCCATGATAGGAGTCGATACCTTGTATCACTTCCTCATACGTAGTCAGTTCGTATTCCTCAATAAGATTGACATCTTCATGAGGTGAGATCAGAAACCCATACCCCAGGTTATTTTCTGACTCTCTCCGACTTACGTGGTTCTTGTTTATTCGAAGATTATGAGTATAGTTTCATCCTTGATGAACTATTTGTATTCCATTAAGGAATCGGTGCCTGGAATAGTATTACTCCGATTTTTCATCGAGTTTTACTTTCCTTTCACTTACCACTGCATATAGGTATTCCTCTTAGGAAAACTGCATGGTGAGCAACAATTAAATTGTTCTCTAGTGAGTTTTATAAGTACTATACTTTTGGTTTCCCTAGGATAACCATTATTAGGCACTTATCCGATTTGGGTTTTAGTTTGGCATCATCCAAACATATGCCTAGCATTCCCAAATCTTCAGGAATGAGAAAACCCGGTTTCTTTCCTATTCATATCTAATATGAAGTCTGTCAAACATATTTGTATGGAACCTTATTCAAAATAAGTTTTTCACTGTTTAAATCTTATCCGTTGAAGGAAATGGTAGCTCAGAGCGACTCATGGTTAACCTTATCATGTCCAACAAAATTCGGTTTCTCTGTTCAGACACACCGTTAGGTTGACGTGTTCCGGGAGGAGTCCTCATTGAAAGAATACTATACTTTTTCAAATATATGAGAAACTTATTGCTTAAGTATTTTCCATCATGGTCTAACCGTGACGGTTTAATACTTTAGCCGATCTGTTCGTCTATTTCGTGTCGAAACTCTAAAAGTTTCCGATTTGTGTTTCAAAAGAAACACATAACCATAACGCGATGCCACATCCGTAAAGGTCTCGAAACATCTATTTCCACCTCTAGCCTAGCTAGATATGGGCCCACTTACGTCACTATGAACGAGGGCTAACAGATCGGTGGCACTTACATTTTTACCAAGTAAAGGTGTTTTAGGCACTTTGCCCAATAAACTAGATTCGTAGACTTTATTTGAATGGAATCAAATTGGTCCTAGTACCCACTCTTCGAAAGTGTGGATATACGAGTCTTGTTAATTGTGTCCCAGAGCACAATGCCACTTATAAGTCTCAACTGATTAAATCAGTTTGAGCTATTTGTTTGTCATGTCATACGTTTGAGATTTATTTATATTCAAAATATAAATATTGTTATTCACATCTAATGTGTTTTTCTCAATATCATCTTTATAAAAAAAAAACACTTTAGTGTTCTAGAATATAAAGGTATACCCGCAACGGGTTAAACCCTGATATAGAGATAATGTATCTAGTCAAACTAGTTAAATTGTAACAGTTTCCTAATTTAAGTACACACCCGAAGGGTAGTTCCTAAACTTAGGTTTCTACGGTTAAAATAGCGACTTTCGTCCCGTTTCCGATTCGCAGATAAATCTCAATCTAAAAGTCAGTATCCTGCTCATCAGCAGATTCTGCACATCAGTACATATATTTATGTACCACACTTAGTATCTAAAATCCAATTTTAATACTAGTAGTGAACATATTTATGACAAATATATTTGAAGTCAGAGCCTTGCCCCTCTTCACTTCCTTCATGTCTGCCTTGTCCATACGGCAGTCACGCTTTCGTGTCCCCGTTTGCCATAATTTAGGCAGACATTTTGGGATATGTTTTTTGTCTTCCCATAAGACTATAATGACTTTGCCTTTGCCCTTTTTATACCCCAGAAGCCTTTGGCCAAGCCTTGGCCTTCTAGAATATCAAAGTAATTGCAAACTTTGGCTTTGTCTCCTTGAGTATAGCCATTAACTCTCCAAGAGTTTACTATTGCAATTTAGTATTTCTAAGATCTAAAGATAGATTTATGAATATCCTTCAATTTCAATATCATACCATAAGGATCTAATCCTTAGTTCTGACTAAGAAATTAAGGAGTCTATTTGGCAAGCTTAATGGATTAAGCAGTAAAGTTATCATCACATGAATCTTCCAAAGATCATGCTCTACTATTTGCTTAACTCCGGGTTTAAGCCTCAGATGTTATTTTATCAAATAAAGTAACTTCTTAGTTTTTAGGACTATCCTGAAGTTATTCCCAATTTGAAAAATTAAAGTCGTTTAAAAACATTTTTCACCCAGGATTATGTTTTAAACACTAATCTTTCAATTTATCTTGATTCCAATAGTCCAACTATCGAATCAACGATTTCAGGTACTATTTATTATAATGATTACTATAGTCTAACTATATAATCAACTATAATTTAATTGGTTAAATTCAATTATATTGATTACTATAATCCAATTATAAAATCAACTATTAATTGAATAGTTTGAATACAGTCAAACTGTTTAATTAAAACAACATTAAATATTAGTCCAACTAATAAATAATTTATTAGATGAAATATTTGAAATGAGCGCGTATGGCAAGTTACTAAACGAATATTGCAAATTTAATACTTGCCTCCCACTATTTTTCGGCGAGCCTCTAACCCTCTGTGGAGTACTCGGGAAACCTTGTTTCCTAGTGGGCTAGGATCCCGATAAATAACACACAATCTTGACTTTGGCCGACAAATTGTATGATAATTAACTAGGTAGATCTCTAAGATCAATTGGATCCCATCCAATTCCTAGATCCAGTAGGTGGACATCCAAGTCTGAAACATATATCTTATATATGCCAATATATCCAATATATTGCCTAACCTTTTTCCTCTGAATCAACTAAGCATTGGATTTGGCACAACAAACTTAGTGATCCCAGTTAAGCGGAACCCATTGACCATGGAAAGCTTCGTAATCAATGTCGATGGACAAGAAGTGATCTTGACTTTGGCCAACAAATCACAACTTGGACAAGACACCGATATGGAACAAAGCCTTCATGATTCAAACACATCCTCGACGGACAAAGGTCTTGACTTTGGCCAACAAACCAATGCCAGTCTTGGATCTTGAGTAAGAATCACTCAATGGAAGGAAAAACGCTTAATATTTTCTGAGGGTTTTTCGCGTGCAATTGGAAACTAATTAATTATCTTTATTAAGGTCTCATCATCATACACCCTTAAACATGCATTCTAAACACATAATAAGGCGCATAATTAAATATAATAATGATATGCGGATGGATACTTAAACATTGTTCCTAGAACAAATCTCTCCATTTCCTCTCTCCCGCTAGCACAAGTATTACTTCTACCCGATTACAAAACACTTCTAAAGAAACCTCATTTACATTGAGGGGAATAGGTGAGAAGAGAAATACAAAGAGTAATGAGGTAATAGGCTGGACACGCAGGTCCAATTAATAAATTCTAAATTTATTACAACAATTTCCAAAATTGCCCCACCCATCTAATATCCATCCGATATACATTATTCATACATCGCAACCATGTATTCACAAAAGCATGTTATCAATCAATCTAATCCAATTAATTAATCTGAAAATTAATGATCATCCAATGTTCAAACAACGATTTGATTTTGCGCGAGTCCGACTCGTTTTGCGAATAAGTACTCAAAGTATGAATTCATGAATCAAATTAAACTACAACATTAAATCCAATTTAATACTAATTCATTTATTTAATTTCAAATTAAATATTACACTTTATTGTACCTTTATAACTTAGATTCTAAATCTAATCGCTACGGGTCTCAAAGCTCGATTAACATCCAATTTGAATTTAATTTAAAGTCCAATGGGCTTTTAATTAATTTCTTAAGGCATGGACTTTTGGTCAATATGGGTCAAACCCAAATACCAAAGCCCATTTAAGGAATCACTCTTATTTGCCAAGAAACCAATTTAGGCCCATTAGGCCCAATTAATATTAAAGGTCCATTAAGTCATAAATGGACTTTATGGATATGGTTTTGGGCCCAATTGGATCCAACCAATTTAGCCTAAACCTAACTTGGTACAACCAAGCCCATTAAGCCCAATTACAACTTTTCAAGCCCAATTTCCAAAATATGCCCAATTAATTAAATTACCAAATTCCAAATTTCATAACTTAATTAACCTAAGTGTATAGCCATAATTAATTACCCAAATTAACATTTCCAAAACACAAATTTGTACAATTAATTATGCTCATTATCATCAACATATGTCCAACATATTTGAATCAAAAAATCAATTCATTTACCATGCATATAGTCTCGGCATTTTGGGATTTATTTGTCCAATTCAAAATTCAATCCAATTAAATCTCAAATCAACATTACCCAATTGATTTCAACTCATCCAATGATTAAAATCAAAAAATACCATGACTTCTAGGGTTCTTCCAATTCGGCCAAGCCTACTTTTTGGGCAAAAATTGATCCAATCAACTTTTCATGAAATTGATCAAATCCAACTTCAATTAAACATCATTCAAGCATACTCAATCAAAGAATTTTATCAAATCATGCTCAAATTCAATTTACCAAATTTTAACCATAAGTTCAAGTTTCATGCTCAAATGGCTCTGATACCATTGTTGGGTTTCTCTAAGGTCCTAATGATCATTTTAAGCAAGAAATATGTGTGAATACTCAATGAAGAATGGCGAAATCATACTCACATTGAACGGCTTTTGCGACGCGAGGAACAAAATCTTCAAGCTATGACTCCATGTAGGCTCTCGGCTTTGGCATGATTTTGAGCTCCAAAAAACTCGGCCATGGATGATCTCAAGCTCCAAGCTTTGTGATATGTATTCCATGCTAACGAGTGCGGTTCCCTATCACCTTCGCAAGACTCTTAAAGCGTGCTAGCACTCCGTGAAAATTTGTAACAAATCCTCACTTGCTTCTCCTTCAACTCACGGTGAAATCAGTGAAAATGGAGAAGAAAAACAGCCCATTGGGCGTGAAGGAGAGAGGAGAGAAGAGAGAAAATGTGTTTTTGTGTATTAGTTAATTGATTTCTAAAATCAATTAAAACATATACCAAAAATCCACTTTCAAAAAGTCAAGGCATTAATGCCAACCAACTACCACCATCAATCATTCATGACATGTTGTCAAATCACTCAAAGTGACTAGACATCACATCAATCAATTGACTAGTGATTTGACGCTAGATGTGACTTGTGGGCCGCACTTTAATTCGCAATGCGAGTGCGCCCGCAAACACTCCCGGGCTCGGGTTCGCTAATTCCAAATTAACGAATTTTCCGTTGCAACGTAATTAAATAATTATACCTAGCAAAATTACTATTCACGTCGCTAACGAATTAATTCTAAATTAACTCGTTCGCCCGAATTAAAATCTAAATTTAATTCCGCGTCGAAATCCAATTTCGTATAATATATCGAATATATTATTTTATCGATTAATTCCAAATTAATCGTATTCTCTCTTTAATTAATATTTTATCCCAGATAAAATATCTACATAATTAATCCCAGATTAATATTATCTCTCTTATTAATTAATCCCAGATTAATAAAGTGCGAGTCATACGTCATCGATGAATCTTCAGGAAGCGACCAATGAGATCCCCGGATATGTTGGTAGTAAATCCGATCGTCGGACTATCCGAACACGTAAGTACCTAGTACTACGTTTTTACCGATTTACAAGACAAAGTTGGCTTCTAGCAAAGCGTCATGCCTACCCAATTCTCCAGAAATATCCTTACAGGAATATGTGATCTGTATCAGGCGTAGTATATGTAGTATTGCGTATTTCGATCCAGCATCGGATGTCACGTGCAAGGCCTGAGGCTGGAATTGTGTATGCCCCGTACGAAGCACATATCGGATCTCTGGTAACTAGTCTCTATAATCGGATAATCATGACCTAGTCATATTATCCCGATGACTGCAGTACATAAGGGAATCAGTTCCGTATCCTACGTGATCATCATCTCCACTATGACTGGAGTGATACTTCCATCTCGACATCACACCCAATACACTACGATTCCCAATATACCCAGAAGAGGCGTACATAGAACCTGTTAAAGCCATGGACGACCAAAACCAAAGTATATTGATTGTCGCAAGTATTAGCAGTGCAAGTCTCAGGTTAAGACCAAATACACCTACCCTGATTCGGACTTCCACAGACACATAGTCATACTACCAATGGAATTTCGAGGGGTCTATCCAGAGCAAAGCTATTTTCCGTACCATCGGTAAAACACAACCTCCTATTACACTTGCCCATGAGTATCCTATACCCAAATATATGAGAATTATGACGTTATGCTCCCACAACGCGCACAAGTGTAATACTAGTCTTTTACGCATTATCGATGTCCAATCTCGATAATACTCTGACTATGGATATTTAATGATTAAACCTTTATGGATTGATATTGTCTCATATCTTATCAATCCAGAACTAATCATATGGACCTTCTATCATTTATACATCTTTGGTAATCTAATTACAAATGACAGAAGAGCAATTTCCTTTGTCACATAGTTAATTTATACAACAACACCATGATCTGTACAAATAGTTATGCTATGGGTCATAAATGTCCAACATATACATCTTATAGTGTGCTTCCCAATGTCAATTAAAAACTACGTTATAACTGCGCACTATATTGTAAATCATATGGTCTTTGTCTAATATACACGTATCACTAAACCAGATTTAGTTTCGATCTAATTATAATCAGATATCTAATCGTAATTAGATCGAATAAGTGTATAAAAGACAATGGTGCTACCATTAAATTAGTAATATTATGGGAAATAAAATTGCATGTATTTATGAATCGGGCATAAATACGATCCGGATTGGCACTCCGAGCACCAACCCTAACAATTTTAATTCTCTAAGCTCATATGACATATGCACATTCATATAAATGTATTGGGGTTATGTGCAAAATGTTTTAAACCTTCAAATCTTGTATTTTGGCACTGAAACCGGCATATAAGTCCCATACACCTGTATACCAGTGTCCTGCTCGATATTGAGCAACTTTGTATCGCCCCTAGAACCAGACTATTCCATACCGGTCAATCTGGGGTTTGTATAGTTATTGGAACCGACATAGAGCATACCAGTCTTCCAAAACGGTTAACCTTCATATCATACATGCTCTCAGAAATCGGCACGGATCATACCGGCCCCTATATTGGTAATCCCACCAGCATACCGGCCTCCATATTTATCAATAATCTGGTATATGGCTTAAATCTTCAACGGTAATATAGTAGTTACACTTTGGCAGACCGACATACCAGCCTCTACAAACCGGCATACCAATCTCCGACAGAACAGTTGGGGCAGTTTTCACATTCACTATATATTGAGCCCTAAATCCTTTTTTTCCCATCTCTTGAACCTTCATACAACTTCTTTTAAGGCAAAAATAGAGAGTTTACAAAACCTTCATTATCATACACTCTCATACTGAAGCTCACGCACTACACCTTCATATAATTAGTAGTGAGCTTAGATTTCTTGGGTTAGCAACTCACATTAAATCTTCATTATCTCTGTGAGTGCCCAAATTGTTCTTTAAACTTTCTTTATCAATCACTTGAGGTAGCGAAATCCCTTTGTGAGTGGGTGTACTCAAAAGAATTTTTATTTCCGCATATTTAAGCCATTACCCAAATGATTCATTTTATTTGACTCAGTAATGAATTGGGTCGAATTTGGATATGACTTTGAATCTTGAACTTTTTATGATACATGAAACTCATTTTCAGATGATGTGATTCATAGAGTAACGTCCACATGTGTATTTAAGGGTTGGAGTTAGGGGTATGCATTAATCGGTTTTAACCGAACCGTTCCGACCCATTTTTTAATAAGGTTCGGTTAATTCAGTTAAATCGGTTATTGCGGTTAAATTTTTTAAATTTTTTGGTTATTTGGTTCGTTACGGTTATGAGATTCGTATAACCGAACCGACCGATTAACCGAAATTAAACCATATATATATATATATATATATATATATATATAATATATATATATATATTAGCTCGTGTGAATCCTTTAATTTTTTAGAGTTAAGATAGTCTGCATGTAAACTCTCAATTGGTTATAGTTATATTGATTTGATAATACTACCCAAAAATAAAATTGATAAAATTCAAATGACAAGCTGCATTAACAGTTTGGTTTTGACTCTTTTTAATTTCTCT
The DNA here is from genome assembly GCA_019454045.1 of Zanthoxylum bungeanum. NCBI lineage: Eukaryota > Viridiplantae > Streptophyta > Magnoliopsida > Sapindales > Rutaceae > Zanthoxylum > Zanthoxylum bungeanum. The sequence continues at coordinate 486,022 of SKCR01027987.1, forward strand.
CAAGAATTTAAAGGTAAAAATACATAAAATTTCAAATGTGTAGATTTTGCATCATGATGGATTCGTGACCCTTTAAATTTCTAACATGGCAGGTTTGGAAGGAAGTCTAAGGCCGTGACAATCATCGAGGGTTTAAAAAATATTTCTCTCGCATGTAATTAAATATAGATATATTTAGAATCGGTATTTTTAGAATCGGATATGTGATCAAATTAGTGATCCAAAAAATTTAATGCGTCAGTGGTTCGACTGGTTGAAACATTCCGAAAAAATCGGTAGAATCGACCTACATCATATATAATTTTACTAATTAAAAATTATAAAAAAATATTAAATTTTAATTTATTGGATTGGTTAATAACCGAATTAACCATAATCGATCGAAATATAATGGTTAATTGGTTAATGGTTATGTGTCATAAATTGGTTAAATCGGTCACACTTTTATTTAACCGAAAATTTCGATTACGGTTAAAAATTCAAGGATTAACCGACCGAACCGACCGATGCACACCCCTAGTTGGAGTGGCTTAACTGTAACTTTGATTTGTGGTTGTATCTCATGGATTAATTGATCGTAGGATGATTAACAACATGCTCTGCACTGAGTGGTGGTGTGGAAGTTGAGTACCCAATAAATAATGGAGAACCTGTGATTGGATTAGTGTTTAGAGACTGTAGGATATTGCACGAGGAAATTTGTACTGATGGATGAATGTTTATGGAGATTGAATTTAGGTTTCTTGTTATCTAAGAGAGCTGAAAATATAGTTTTCTGCCCAAGAACTAAGAGAATTGCTCTTGGACAGTGAAAATATAGTTGCAGAGGAAATGTGTAAGTTTTGTTTGCTTGCTGCAAAGTTATAAAGGAAGCGTGATGAATGATGATGATTGGTTTTTTTTTTAATTATTATTGGTGATGGTAATTTCTAGCACCAAGACATCGGAACAGTACGGCAATGATAGAAAGGGTATTTCCTTCATGGGGGAAAGCCGACTTCCACGAAGGTTATCTTTCTTTTGACCAGATCCTTAATACCGACCCGGCCTGAAGGGTAATACTGACCACATGAAATGACATGTGCCAACAGTAACGGCCGAGCACCTGGTAAATCCATGACCGACCACTCCAGAACAGTTGGGCAAACATGGTCGGATCGGCAGCAACATTCTCAATTCAGAGGACCATTGTGACCGACCTCCTGAAGACCGATCTGATGACGGGATACTTTCCACCACCTCATTCTTACAGGATAAGATGATGGGACATCATTCTTATAGGTGCAGAATACAAGATAAGGTGATGGGACTGTTGGGTTTCTCTAAGGTCCCAAGGATCAATTCAAGCATAGAAACATATATGTGTGAATACTCATAAAACTATGGCGGAATCATACTTACAACGATCGGATTGCGATGCAAGGAACAAAATCTTCAAGCTCTCCTCCAAGGTCCTCGGCAGTGGGCTGTTTTGAAGTTCCTCCATTTTCGGTCACCACCTCCATTGATGCTCCAAGCTCCAAGCTTTCAAATGGTGATTCCATGCTCATGAAATTAGTTCCTTATCAACTTAGGATGACCCTTTAGAGTGCTAGCTCTTAGTAATTTTTGCCACAAAAATTACCTATTTCTTTCCTTGACTTTCTGCCATGGAAGAATTTGGGAGAGGAATATGAAGAAGGCCCTAGGCCGATTCTAGGAGAGAGAGAGAGAGTTATTAGAAATTGTGTTGTGTGTAATGTATATATAATACCAAAATTTGAAAGTTAAAAATCAAATAATATTTAATTGATAAATGTCTTTCAATCACACTTGAGTGTTTAACACTCTTCCAACAATTTCCATCACTATTGACATCAAATGTGACTAGACATCACATCACTCAAAGTGACTAATGATTTTCCGCTTGATGTGACTTGTGGGCCGCACTTAAATTCGCAATGCGAGTGCGCCCGCAAACACTCCCGGGCTCAGGTTCGCTAATTCCAAATTAACAAATTTTCCGTTGCGACGAAATTAAATCTAATTTAATTAAATAACTTTGCCTAGCAAAATTACTATTCACATCGCTAACGAATTAATTCTAAATTAACTCGTTCGCCCGAATTAAAATCTAATTTCAATTCCACGTCGAAATCCAATTTCGTATAATATATCGAATATATTAATTCATCGATTAATTCCAAATTAATCGTTCTCTCTCTTTAATTAATATTTTATCCCAGATAAAATATCTCCGTAATTAATCCCAGATTAATTTTCTCTCTCATCTAATTAATCACAGATTAATAAAGTGCGAGTCATACGTCATCGGTGAATCTTCGGGAAGCGACCCATGAGATCCCCGGATATATTGGCAGTAAATCTGGTAGTCGGACTATCCGAACACGTACGTACCCAGTACGTACGTGTTTGGATGTGTAAGTTTTGTTTGCTTGCTGCAAAGTTATAAAGGAAGCGTGATGAATGATGATGATCGGTTTTTTTTTTAATTATTATTGGTGATGGTAATTTCTAGCACCAAGACATCGGAACAGTACGGCAAGGATAGAAAGGGTATTTCCTTCATAGGGGAAGGCCGACTTCCACGAAGGTTATCTTTCTTTTGACCAGATCCTTAATACCGACCCGGCCTGAAAGGTAATGCTGACCACATGAAATGACATGTGCCAACAGTAACGGCCGAGCACCTGGTAAATCCATGACCGACCACTCCAGAACAGTTGGTCAAACATGGTCGGATCGGCAGCAACATTCTCAGTTCAGAGGACCATTGTGACCGACCTCCTGAAGACCGATATGATGACGGGATACTTTCCACCGCCTCATTCTTACAGGATAAGATGATGGGACATCATTCTTATAGGTGCAGAATACAAGATAAGGTGATGGGACTGTTGGGTTTCTCTAAGGTCCCAATGATCAATTCAAGCATAGAAACATATATGTGTGAATACTCATAAATGTATGGCGGAATCATACTTACAACGATCGGATTGCGATGCAAGGAATAAAATCTTCAAGCTCTCCTCCAAGGTCCTCGGCAGTGGGCTGTTTTGAAGTTCCTCCATTTTCGGTCACCACCTTCATTGATGCTCCAAGCTCCAAGCTTTCAAATGGTGATTCCATGCTCATGAAATTAGTTCCCTATCAACTTAGGATGACCCTTTAGAGTGCTAGCTCTTAGTAATTTTTTCCACAAAAATTACCTATTTCTTTCCTTGACTTTCTGCCATGGAAGAATTTGGGAGAGGAATATGAAGAAGGCCCTTGGCCGATTCTAGGAGAGAGAGAGAGAGTTATTAGAAATTGTGTTGTGTGTAATGTATATCTAATACAAAAAATTGAAAGTCAAAAATCAAATAATATTTAATTGATAAATGTCTTTCAATCACACTTGAGTGTTTAACACTCTTCCAACAATTTCCATCACTATTCACATCAATGTGACTAGACATCACATCACTCAAAGTGACTAATGATTTTCCGCTTGATGTGACTTGTGGGCCGCACTTAAATTCGCAATGCGAGTGCGCGGGCAAACACTCCCGGGCTCAGGTTCGCTAATTCCAAATTAACGAATTTTCCGTTGCGACAAAATTAAATCTAATTTAATTAAATAACTTTGCCTAGCAAAATTACTATTCACGTCGCTAACGAATTAATTCTAAATTAACTCGTTCGCCCGAATTAAAATCTAATTTCAATTCCGCGTCGAAATCCAATTTCGTATAATATATCGAATATATTAATTCATCGATTAATTCCAAATTAATCGTTCTCTCTCTTTAATTAATATTTTATCCCAGATAAAATATCTCCGTAATTAATCCCAGATTAATTTTCTCTCTCATCTAATTAATCACAGATTAATAAAGTGCGAGTCATACGTCATCGGTGAATCTTCGGGAAGCGACCCATGATATCCCTGGATATATTGGCAGTAAATCCGGTAGTCGGACTATCCGAACACGTACGTACCCAGTACGTACGTGTTCGGATGTGTAAGTTTTGTTTGCTTGCTGCAAAGTTATAAAGGAAGCGTGATGAATGATGATGATCGGTTTTTTTTTTTAATTATTATTGGTGATGGTAATTTCTAGCACCAAGACATCGGAACAGTACGCCAAGGATAGAAATGGTATTTCCTTAATAGGGGAAGGCCGACTTCCACGAAGGTTATCTTTCTTTTGACCAGATCCTTAATACCGACCCGGCCTGAAGGGTAATGCTGACCACATGAAATGACATGTGCCAACAGTAACGGCCGAGCACCTGGTAAATCCATGACCGACCACTCCAGAACAGTTGGTCAAACATGGTCGGATCGGCAGCAACATTCTCAGTTCAGAGGACCATTGTGACCGACCTCTTGAAGACCGATCTGATGACGGGATACTTTCCACCGCCTCATTCTTACAGGATAAGATGATGGGACATCATTCTTATAGGTGCAGAATACAAGATAAGGTGATGAGACTGTTGGGTTTCTCTAAGGTCTCAATGATCAATTCAAGCATAGAAACATATATGTGTGAATACTCATAAAAGTATGGCGGAATCATACTTACAACGATCGGATTGCGATGCATGGAACAAAATCTTCAAGCTCTCCTCCAAGGTCCTCGACAGTGGGCTGTTTTGAAGTTCCTCCATTTTCGGTCACCACCTCCATTGATGCTCCAAGCTCCAAGCTTTCAAATGGTGATTCCATGCTCATGAAATTAGTTCCCTATCAACTTAGGATGACCCTTTAGAGTGCTAGCTCTTAGTAATTTTTCCCACAAAAATTACCTATTTCTTTCCTTGACTTTCGGCCATGGAAGAATTTGGGAGAGGAATATGAAGAAGGCCCTTGGCCGATTCTAGGAGAAAGAGAGAGAGAGTTATTAGAAATTGTGTTGTGTGTAATGTATATCTAATACAAAAATTTGAAAGTCAAAAATCAAATAATATTTAATTGATAAATGTCTTTCAATCACACTTGAGTGTTTAACACTCTTCCAACAATTTCCATCACTATTCACATCAAATGTGACTAGACATCACATCACTCAAAGTGACTAATGATTTGACGCTTGATGTGACTTGTGGGCCGCACTTAAATTCGCAATGCGAGTGCGCCCGCAAACACTCCTGGGCTCAGGTTCGCTAATTCCAAATTAACGAATTTTCTGTTGCGACGAAATTAAATCTAATTTAATTAAATAACTTTGCCTAGCAAAATTACTATTCATGTTGCTAACGAATTAATTCTAAATTAACTCGTTCGCCCGAATTAAAATCTAATTTCAATTCCGCGTCGAAATCCAATTTCGTATAATATATCGATTATATTAATTCATCAATTAATTCCAAATTAATCGTTCTCTCTCTTTAATTAATATTTTATCTTAGATAAAATATCTCCGTAATTAATCCCAGATTAATTTTCTCTCTAATCTAATTAATCTCAGATTAATAAAGTGCGAGCCATACGTCATCGGTGAATCTTCGGGAAACGACCCATGAGATCCCCGGATATATTGGCAGTAAATCCGGTAGTCGGACTATCCGAACACGTACGTACCTAGTACTACGTTTTTACCGATTTACAAGACAAGGTTGGCTTCTAGCAAAGCGTCATGCCTACCCAATTCTCCAGAAATATTCTTACTGGAATATGTGATCTATATCAGGCGTAGTATACGTAGTATTGCGTATTTCGATCCAGCATCGGATGTCACGTGCAAGGCCTGGGGCTGGAATTGTGTCTGCCCCGTACGAAGCACATATCGGATCTCTGGTAACTACTATCTATAATCGAATAAACATGACCTAGTCATAATATCACGATAGCTGCAGCATATAAGAGAACTAGTTCTGTATCCTACGTGATCATCATCTCCACTATGACTCGAGTGATACTTCCGTCTTGACATCACACCCAATACACTACGATTCTCAATATACCCAGAAGAGGCATACACAGAACCTGTCAAATCCCTGGACGACCAAAACCAAAGTATATTTATTGTAGCAAGTATTAGCGGTGCAAGTCTCAGGTTAAGACCAAATGCACCTACCCTGATTCGGACTTCCATAGACACATAGTCATACTACCAATGGAATTCTGAGGGGTCTATTCAGATAGAAGCTGTTTTCCGTACCATCGGTAAAACAAAACCTCATATTACACTTGCATGAGTATCCTATAGCCAAATATATGAGAACTATGCTGTTATGCTCCCACAACGTGCACAAGTGTAATACTAGTCTTTTACGCATTATCGATGTCCATTCTCGATAATACTCTGACTAGGGATATTTAATGATTAAACCTTTATGGATTGATACTGTCTCATATCTTATCAATCCGGAACTAATCATATGGACCTTCTATCATTTATACATCTTTGGTAATCTAATTACAAATGACAGAATATCAATTTCCTTTGTCACATAGTTAATTTGTACAACAACACCATGATCTGTACAAATAGTGACGCTATGGGTCATAATTGTCCAACAATCTCCCACTTGGCCTATAGCCAGTCACTCAAGTGTCTTACCCCGAACTATGTACGGTTTGCTCAAACTTCTGCTGAGGAAATGCTTTCGTCAGCGAATTTGTATAATTATCATCTAATGCGATTTATTCGATCATCACAGCGCCACGATGTATGATCCGAACGAATCGGATGAATAATTGAAGTATATATCTGGATCGTTGATGAGACCATTAATTCTTTAGCCTGTGATGTAACCTAACTCAGCTGCTAACAGAACTATATCTAATCTAATTAGATTTATTATCGACCCAAATGGCTTATATTGCTGCCTCAGTTGCAGCAATATTCCACTTTTGTTGTTTATTCGGTTACAGTATCTTGTTTGGAAGATTTATAGCTTACTGTTCCGTTATTCAAACTTTATAGTATCGTTGTTATGACTTACAGTCATTATTATCGATTAGGAAACTTGCAGTAGTGACCTAGTCACTTCAAGTTCTCATTCTCCATAGTATAAGACAACATCCTTAGTTCCCCTAAGATATTATAGGATGTTCTTAACATCAATCCAATGACTATCACTTGGATTGGCCTAATTGTGACTTCATATGCTCAAAGCGTATGCGACACCAGGTCGCGTACATTTATTTTAATGTACGATTTCTCGGAGAGTATTAACAACTTTAAATCTATCCCAGTAGATCTTTATTCCTAGAATAAAGGTTGTTTCTCCCAAGAATTCTACGGAGAATTTTCATGAAAGCCAAGCTTTCACCGATTGTTAATATGTAATATCATTTCCAAGAAATGATATGTCATCATTATTTAGGACTTCATTATCAGTGCGCTCCCACTAACCTCCTTATATACACAAGAATCATTTTCATTTTGAATTAAATCATGTACCATTATGATTACATTAAAGTGATAATTCCAAGAACGCAATGCTTGCTTCAATCCATCCATGGATCGAATTAACCTGCAAACCTTGTTTGCTAGTTTTGGTACGACAAAACCATCAGGCTGTTGTAAACATCCTCTAAAAGGTTTCCGTTAAGGAAAGCGGTTTTGGCGTTCAGCTGTCATATTTCATAAATGAAACATACAGCATCAGCAAGCATTATCCAAATGGATTTAACCATGTCAACGAGTAAAAGGTTTCGTCGTAATCGACACAATGTTGATAACGATACCTTTTTCGCTACAAGCCCAGCTTAGTACGTTGGTATGTTACCTTCCATGTATGTCTTCCTTGAAGACTTATATAGTACCAATAGGCACAATGCCTTGCGGTACAACAACCAGTTCCAAACTTAGTTGGTATACATGGAATCCATTTCGTACATCATGGCACTTTGCCATAATAGGGAGTCGATATCTTGTATCACTTCCACATACGTAGTCAGTTCGTTTCCTCAATAAGATTGACATCTTTACGAGGTGAGATCAGAAACCCATCCCCAGGTTGTTTTCTGACTCTCTCCGACTTACGTGGTTCTTGTGTATTCAAAAATTATTAGTATAGTTTCATCCTTGATGAACTATTTGTGTTCCATTAAGGAATCGGTGCCAGGAATAGTATTACTCCAATTTTCATCGAGTTTTACTTTCCTCCCACTTACCATTGCATATAGGTATTCCTCTTAGGAAGACCGCATGGCGAGCAACAATTACATTGTTCTCTAGTGAGTTGTATAAGTATTATACTTAGGTTTCCCTAGGATAACCTACAATTAGACACTTATCCGATTTGGGTTCTAGTTTGGTATCATCCAAACATATGCCCAGCATTCCCAAATTTTCAGGAATGAGAAAACCTAGTTTCTTTCCTGTTTATATCTAATATAAATTCTGTCTAACAGATTTTTATGGAACCTTATTCAAAATAAGTTTTGCACTATTAATGTGTATCCCTTGAAGGAAATGGTAGCTCAGAGCGACTCATGATTAACCTTATCATGTCTAATAAAATTCGATTTCTCTGTTCGGACACACCGTCAAACTGACGTGTTTCGGGAGGAGTCCTCATTGAAAGAATACTTTACTCTTTCAAGTATATGAGAAACTTATTGCTTAAGTATTTTCCATCATGGTCTAACCGTGATGGTGTTTAATACTTTAGCCGATCTGTTTGTCTATTTCGTATCGAAACTCTAAAAGTTTCCGATTTGTGTTTCAAAAGAAACACATAACCATAACGCGATGCCACATCCATAAAGGTCACGAAATATTCATATCCACCTCTAGCCTAGCTAGACATGGGCCCACTTACGTCACTATGACCAAGGGCTAATAGATCAGTGGCACTTATATTTTTACCAAGTAAAGGTGTTTTAGGCACTTTGCCTAATAAACTAGATTCGTAGACATTATTTGAATGGAATCAAATTTGTCCTAATACCCACTCTTCGAAAGTGTTGATATACGAGTCTTGTTAATTGTGTCCCAGGCAACAATGCCACATTTAGGTCTTTTCTGATCAAATCAGTTTGAGCTATTTGTTTGTCATGTTATACGTTTGAGATTTATTTATATTTAAAATATAAATACTGTTATTCACATCTAATGTGGTTATCTCAATATCATCTTAATAAAATAAAACACTTTAGTGTTCTAGAATATAAAGGTATTCCCGCAACGAGTTAAACCCTGATATGAAGATCATGTTCCTAGTCAAACTAATTACATTATAACAGTTTCCTAATTTAAGTATACACCTGAAGGGTAGTTTCTAAAATTAGGTATCTACGGTTAAAACAGCGACTTTCGTCCCGTTTCCAATTCGCAGATTAAATCTCAATCTGAAGTCAGTATCCTGCTCATAGCAGATTCTGCACATCAGTACATATTTATGTACCACACTTAGTATCTAAAATCCAATTTTAATACTAATAGTGAACATATTTATGACAAATATATTTGAAGTCGGAGCCTTGCACCGTCTTCAATTCCTTCATGTCTGCCTTGTCCATATGGCAGTCACGCTTCTGTGTCCCCGTTTGCCACAGTTTAGGCAGACATCTTGGGATATGTCCTACGTCTTCCCAGAAGATTATAAAGATTTTACATTTGCCCTTTTTCACATTCCAGAAGCCTTTGGCCAAACCTTGGCCTTCTAGAATGTCAAAATAAGATGTGCATTACGCTTCTTGCCTTATTGCAAACTTTGGCTTTGTCTCCTTGAGTATAGCCATTAACTCTCCAAGAGTTTACTATTGCAATTTTAGTACTTCTAAGATCTAAGGATAGATCTATGAAGATCCTTCAATTTCATTATCATAGTATAAGGATCTAATCCTTAGTTCTGATTAAGAATTAATGAGTCTATTTGGCAAGCTTAATGGATTAAGCACTAAAGTTATCATCACATGAATCTTTCAAATATCATGTTCTACTATTTGCTTAACTCCGGGCTTAGGCCTGAGATGTTATTTTATCAAATAAAGTAACTTCTTAGTTTTCAGGACTATCCTGATTTTTATTCCCAATTTGAAAATTAAAGTCGTTTAAATACATTTTCACCCAGGATTATGTTTTAAACACTAATCTTTCAATTATCTTGATTCTAATACTCCAACTATTTAATCAACGATTTTAGGTACTATTTATTATAATGATTACTATAGTCTAACTATATAATCAACTATAATTTAATAGGTTAAATTCAATTATATTGATTACTATAATCCAATTATAAAATCAACTATTAATTGAATAGTTTGAATACAGTCCAACTGTTTAATTAAAATAACGATTAAATATTAGTCCAACTAATAAATAATTTATTTGACGAAATATTTAAAATGAGCGCGTATGGCAAGTATCTAAACGAATATTGCAAATTTAATACTTGCCTCCCACTATTTTTCGGCGAGCCTCTAACCCTCTGTGGAGTACTCGGGAAACCTTGTTTCCTAGTGGGCTTAGATCCCTTTAAATAACACACAATCTTCACTTTGGCCAACAAATTGTATGATAATTAACTAGGTAGATCTCTAAGATCAATTGGATCCCATCCAATTCCTAGATCCAGTAGGTGGACATCCAAGTCCGAAACATATATCTTATATATGCCAATATATCCAATATATTGCCTAACCTTTTTCCTCTGAATCAACTAAGCATTGGCTTTGGCACAACAAACTTAGTGATCCCAGTTAAGCGGAACCCATTGACCATGGAAAGCTTCGTAATCAATGTCGATGGACAAGAAGTGATCTTGACTTTGGCCAACAAATCACAACTTGGACAAGACACCGATATGGAACAAAGCCTTCATGATTCAAATACATCCTCGACGGACAAAGGTCTTGACTTTGGCCAACAAACCAATGCCAGTCTTGGATCTTGAGTAAGAATCACTCAATGGAAGGAAAAAACGCTTAATATGTGGTGAGGGTTTTTTCGCGTGTAATTGGCAACCAATTAATTATCTTTGTTAAGGTCTCATCATCATACACCCTTAAACATGCATTCTAAACACATAATAAGGCGCATATAAATAAATATAATAATGATATGCTGATGGATATTTAAACATTGTTCCTAGAACAAATCTCTCCATTTCCTCTCTCCCGCTAGCACAAGTATTACTTCTACCCGATTACATAACACTTCTAAAGAAACCTCATTTACATTGAGGGGAATAGGTGAGAAGAGAAATACAAAGAGTAAGGAAGTAATAAGCTGGACACGCAGGTCCAATTAATAAATTCTAAATTTATTACAACAATTTCAAAAATTACCCCACCCATCTAATATCCATCTGATATACATTATTCATACATCGCAACCATGTATTCACACAAGCATGTTATCAATCAATCTAATCCAATTAATTAATCTGAATATTTAATGACCATCCAATGTTCAAACAACGATTTGATTTTGCGCGAGTCCAACTCGTTTTGCGAATAAGTACTCAAAATACGAATTCTTGAATTAAATTAAACTAAAACATTAAATCCAATTTAATTTGTATTTAATACTAATTCATCTATTTAATTCCAAATTAAATATTACACTTTATTAATGAACCTTTACGACTTAGATTCCAAATCTAATCGTTACGGGTCTCAAAGCCCGATTAACATCCAATGTCAATTTAATTTAAAGTCCAATGGGCTTTTAATTAATTTCTAAGGCATGGACTTTTGGTCAATATGGAATAAACCCAAATACCAAAGCTCATTTAAGGAATCACCCTTATTTGTCAAGAAACCAATTTAGGCCCATTAGGCCCAATTAATATTAAAGGTCCATTAAGTCATAATAGAACTTTATGGATATGGTTTTGGGCCCAATTGGATCCAACCAATTTAGCCTAAACCAATCTTGGTACAACCAAGCCCATTAAGCCCAATTACAACTTTAAAAGCCCAATTTCCAAAATAGGCCCAATTAATTAAATTACCAAATTCCAAATTTCATAACTTAATTAACCTAAAGTGTATGCCATAATTAATTACCCAAATTAACATTTCCAAAACACAAATTTGTACAATTAATTATGCTCATTAACATCAAAACATGTCCAACACATTTTAATAAAAGAATCACATCATTTTACATGCTATTAGTCTCGGCAATTTGGGGTTTTTCATGTCCAATTCGGTTTCAATCCAATTAAATCCACAGTCAACATTCCCCAAGTCTTTCAAACTCATCCAATGAATCAAAAAACAAAAATCACCATGACTATTAGGGTTCATCCAATTCGGCCAAGCCTACTTTTTGGGAAAAATTGATCCAATCAAATTTTCATGAAATTGATCATATCCAACTTCAATAAACATCATTCAAGCATACTCAATCAAGAATTTTATCAAATCATGCTCAAATTCAATTTACCCAATTTTAACCCTAAGTTCAAGTTTCATGCTCAAATGGCTCAAGAAGATACCATTGTTGGGTTTTCTAAGGTCCCAAGGATCAATTCAAGCATAGAAACATATATGTGTGAATTGAATACTCGTAAAAGCATGGCGGAATCATACTTACAACGATCGGATTGCGATGCAAGGAACAAAATCTTCAAGCTCTCCTCCAAGGTGCTCGGCAGTGGGCTGTTTTGAAGTTCCTCCATTTTCGGTCACCACCTCCATTGATGCTCCAAGCTCCAAGCTTTCAAATGGTGATTCCATGCTCATGAAATTAGTTCCCTATCACCTTAGGATGACCCTTTAGAGTGCTAGCTCCTAGTAATTTTTGCCACAAAAATTACCTATTTCTTTCCTTGACTTTCGACCATGGAAGAATTTGGGAGAGGAAGATAAAGAAGGCCTTTGGCCGATTCTAGGAGAGAGAGAGAGTTATTAGAAATTGTGTTGTGTGTAATGTATATCTAATACCAAAATTTGAAAGTCAAAAAATCAAATAATATTTAATTGATAAATGTCTTTCAATCACACTTGAATGTTTAACACTCTTCCAACAATTTCCATCACTATTCACATCAAATGTGACTAGACATCACATCACTCAAAGTGACTAATGATTTGACGCTTGATGTGACTTGTGGGCCGCACTTAAATTCGCAATGCGAGAGCGCCCGCAAACACTCACGGGCTCGGGTTCGCTAATTCCAAATTAACGAATTTTTCATTGCGACGAAATTAAATCTAATTTAATTAAATAACATTGCCTAGCAAAATTACTATTCACGTCGCTAACGAATTAATTTTAAACTAACTCGTTCGCCCGAATTAAAATCTAATTTCAATTCCGCGTCGAAATCAAATTTCGTATAATATATCGAATATATTAATTCATCGATTAATTCCAAATTAATCGTTCTCTCTCTTTAATTAATATTTTATCCCAGATAAAATATCTCCGTAATTAATCCCAGATTAATTTTCTCTCTCATCTAATTAATCCCAGATTAATAAAGTGCGAGTCATACGTCATCGGTGAATCTTAAGGAAGCGACCCATGAGATCCCCGGATATGTTGGCAGTAAATCCGGTCGTCGGACTATCCGAACACGTACGTACCTAGTACTACGTTTTTACCGATTTACAAGACAAGGTTGGCTTCTAGCAAAGCGCCATGCCTACCCTATTCTCCAGAAATATTCTTACTGGAATATGTGATCTATATCAGGCGTAGTATACGTAGTATTGCGTATTTCGATCCAGCATCGGATGTCACGTGCAAGGCCTAAGGCTGGAATTGTGTCTGCCCCGTACGAAACACATATCGGATCTCTGGTAACTAGTCTCTATAATCAGATAAACATGACCTAGTCATAATATCCCGATAGCTGCAGCATATAAGAGAACCAGTTCCGTATCCTACGTGATCATCATCTCCACTATGACTAGAGTGATACTTCCGTCTTGACATCACACCCAATACACTACGATTCTCAATATACCCAGAAGAGGCGTACACATAACCTGTTAAAGCCCTGGACGACCAAAACCAAAGTATATTGATTGTCGCAAGTATTAGCGGTGCAAGTCTCAAGTTAAGAACAAATACACCTACCCTGATTCGGACTTCCATAGACACATAGTCATACTACCAATGGAATTTCGAGGGGTCTATCCAGAGCGAAGCTGTTTCCGTACCATCGGTAAACACAACCTCCTATTACACTTGCATGAGTATCCTATACCCAAATATATGAGAACTATGACGTTATGACCTCACAACGCGCACAAGTGTAATACTAGTCTTTTACGCATTATCGATGTCCAATCTCGATAATACTCTGACTAGAGATATTTAATGATTAAACCTTTATGGATTGATACTGTCTCATATCTTATCAATCCGGAACTAATCATATGGACCTTCTATCATTTATACATCTTTGGTAATCTAATTACAAATGACAGAAGAGCAATTTCCTTTGTCACATAGTTAATTTGTACAACAACACCATGATCTGTACAAATAGTGACGCTATGGGTCATAATTGTCCAACAGGGACACAGTAATAAAAGAAGTAAGATATTTTCAGCTAAGTGGCATTGGGGGAAGGAAGTCCATCAATTAATCTACATGGATGACATCATCTGGATTGGAGAACAGTGTTGCCTCCTCACTAATATAAAAAGGGATGAGAAACATGTTTGTATGGGTTAGTTCATTAATTATCGAAAAAGGGATCCCACAAAAGTATAGAGCAAAATTATATTGTAACAAGCAAACACAAACAGCTCGGTTTTTACATTGACCGATCACAAAATAGGTCGGCCGAGTACATTTCAGTAATAAAACATTCCACCCATTTTGTGCATGTGGACCTAGGTTGGATTCGATCCACCGAACCACGTTAAAACTCTTTGTTGATCTGTGTGATCATTCGCCCTTTTGTCGAAGTTTGCTTTTGGTCTCCCATAACCAAACAAATTCACAGTTGAATGAGGATTATCTTGGGAGCTCTATCCCGATATTACCCCTGAGATGAAAATCATTCATCAACAATTATTATTTTTGTGTAATATGAGAAATGGGTCTCGTTATATAAGTTTTGAGAGAAAATCCTAATATATATTAGGGATTCTAATCCCTATAATATAGCAAAAATCTTTGTACTATATGGTAGAGTGATTGTGATACCTTCCTACATAGATCGTGATACCCTCCTCTACTATGTAGGAGAAGATCACTTTACTTATTATTTCGGATTTTCATTGTAGTTTGGTTTGGATTCTAATTTCTTAATTAGCCTTCAAAGCAAACCCTTCGTGAAGGTAATATCCTAATTGGGCTAGAATTAAGGTTTCTTGGCTTCTAGAGTGTTTCCTAATTTAGTTTTGAGACTTACGTAGTATTAGATGTTGCACGAAAACATTTTCGTGGGCTTGTACTGTTTAGGAATAATTTTGAGATATTTTGGGTTGGAAGGCATTTATGGATCAAGGTACCCTAAAATGAGTTTGACTAATTGTTCATTGTGCATTAGTCCTCGCTTTAGTGGATCCTTGCATCGAAAATCAATAGCAAATCGCTCCAACGATTTGATTGATTAATTAGAAATGTTCGGAGATTAATCAAAATTAGTTGGAAAAGATAAATTTGATATTTTTCATGATTAAGAATTAAAAAATAAATAAAACTCATTTCTCAATATTCTCCAAAAAATACTAAAAATTCATTAATTTATAATAAAAGGTTGAACAATCATAAAATTAAAAGAGATGACTAAAACCTCTACAGAAGAAAAATGAGGAAAAGAAGAAGAAAATGAGTTTTTTTTTTCTATAAATCAATTAGAAATCGGAATTCGGAAATTAATCAGGCAAAAATTGACGATTTTTGGTAGAAAACTAAATTAGCAATTTTCAACTAACCCATATCGTTCTAGTATCTATTGTTGATTAATCACCGCTTAAACTACGTACATTCGTACACCTATCGTGGTTCCCAATCAAAATGGCTTTGATATAATGAATACGGGCTTATGGATTGGTCATGACCTTCGAGTGTACTGTCGATTTTTAGGTAGCTAACACTTCTAAAAATCTAACTCTACCAAGTGGTTGGACTGAAATAGACCCGTTACCATTTTTGAACCTCTGCGTTTGTAATATGCAATCAGTCTCATGGTTCTTCCTGCAGAATCAACAGCTGTTGTAAGTCACCTAAACATTGATGATTCAAGACTGTCTTTGTCTTAAATTCTTCCTCACCAATATGTCAAAAGGAATCTGCAATTCTTTTTTGCCTCTTGTTTTGCACTGCTATATGCCTGTCAACTGGAGCTGGCGACCAACCATAGCAAAGGTTCATTTAATTACTGATTCGATCCGTTCTAATTGAACCGATAAAATCAGATAACATCATATAAATTATAAAAATATATTAAATATTAAATTTTGTCTTAAAAAAATTTAAGAACCAATTCGATCATATTCATTAATTTTTACCGATTTCTTGCACATCTAATTTTTTATATTTAATCGGACTAAATTTATAATTGATACATGGTTCAAACTATTCAACCGATCAGTATGATCCGCTTATCAAAACCCAATATGTAAGAAATAAAAAGAAAATTATCGGCTGCAAGATTAATATATTTTTACGAGTTATGAGACTTGGAGGTTGGAATCCCCCACCTAATCAAACCATATTTGAAGAGGCTACTTGGTCAACTGAAGGCTTCCTTGTTGTGTATACCAACCAAGAACAGATTCGTCAACCACTTCATTGGTTTTCGTTGTCTGAAAAAAATAAAGCAAAAGACGTGTTCTAAATATCATAAACGATTTGTCATCCACTCTTTCTAAAAGTAAACGACAATGCGTGCGTACAGCATAAGAAAGCAAAATGTGGGCCCACTTCATTGTTTCGTTTTACATTTTGTACCGTTGATAAATACTCTCTATATATAAAGGAAGACGTGTGGACCCACAGTTTTAAAACTCAAAAGGCCAAAAAAAAAAAAAAAAATACTCTCTATATATTCGATCCTTTTCTCTCTAACCTTCTAGAATCGAAAGCAAATCTCTGTCTCCCCCTTTCCCTAAATTTTCGAACGGCATTTAGGGTTAGGGTTTGAGTTTGAGGAAATTGTAATCAGTCGAATTAGCCACATGCATATATTCTCAACGGAAAAACGTTTAATTGTGATCTTGCTCTTCGTGTTGGTGTTGATTGTCAGCTCACAATTGGTGCAATCGACGCACGATGACGGTGATGCGCGCGTGCGGAAGATTCACGAAGCCCGAATCTTGCCCAATCAGGTGTTTTCGACCCGATCCCGTCTGTGGCGTCGACGGCGTCACCTACTGGTGCGGCTGCCCCGATGCTTTGTGTGCCGGCGTTAAAGTTGCCAAATTAGGGTATTGTGAAGTTGGCAGCGGCGGCTCCGCTCCTCTTCCTGGTCAGGCGCTTCTTTTAGTCCATATTGTTTGGCTCTTCTTGCTCGCATTTTCTCTTCTTTTGGGTATATTTTGACCGCATGATTTGTGTCGATCTTGATTTTGTAATTGCTTCAGTTCGCGGCTTTCGATCTCTCTCTCTCTCTCTCTCTTTTTATTTTTTATTATTATTTCTTATATGTATATCTTTGAGTTTGTATGAGTACGGTTTCATCATTCTTTCTGTGATTAATAGTAACCCTGGTTTTTTTTTTTTCCAAGATTTTTGTGACCGAAATATTTTCCATTATTGTCTATTAAACAATGATATAGAGACTAAAAGTTTAAAACAATGAGATATAAAAACCAAACGAGAGGTAAAACAATAACAATTTTTTCAGTTTCTATTTAAGTTTCTGCTCGTTATAAAAATACACGAATTTTGAAATTTATCGGCATACCCAAAGATTGAATATCAAATATTGGATATATTTAATACATGTTAGGCAATGTTTGCATTGATGGAATGTGAATGAATAGAGTGAAATATAACTTCAAATATTTAAAATTTATTATTTGGATTGATGGGAGGAGATGTAATGGAGTGGAAGGGGATGAAAGGGAATGTAATAAAAATGGATATTGAGTCATTTAAAATGAACCGCTTAAGTCGGGGATTGAGAATAGAAGGTAACTTATGAAGATAAATTTTTAATTTGGAAAAAAAAATTAAATTTTTTTAATTTTTTTACTTTTAAAATTTAAAATGATATACTTGTCTTTAAAATATATTTGGTTACATTCCATTATTATTTATTTATCAAATAAAATTTTAAAACATTACATTATAAACCTCTCATTTTTTTCTAAACAAGATTATGGTATATTACACTTCATTCCGTTCCGTTTTATTCTATTTCATGGGATTATAATCCATTATAAATCATCTTTTTCCATCAATCCAAACATAGCCTTAATATTTTTTAATAAAATGTCAAACATTGGATGTGCAATTGATAATTTCCGGTCATCAAACAATACAACTTTGTCAGCAACCAGATGATGAGGAAATGCTCATTCTGGTTGATTACCTGAGAATTATTGGCTAGCAGATTGCTGCTCTCGAGCCAATCTTATCCAGACTAAACATTCTTTAAGAAGACCTCTACTTATCAATTACCCTAGATAGAAAGTCCAAAGTTGTGTCGATGACATGGTTCTGTAAGCAACTTGAATCCTAGCACATTAATCTGGATGTTGTCATAACTATACCAAGATAACCACCCTGCTTCATTAACTTATTTAGAATTGCACTGCATAGATCTGCTCTTCCCATCTTCCCCAAACCGTGAATTATGACATTGCATGTAAGTTATATCTGTTGCGCAAATATACTCACCCATCTCATTTAGGACACCAATGCCTGATTTAAGTAACCCTTCTTGGCAAGTGAACTCATTGTAGAATTGCAAGTGTAATTCATGGGATCAACTCCCATAGCGGTAAATATCTCAATCAACTTACAGGCTAAGTTCAGCTTCCCTTTAAATCTGCTGACCCCTAGCTGGTGTAAACAGCAGAGATGAATGACAATCAGACTGGACTTGATTGGCCAAGAAATTCAATCTGTGAAAAGATGTGGTAATGTTGTATTCAAACGGAAGTAAGCTTATATTTTTAACGATTAAGAATAGCATGCAGCAAATTGCTGCTATATATATATATATTCCATATCCGAGTCTTAGAATTGATATCTTGTTCTGCCTCTATTGGCTATATCAAGTTGTTTTATATCTGTAAATAGTATTTGTTCTCGCTGCTCTACTGTAACGAAGTGCTTGCAGATTGCAGAAGAAGAGGATGCTTGGTCTTGTCATTCTCATTTTGAAGATGCTCATTGCTACTTACACTGCACATTTGAAGTAATTAATAGAAGAAAATGAAGTTGCAGAAAGGCTTGGATGATATGAGGACTGAGGATCAAGTCTTAACTTACTATCCATTTGATCACGGTTCAAATTCTTGAAACAATCTTTCTATGAAAAAATAAGAGTAAGATTGCATACACATCAAGAATCTTGTGCACGGGATACAACAACAATCTTTATGCTTTGAAATGAGGTCAATGATAAGATCCTTATGTGAAGTTGGCAGCGGCGGCTCCGCTCTTCTTCCTGGTCTGGCGCTTCTTTTAGTCCATATTGTTTGGCTCTTCTGCTTTTCACTTCTTTTAGTTATATTTTGATCGCATGATTTGTGTCGATCTTGATTTTGTAATTGCTTCAGTTAGCGGCTTTCGATTATTATTACTATTTATTTAAATTTAAATTTCTTACATGTAAATCTTTGAGTTTGTACGAGTACAGTTTCATCATTCTTTCTGCGATTAATAGAATAATAGTAACCCTGGTTTTTTTTTTTCCAAGATTTGTGTGACCCGAAATCTTGTCCATTACTGTCTTTTAAACAATGACAGAGACTAAAATAATGATATAAAGAATAAACGAGAATGAAAACATGATGATAATTTTGTCACTGATTAATCGTGTTTTAGTTTCGTTATCATTTTTCTTATAAAACATACAGACATATTATAAAAAATATATAAATTTTGAAATTTTTTTATCGGTATAAGATTGAATATCAAGTATTGAATATTGGATATGTAATTAGATGATGGGAAAATGCTCATTCTGGTTGATTACGAGAGGATTATCCAGAATTGAGCTGCATAGATCTGTTATTCCCATCTTCCCCAAACCTTGAATTATCACATTGCATGTCAGATATATCTGTTGGGAAAATCTTCTCACCTGTCTCATTTAGGACACCAATGCCTGATTGAAGTAAACCCTTGGCAAGCGAACTCATCAACTCCCATAGCGGTAAGTGTCTCAGACAACTTACAGGCTAAGTTCAGCTTCCCTTATTTTACTGTGTCAATATCGAAAGAGCCCATCTCTTTTCTTTGAATCAGCTGACCCCTAGCCAGTGAAAACAGCAGAGATGAATGACAATCAAGACTTTGACTTGATTGGCCAAGAAAATCAATCTGGAAAAATATGTGGTAATGTTGTATTCAAACAGAAGTAAGCTAATATTTTTAAGGAGTAACAATAGCAGGCATCGAATCGCTTATATATATATATATATTTTCCATAACCAAGTCTTAGAATTGACATTTTGTTCTGCTTCTGTTGGCTATATCAAGTTGCTTTACATCTGTAAATGATATTTGTTCTCGCTACCAACGCTACTGTAACGAAGTGCTTGCAGATTGCAGAAGGGGGGATGATTGTTCTTGTTAGACCTGGCCACCGGTTCCCGGTTCCACGTTTTTGTGGAACCGGGAACCGGAACCGAAACCGAAACTGAACCGAACAGTTCCAGTTTCATACTGTTTTTTTTTTAATTATAATTTAAATAATGATTTTAAAAAAATTAAAAATGAGATAAAAAATTTATTTAAAATTATGAATTTGATTTAGATTACATTAATTTTATTTGAATTTTATTAAATTAAATTAAAAACTTAAAATTATTTAAATATTAATAGTGGAACCGTCCGGTTCCGGTTGGAACCGAACGGTTCCAACGGTTCCTGTTCGAATCGTCCGGTTGCAACAGTTCGACTAGGGTGAGAACCTTAACCGAACCGTACATAACCTGTTCTAGTTCCCGAACCAGAACCGGAACCGTCCGATTCCTTCCGGTTCGATTCCGGTTCCGAATCGGAACCGTGGCCGAGTGTAGGTCTTGTTAGTCTAATTCTGAAGATGCTTAATTGCTTATTGCTACTTACACATAGTATGGCAAAAATCCATGTGGGGATAGAGGCCCGCTGGAGCCGGTTATGTTAGGGGCGAGTAAGCGGATAATTTTTTATGCATGTTTGCTAGACGGGTCTTGTATGGATATTGCATCCTCATTCAAATAAAGGTAAAATCCCCGCGTGAAAGGGGAATCGATATGTTATGGATGAGTAAGGAGACAATTTTCGTATCCATTAATTGAACGGGATAGGTACAAATAGTAACATCTCGTACCATACCCGTTTTTTCATTATAATTTAAATAATGATTTTAAAAAAAAATAAAAATGAGATTAAAAAATTTATTTAAAATTATGAATTTGATTTAGATTACATTAATTTTTTTTATTTGAATTTTATTAAATTAAATTAAAAACTTAAAATTATTTAAACATTAATAGTGGAACCGTCCGGTTCGAGTTGGAACCGAACGGTTCCAACGGTTCCGGTTTGAACTGTCCGGTTCCAACAGTTCGGTTAGGGTGAGAACCTTAACCGAACCATGCAGAATCTGTTATAGTTCCCGAAACAGAACCGGAAGGAACCGAAACCATGGCCGAGTGTAGGTCTTGTTATTCTAATTTTGAAGATGCTTAGTTGCTTATTGCTACTTACATATAGTATGGCAAAAATCCATGTGGGGATAGAGGCCCGCGGGAGCCGGTTATGTTAGGGGCGAGTAAGCGGATAATTTTTTATGCCTATTTGCTAGACGGGTCTTGTATGGATATTGCATCATCATTCAAATAAAGGTAAAATCCCCGCGTGAAAGGGAATCGATATGTTATGGATGAGTAAGGAGACAATTTTCGTATCCATTAATTGAACGGGATAGGTACAGATAGTAACATCTCGTACCATACCCGGCTCATTACCATCCCTACTTACATGTGTGAAGTAATTAATAGAAGAAAAGGAAGTTGCAAAAATGCTTGGATGACACGAGGACAGAGGATTAAGGGATGTGAGAATAGAGAACTCGTGTTTATTTTATATGACTATCCACGATTTTCAAATTTTATGAATTCAATCTCTATATCGTGTCTAACGCAATGATCATGTCTTAATTTATTATTTGTTTGGTCACAGGCGAAGTCACATTGCCCAGCTCAATCTAAAAATTTGTTAAAATATGTTATATAAATTAATAAAATGTATGGTTTATTAATCATATAATTTTGATTTGCTCCCGTTAAAATGAAGAATATTTAATACTTTTTGTGAATATCAAATTTTGTTCCCATGAAATCAATATTCTGGCTACCCCATTGCATTCACCTCCATATTCAAGTCCCTATCTGTTTAAAGCTTTAGCACCTCCATATTCATGTCTCTATCTGTTTACAGTTTTAGCTTGCACAAATGCCAAATGCTCACAACCCAGTAAGAACAGTCGCTGATTATGATGGTTTCAAATGGAGATGATAAATGTGATGAATACGCTGCTGATGGTGACGTAATTTAAACAAAGTCAGCAGAATCCATTAAACCATTTCTTAAGCTAATTCATCATGGACTAAGCAATAATGAACATCAAGTTGCATTACATTGGCCATTATTTAATTACAGGATTTGACATATTGTTCTTGCTTCTAACCCAACAATCTGTACATAAAGAAGTATTAGATGCTATGCAGATTAGATAATTTGGTCTTGTGACTTTCTTTTTGAAGATGCTTATTGCTACTTTTACATTCAAAATAATATTTAGGAGACATGAGGAATGAGGATCATCACTAGTTCTGTTTTAATAAAGGAAAATCAGAAAAGAAAAATAGTGATGATGACGTGTAGATGTGAGCTCAAGAATTGGATTTGGTAGTCTCTAATTTTTGGGAAAGATGCAGTAAAAGGGTAGTACAGATTAGGAGAAGAATATCTGAAAATGGAAAAGTTCATTGCATAAAGGGCATTTGAGTTTTGATTCCTGTCTATTCCAATTTCACCTACTTATATCTGTTTGTTAGCATTGAGTTTCAGAGGAAAGAATTTAGAAGAGAAGCTCTTTTAACGTTGCGTGCAGTTCAGTTAAACATGAATTGCTGTGGACAATGGCTGCCTGTTGTTATGATGGTGGCAGTAAACTTGGGATTTGCCACTGTAACTGTCTTTCTAAAGAAGATTATTGACGAAGGAATGAACCATTTGGTTATTGTTGCGTACAGGCAGTTAATTTCTGTTCTTTTCTTGGCACCTATTGCCTGCTTTTGGGAAAGGTAACAGTCTTGATTTCTTCTTTAACTTTCATTTTAAGTTTCTCTTAGCTAACAATTGCTCGCAGTTGGTTCATTTCTTGGACCTCACTTATGACTCATTTCTAGATTTTTCTGTGTTTCCCTGATAACTGTACTGGACTTGTTTACATTACATAATTTTCCGGGCATAACTTTATGGAACTAATATGGTTAGTTTTCTATCAGGAAAAGCAGACCCAAGCTTACTGTTCATATCTTGTGTCAGCTATTCTTCAGTTCTCTAATCGGGTTAGTTATAATATCAATGATAATTCGAATTAATACCTTCACTCCAGTTGTTTATTTTAGATGGTTACGACTGATGATGCAAATGAAAAATATTGATATGTTTCAGGCTAACACTGACACAATACTTCTTCCTCCGAGGACTTGAGTACACGTCTGCTACTTTCTTATGTGCATTCCTTAATATGGTTCCTGTAATCACATTTCTATTGGCTTTTCCATTTGGGTAAGTATGGAATGTATAGTCCTTTGTTTTTACTGTGACCAAACATTCTAATCCTCTTATAATTTTGGCAGTCTTGAGAAAGCGAACATGAAAAGCTTGTCTGGGAGGACTAAGGTGTTAGGCACAGTTGTTTGCATTTGTGGAGCTGTGTTGTAATCCTTTATAAAGGAAAGCTATTAACCAACACACATCTTCAAGCCTCAAATAATAATAACAAGTCATGCCAATATGATGATTTCAAGTAAGAAGACAGAGAGGTGGACCATTGGTTCAATATATTTGATTGCAGGTTGCATCGCGTGGTCTTCATGGTTCCTTATGCAAGCAAGGATTGGAAAGTTATTTCCATGTCAATATTCAAGCACTGCTATCTTCTCCTTCTTTGGTGCCATTCAATCAGCTATCTTGAGTTTGATCATAGAGAGGAACCTTTCGGGGTGGGTTTTTAAAGGAAAATTGGAGATTATAAGTGTCGTATATTGCGTAAGTAATCTCTCATGACTCGAAATTATCACTCAGCAGTTAATTTAGAATGAACCTTTGATCATAATAACAAAAGACCCCTTTGCCTCACTTGTGAACACAGGGCATTGTGGGATCAGGCTTGTGCTATGTGGGGATGTCTTGGTGTGTCAAACAAAGGGGTCCTGTATTCACCTCTGCACTTTCCCCTCTCACACAGATATTTGTAGCATTGTTTGACTTCTCTGTTTTGCATGAAAGAATTTACCTTGGAAGGTTAATGTCTTATAATTCCCTTTTGTTTTTGCTATTAGTATTTCTATAACGCGACGATTATATGGTTCCTAACTTCTTACTTTGGTAATGAGCAGTGTTCTAGGATCAGTCCTAGTTATATTTGGTATGTACATTTTGCTATGGGGTAAAAGCAAGGAAATAGAGGAGTGTGATCAGATGAAGCAAGGCCAAGTAGCCCAGCAAGATGAACAAATATTGTAAACCGCAGATTTAGCAGCAAATCAGTTTTCAATTTTAAGTGTTGTAGCTTGTAACTGGTAGTGCTTCTAGATAGGAGGAGACTACTGGGTCAACTATGGCCCTTTTTTTGGTACTAAATTTTCTGCATTTTTACTTTATGAAAAAAAAAGACTAGAATTGTTGAACTCGAAGTGTTTCGACTCTAGACCAATTATTGGCTTCAATTCTTTTCAGAAGTCAAAGCTATGGAGGGGCTTTAACAAATAATCTGTGTAAATGCCATTGAAACTCTGATCTAAGCTGCATAATGGCACATCGTAGGCACAGTTATAACAGCAAGATATATGGCAGTAGCCTGATTATAAAACAAAAGATTTTGAGTTTTACAACTAAACTTGTGCATGCAAGTCATAATTTAATTGTGTTAGTTACCAGAAAATTGTTATTTTATTATTGGTGCAAAAAGTCAGAACTCATAACGTATTGGCTTATTGTAAGTCTCATGATATTTGCATGGGATTTTTAATGATGATTAACAGAAAAATACAAGTTTTCTGTTTTAATTGTAAGGTATTGTTAGCTTTGATAATAACGGGATTGACCCAACAATCAGGCTCCTAACCTCTCAGAGCTTGTCCTTTTTAGCATCCAGTGTGGATTGTAACTTCAAATTTTGTCTCACCCCTCAAGGTTTTGTTCTGATTACTAAGGATATCGAGTTCTTATCCCAGAGACATCTTTTTAGTTGAGCGGCTCAACTCTTATGAGAACATCCTAACAAATAACATCCCTCCCAAGCTACCGATGAATTTTACAACAACTGAAATATATATTTTCGGTAAAGGCTGAGTGAAATTTAACCCATATGGTGATTTGCAACTTCTCTAGTTGTCCAATTTTCTGCTATTAAGCCTCTGCTATTAGCGCCATAGCATTCAATGAAGGATTTTGATGATGCAAAACAAGAGACTTCGACGCACATTCGCGAGCATTACAAAAAATTATCGAAGAAAATTAGTTGTGAAAAAACAAATGAATGTGAAGACTCAAGTGTCAAACGAAGATATCAAGTGTGCTCTTATAACTTAGAGCTCTCATTGTAAGAGTCTATAATTCAAGTACTATAAGCTCATATGACTCATCCACATTCATATAGATGTATTAGGGTTAAGTGATAAATGTTTTAATCTTTAAATCCTGTGTTTTATGGACTGAGACCGGCTAACCGGTCTCTGATACCGGCATACCGGTAACTCTGCTTTACCTTAGGAAGATTTGCATGCTCTCTGGAACTTGACTGCTTCATACCGGTTTACCTTATCTGTCAGTCTGGAGTTTGCATAGCTATTGG
Organism: Zanthoxylum bungeanum; assembly: GCA_019454045.1. Lineage (NCBI taxonomy): Eukaryota > Viridiplantae > Streptophyta > Magnoliopsida > Sapindales > Rutaceae > Zanthoxylum > Zanthoxylum bungeanum. The sequence continues at coordinate 512,137 of SKCR01027987.1, forward strand.
AACCGATACAGATCATATCGGTTCCCATACCGATCAACTAGTCACCATACCGGTCAGTAATCCGGTATGTGCGCTTTAATCTTCAACGGTCAAATAGTGTAACGACCGGAAATTCTGACTACTGACACACTGTGAGACGAGTGTCACATAATATAAATTATGATGGGAAACATATACCTTCGTGAGATGACTATCGGTAAATTCTTTGAAAATCCGATATTAGACAATACGATGTTCCACTACAGACAGCCCATGGTATTTGGGCCGTAACTTTCTCATACGAACTCCGCATTTTATAAATTGTATATCTTCGGAAAGCTGAGATCGAGATCTACAACTTTTATGTTGAACAGTTTTCCCAATTAGGAACAGAAATAGGTCAAAAGTGCAAATAAAAGATTCAGATGAATATTAATTTCGGACCCAAATGGAAGGATCTCAAATTTTCTCCAAAATTCCAAACTTTTCTCCAACCTTCCAAATATCAAATGACTCCTACCATATAAAGGGTATACTATTCACCAAATTCACAAAATGAGAAGAAGAAAGGAAAGAAGAAATAAACTCAAATATCACAAAATAAGTATCAAAATAATCAAATATATTTACATTAAATATATGTATTATTGATGAGTGGTAATTATATCACTATTTCCCACTCATTTAACTTAGTATTTTGTATAGTTTCTTGATTTTTGTGAATATTTTGATGTGTTTTGTGTTATTTTGTAGATAAATAAAGTTTCAGGACATTCTGGAGGTGATTTGGGGCCAAAATAGTGAAAAACAGACAAAATGGCATTTTCGTCATTTCGTGCATCGCGACGACTAACATGCGACGCAAGTCTGCTAACGTGCGCCGGGTCCACGTGTCAGAATCTGAGAAGTTTGACTTTGCTAACGCGCGTCGTGCCACGTGTCACCATCACAGCCGATCTGCTAACGTGCGTTGTGCCACGTGTCATCATCCTACGGTGCCGACAATCTCCATCACCACGTGTCGCCACGTGTCACTCCACCTGTCAGCCACGTTATCGTCCACATCACCAGTTGACCGAGTCAATGTGCCACGTCACCGCCACGTCATCATCAGCCAATCACAGTGTGCCACGTGTCATCATTCTATAGTGCCGACAGTCACTATCGCCACGTGTCGCCACATCAGCGCCACGTCAGCATAATCATTGAGTGTCAGCCGCATTGCCACGTGTCACCTTATCACATTATCCGCAATCGCCACGTGTCAGATAAGAATCCGAAGCCAACCAATCAGAAGATGCCATGTCAGCGCGTCGCGACGCAAGAAGAAACCTGCGCGTCGCGACGCGTGGCACTTATGGAAGCCTATAAATAGAGCTCGAAATTTCAGTTTCAGATGTACCTTCCTCTCTGAATTCTCTTATGTAAATATGGAGTTTTCTATCTAGTTTATTTTAAATTTTAGTTTTGTAATTAATTTTAATTGCGTTCTGTAATAATAGTAATTTACTTTTTTTTACTTTTACAGTTTTTACTATTCAACATGAGGAGGTAACTTCCCCCTGCTGTAATTCTTTTACTATTGCTATTTAGATTAATCTCCCTTAAATATAATATATTCACTATTTAAAATATTGACTTAATGAGGATACCGCTATATTGGTCGGTTGGTAATTCATTTTAAACTGGTTTAAACCTGACTAAGCAAGGATACCGCCAGATTGGTCGGTTGGTACTTAAATTTTCTTACCGCCTATATGGCAGGTTTATTTTTGTACCGTCTTTATGGCTGGTTGGACTTAATTTGACTTAATCAGGTTACCGCATATATGGCTGGTTGGTAAAATCATCACAAGTTAATATATTATATTAAGAGAGATATCTAAATAGTAAATAATAAAAGTTGATCCTTTTACCTTAACATTTTATTTTATTGTAATTTACTTTTCAGCTTTTACTTTCCCGCAATTACTTTTCAACATTTTTACTTTATGTCTTTTACTTTTAAGTTTTTACTAGCTCTAGTTATGTGTCGTAACTAAGTTAGTTATCTGGGGTTGTGATGAATTCTAATATCACCGGTTTATATGGGGTTATTTTATAGTTTGGGTAATTTAAAGGTTTACTTATTAAGTCTTAAGCTTAATGCTTCTTGTTGTCTGATCACCAATAAGATTGATGTGGTAAATCTAAAATAAACTTGACAAATGAATTTTAGGTTTCAGCCTTAGACTTAATAGCCCACGATCTTCCTTGAGGATAGATAACCCTTTACTAGATTTTCTTACAGGATAGACATATACCTGTCTGGCGGGGGTAGCCATAATTGGAGCTTAAACTTAATGAATCCAGATAATTTGGTTGACATAGACATATGGTTCAATTGGGTTAAACTGGGTATTTGCGTCTGACCATCGACATAGGCTTTCACATAATTTAGTGTTACAAGTTAGTAAACCGATTTATTACACAACCATGAAATAACCACTTCATCTTTTTAAAGATATTAGAAAGATTCACAACCCTAGATAGTTTCCTAATATTGAATTTTCTTAAACCTACTTTCGTGCAATTTTATTTACTTGTTTTTATTTTTTAGAATCATCACCATTTCAAATCAATCAAATAACCTGTTAGATACTAGTAATCATTTGACCTCATAAAATTAATAGATTAGGTATTAAGTCCTCGTGGGATCGATACTTTTTATACTACTTGAACGATACGTGCGCTTGCGTTATACGCGTGTGTGTAAGCACCGGTCAAGTTTTTGGCGCCGTTGCCGGGGACTTATTTATCTTTTACTATTAGTTTAGGGGTTAGATACGTTACTTGTATCTAATTTCTTTTTACTTATTATTACTGTTTTCTTATGTTTCAGGTTCTCAGAAACTACATGAGACGAACCAGATCTTTGAACTCCGACCGCTTGACCCAGAGATTGAAAGAACCATCAGACAGTTGAGAAGGGAAATGCGAGAAGGCCAAGAAGCAATCATTAACATGGAACCTGAACCTTTGAACGTTGCACCACCGATTCCCATTCGAGAAAGAACCATTTCGGTGGTTGACGGACTCATTTCTTGTATTGTACTTCCTCCTTACTAGTAAATGCGGGTGACATCAAAACATGCATCCAGATGATTCAGCAGTCAGTACAGTTTGAGGGAAATGCAACTGAAGATCCTAATGCCCACATCAGCAACTTCCAGAAAGTTTGTGGTACTTTCAATTACAACCGAGCAGCTGAAGAAACAATGAGACTGCGGGTTTTTCCATATTCCCTGAAAGACAGAGATAAAGCTTGGCTACATTCGTTACCAGCAGGTTCCATCACAACTTGGAACACTCTAGCCACCAAATTCCTTGCAAAGTACTTTCCACCGGCCAGAACTGCAAAGTTGAGAAATGACATCACATCCTTCGTGCAACAAGATTCATAATCCCTTTGCGAAGCTTGGGAAAGATTCAAAGATTTACTCCGGAAATGTCCTCATCATGAGATCGCAAAGTGGCTACAAGTCCAAACCTTCTACAATGGACTTTCTGGAATAATGAGAACCACAATTGATGCTGCTGTTGGAGGAGCTTTGATGGCAAAAGGAGAAGATCAAGCCTGGGACTTAATTGAAGAAATGGCCAACAACAATTCTTTATGGCCAACAGAAAGGAGCATGATCCAAAGAATTGCAGGAATTTATGAAGTTGAAGCCAACACAACACTGAATTCCAAGCTGGATGTGATTTGCAAAAAATCTGGAAACTCTTAACATGAAAGTTAATGGTGGATCCACAAGTTCACCATATGGAGGAGCACCAGAACCAAACCAACTTGAAGAGACGGTGAATTATGTCAACAATTTCAACAGACAGGGGAACAATCCATATTCCAACACCTACAACCCAGGATGGAGGAATCATCCCAATTTTTCATGGAGCAACAATTCAGGACAAAAGAACAATCCACCACCTGGATTCCAACAGCAGAACTATCCACCACCAGGATTTCAACAACAGAACAAAGGCCAAGAACATGAAAAAGAACCAGAAATGAAAGAATGGATTGTAGAGATGTTCAAAAAGCAACAAGCAGCATATAATGCTATCTTTCAGAGCCAATCTGCTTCCATCAAAGCACTGGAGAATCAAATCGGACAACTGGCCAATGCTCAAAGTTACAGACCGCCAGGTAATCTTCCCAGCAACACAGAACCCAATCCAAGGAACCGAGGGAAGGAGCAATGTCAAGCCATCACCTTGAAAAGCGGTACTGAAATCAACAAAGATGTTGGAATCAAGGCAATAATTGAAGAAGTTCCAAAAGATGTAGTTCCACAGAAGGAGGAAAAAGAAGCAAAGGAAAAAGAAAGAGATCAGATCACTCCACCTCTACCTTTTCCACAGCGACTTCAGAAAAACAAACTAGACAAGCAGTTTGCTCGATTCCTGGAGGTGTTCAAAAAGCTGCACATCAACATTCCATTTGCAGAAGCCTTGAAAGAAATGCCCAACTATGTAAAATTCATGAAAGACATTCTTTCACGAAAACAGAGATTGAGAGATTACGAGATAGTAGCATTGACGGAAGAATGCAGTGCCATTATTCAGAGGAAACTTCCCTCAAATTTGAAAGATCCTGGCAGTTTCAGGACATTATGGAGGTGATTTGGGGCCAAAATAGTGAAAAATAGACAAAAGAGCATTTTCATCATTTCACGCGTCGCGACGCGCAGGCTTCGTCGCGACGCCTAACGTGCGCCGCAAGTCTGCTAACGTGCGCCGGGTCCACGTGTCAGAATCTGAGATGTTTTACTTTACTAACGTGCGCCGTGCCACGTGTCACCATCACAGCCGATCTACTAACGTGCGATGTGCCACGTGTCATCATCCTACGGTGCCGACAATCTCCATCACCACGTGTCGCCATGTGTCACTCCACCTATCAGCCACGTCATCATCCAAATCACCAGTTGACCGAGTCAACGTGCCACATCACTGCCACGTCATCATCAGCCAATCACAGCGTGCTACGTGTCATCATTCTATGGTGTCGATAGTCACTATCACCACGTGTCACCACGTCAGCGCCATATCAGCGCCATGTCATCGCCACGTCAGCATAATAATTGAGTGTCAGTCGTCTTGCCACGTGTCACCTTATCACCTTATCCGCAATCGCCACGTGTCAGATAAGAATCCGAAGCCAACCAATCAGAAGCTGCCACGTCAGCACATTGCGACGCAAGAAGAAACATGCGCGTCACGACGCGTGGCACTTATGGACGCCTATAAATAGAGCTCGAAATTTCAGTTTCAGATGTACCTTCCTCTCTGAATTCTCTGATGTAAATAAGGAGTTTTCTATCTTGTTTATTTTAAATTTTAGTTTTGTAATTAATTTTAATTACGTTCTGTAATAATAGTAATTTACTTTTTTTTACTTTTACAGTTTTTACTATTCAATATGAGGAGGTAACTTCCCCCTGCTAGGGTGAAAGGTAATTCTTTTACTATTGCTATTTAGATTAATCTCCCCTAAATATAATACATTCACTATTTAAAATATTGACTTGATAAGGATACCGCTATATTGGTCGGTTGGTAATTCATTTTAAACTGGTTTAAACCTGACTAAGTAAGGATACCGCTAGATTGGTCGATTGGTAATTAAATTTTCTTACCACCTATATGGCAGGTTTATTTTTGTACCGCCTTTATGGCTGGTTGTACTTAATTTGACTTAATCAGGTTACCGCATATATGGCTGGTTGGTAAAATCATCACAAGTTAATATATTATATTAAAAGAGATATCTAAATAGTAAATAATAAAAGTTGATCCTCTTACCTTAGCATTTTATTTTATTGTAATTTACTTTTCAGCTTTTACTTTACCGCAATTACTTTTCAGCATTTTTACTTTATGTCTTTTACTTTTAAGTTTTTACTAGCCCTAATTATGTGTCGTAACTAAGTTAGTTATCTGGGGTTGTGATGAATTCTAATATCACCGGTTTATAAGGGGTTATTTTATAGTTTGGGTAATTTAAAGGTTTACTTATTAATTTTTAAGCTTAATGCTTCTTGTTGTCTGATCACCAATAAGATTGATGTCGTAAATCTAAAATAAACTTGACAAATGAATTTTAGGTTTCAGCCTTAGAATTAATAGCCCACGATCTTCCTTGAGGATAGATAACCCTTTAATAGATTTCCTTACATGATAGACATGTACCTGTCGGGCGGGGGTAGCCATAATTGGAACTTAAACTTAATGAATCCAGATAATTTGGTTGACATAGACATATGGTTCAATTGGGTTAAACTGGGTATTTGCGTCATACCATCGACAGAGGCTTTCACATAATTTAGTGTTCCAGGTTAGTAAACCGATTTATTACACAACCATGAAATAACCACTTCATCTTTTTAAAGATATTAGAAAGATTCACAACCCTAGATAGTTTCCTAATATTGAATTTTCTTAAACCTACTTTCGTGCAATTTTATTTACTTGTTTTTATTTTTTAGAATCATCATCATTTCAAATCAATCAAACAACCTGTTAGATACTAGTAATCATTTGACCTCATAAAATTAATAGATTAGGTATTAAGTCCTCGTGGGATCGATACTTTTTATATTACTTGAACGATACGTGTGCTTGCGTTATACGCGTATGTGTAAGCGCCGGTCAATTATATTTACATTAAATAATCAAAATAAATTTATTAATTATAAATATTAAATATCACAATTTGACATTTAATAAATGGCTGAAAGATCCCAAACGCATGTATTATCCTTTAACCATTAAACGACTTGTAAATAATCATTATTATTTACAAAAGCTGCCCTAGTGCTCTACGAGTATGTTTCATTAGTGAGACTCTCTAGGTTCAGATATATCCGTCACGAAATCTAATTTCGTGTCCATAATCCACTCACCTATTAATTATGACGAACAAGGATAAACTCTCTGAGCCATATAGGTCGAGGCCATCGCATACGTATAATTCATCTGTCACTGATATTTGGATTATCCCAGAGATATAGATAAAAACGTCAAATCTCTATAGGTATAATCCCATCGACGATTCTATTAGCAATCTCTTAATAACACTTAGAACTTACTTCTACAGTATACCATGGGCCCTGTAAGTTAGTCTTAGACATGCCACAAGATCACTAAAATGATTTGTGTGTGAATATTAATTAACTTTGCATAAAAAAACTTACAAGTATCAGATGTTGGATTTCAAAAATTCCTTGTATGTTGATAAAGTTCCAAGCTTTGTTGAATGATTCCAACCCAATGGTGAGTTTCCCTATCACATCTTAAGACTCGTTAAGTGCTAGCTCACTTGATTTTTGAAGAAAAATCAATGGAGGAAGAACCCTAGGTTCACGGCAAAAGCAAGGAGAGAATATAGAGTTTTTTAAGTTTTTGATATTTTGTTTCTAAAAAAAAATTACCAAAATCAACTTCCAAAAATTTGTATATATCTTTTAAAAAAGGAAAAAGCAAAGTGTGTTGAGCAAGTTTGGAATAATTGCTCTCAACCACTTCCATCACCAAAAAGGTGACTAGTGATGTAAGTGAAATGGGTCCCACTTTAAATTCAGAATTTGATTGGGTTACACAACATACTTTGGGCCCAGATTCGTTTAATCCGATTAAACAAATTTTCCGTCGTAACGTAATTAAATTAAATAATAATGTCTAGCAAAATTATTACGAAAGTCGCTTGCGAATTAATTCCAAATTAATTCGTTCGCCCGAATTAAAATCCAATTTTAATTCCGCATTGAAATCTGATTTCAATTAATATATCTAATATATTATTTAATCGATTAATTCCAAATTAATCGCGTTCTCTCTTCTATTAGAATTTTATCCCAGATAAATTATTGTCTTAATTAATTACAGATTAATTTTCTCTCTCTTAAAATTAATCCTAGATTAATTCTGTTTGAGTCAAATATCATCAGTGAATCTTTGGGAAGCGACCCAAGAGATCCTTGGATATGTTGGCAGTAAATACGGTTGTCAGACTATCCGAACACGTGCGTACCTGTACCATGTTCTTACCGATTTACAAGACATGGTTGGCTTCTAGCAAAGCACCGTGCCTACCCAATTCTCTAGAAATATTCAACGAAGAATTTATAATCTATATCAAGCATAGTATACTATGTATTGCGTATTACGATCCAGTATCTGATGTCACATGCTAGGCCTGGGGTTGGAATTGTGTCTGCCCCGTACGAAGCTTATATCGGATCACTAGCAACTAGTCTCTTTAATCGGATAATCATGACCTAGTCATACTATCCTGATAGCTGCAGCATATTAGAGTACTAGTTCTATATCCCTGCGTGATCATCTTCTTAATATGACTGAAGTAATACTTCCATCTTGACATCACACCCAATACACTACGATTCTCAGTAAACCCAGAAGAGGCGTACACAGAACCTGTTAAAGCCCCGGACGACCAAAACCAAAGCGTACTGATTGTCGTAAGTATTAGCGTTGCAAGTCTCAGGTTAAGACCACATACATCTACCCTGATTCGGATTCCCATAGACATATAGTCATACTACCAATGAGATTCTGAGAGGTCTATCCAGAGCGAAACTCTTCCTGATCCAACGGCTAACAGAACCTCTTATCACACTTGCATAAGTATCTTATACTTAAATATATGAGAACTATTCCGTTAAGCTTCCATAACGTGCACAAGTGTAATGCTAGTCTATTACGCATTATCGATGTCTAGTCTCGATAATACTACGACTATGGATATTTAACGATTAAACCATTCATGGATTGATACTGTCTCATATCTTATTAATCCAGAACTAATCATAAGGCCTTTTATCATTTATATATATTCAAGTAATCTAATTACAAAATGATAAAATAACAATTTCCTTTGTCACATAGTTAATTTGTACAAAAACCATAATGTCTTTTACAAATAGTGATGCTATGGGTCACAATTGTCCAACAATCTCCTACTTGGCTCATATCCAATCACTCAAGTATCTAACACCTGAACTATGTACATGTCGCTCAAACTTCTGCTGAGAAATAGCTTTCGTCAGTGGATCTGTAATGTTGTCATCTGAAGCCATCTTTTCGATCTTCATATCGCCACAATGTATGATCTCACGAATCAAATGGAAACGTCGAAGTACATGCTTGGATCGTTGATGAGACCGTGGTTCCTTAGCCTGCACTATAGCCCTGTTATTGTCACAATAGAAAAGGAACGGGCTCAGCTGCTAACGAAACTACTCCTAATCCGATTAGGAATTTACGGATCCAAAATCCAATTAGGAATTTACGGATCCAAACTGCCTCTTTTGCTGCCTTAGCTGCAGCGATATATTCCGCTTCTGTTGTTGAATCAGCAACAGTCTCTTACTTGGAAGATTTCCAGCTCACTGCTCCGTTGTTCAAACAAAATATATACCCAGATTGTGACTTAGAGTCGTCTTTATCGGTTTGGAAACTTGCATCGGTGAACCCAATCACCTCAAGTTCTCCATCTCCATAGACTAAGAAAACATCTTTAGTTCGTCTAAGATACTTAAGGATGTTCTTAACAGCAATCCAGTGACCATCACCTGGATCAGCCTGATAGCGACTACATATGCTCAAAGCATATGAGACATCAGGTCGCGTACATATCATGGCATACATGATCGATCTGACTGTTAATGTCCTAGACGTGCCACGGGACCTCTAAGTGTGATTCGTGTGTGAAAATTACCAAATGAAGTTGCGGAATACTTACATTGGTTTGGATGAAATTCAAAACTTTTCTTTGAAGATGGAAGCTCCAAGCTTTCTTTTGGTGTTTCCAACATTTGGCTGAGTCACCCTATCACCTTGTTTGACTCCTTGAAGTGCTAGCTATCTTGTGTTTTTGCAACAAAAATTCATGGAGAGACAATGAAGCTCACGATTTTTGAGCTTTTTTGGAGAAGAAAGAGTTGATGTGAATGGTGAATTTAATGCACTTTCAAAGTTGACCAAATTAATTTACAGTGAGGTTGAGTGTTGGTATTGGTTTGAGTGTAATATAAGCAAAGCCAAGCTTACTTTTATTAAATCAAACCCATGATTTTAAGCCTAACCACTTCCATCACATGTCTAACATGTTGATGTAAGTGAAGTGGGTCCCACCACTTTTAAATTCCAAATTTAAGTCGGCTAACACAACACGAAACTTCGCTCGGGCCCGGGTTTGTTTAATTTCGAATAAACAAATTTTTCGTTACGACGTAATTAAATCCAATTTAATTAAATAATAGTGCCTAGTAAAATTATTACGAAAGTCGCTTGCGAATTAATTCCAAAATAATTCGTTCGCTTGAATTAAAATCCAATTTTAATTCCGCGTTGAAATCCAATTTCAATTAATATATCCAATATACTATTTTATCCATATTAAATAAATTAAATAGTAAAATCCAATTTAACTATTATATTTACTTTGCAGATTAATTCCAAATTAATCGCGTTCTCTCTTCTTCACGAATTAATCCTAGATTAATTCCTACCGCAATCAATCCCATATTAATTTTATCTCTCATAATTAATCCTAAATTAATTCTGTTCGAGTCAAATGTCATCGGTGAATCTTTGGGAGGCGACCCAAGAGATCCCTGGATATATTGGCAGTAAATACGATTATCGGACTATTCGAACACGTGCGTACCCGGTATCACGTTCTTACCGATTTACAAGACATGGTTGGCTTCTAGCAAAGCACCGTGCCTACCCAATTCTCCAGAAATATTCTTTTAAGGAATATATAATCTATATCAGGCGTAGTATACATAGTATTACGTATTACGATCCAGTATCGGATGTCACATTCTAGGCCTGGGGCTGGAGTTGTGTCTGCCCCGTACGAAGCATATATCATATCACTAGCAACTAGTTTCTTTATGATCAGAAAGTCATAACCTAGTCATACTTCCCCGATGGCTATAGCACTATAGAGTACTAGTTCTGTATCCCTGCGTGATCATCATCTTCATATGACTGAAGTGATACTTCCATCTTGACATCACACCCAATACACTACGATTCTCAGTATACACAGAAGAGGCGTACACAGAACCTGTTAAAGCCCCGGATGACCAAAACCAAAGTATATTGATTGTCGCAAGTATTAATGATGCAAGTCTCAGGTTAAGACCAAATACACCTACCCTGATTCGGATTCCCATTGACACATAGTCATACTACCAATGGGAGTCCGAGAGGTCTATCTAGAGCGAAGCTGTTCCCGTACCATCGGTAAACAGAACCTCCTATCACACTTGCATGAGTATCCAATACCCAAACATATGAGAACTATGTCGTTAAGCTTCCATAACGCGCACAAGTGTAATACTAGCCTATTTCGCATTATCGATGTCCAGTCTCGATAATACTACGACTAGGGATATTTAATGATTAAACCTTTCGTGGATTAATATTGTCTCATATCTTATTAATCTGGTACTAATCATATGGACTTTTATCATTTATATATCCAGATAATCCAATTACAAATGATAAAAGAGCAATTTCCTTTGTCACATAGTTAATTTTGTACAAGAACACCATGTTCTTTACAAAATAGTGATGTTATGGGTCATAATTATCCAACACCGACTGCAGAATCGAACAGGATCTGACCCATGATATCTCTCTCATCTTGAGTTTTAGGAAATTTGTCCTTAGATAGAGAGACGCCATGTGACACTGGAAGCAGTCCCCTCTTAGATTGATCCATGTTGAATCGCTTCAACACTTTGTTAATATACGAGCTCTGAGAGAGTCTAAACAGCTTTCTGAATCTATCCCGATAGATCATTATTCTCAGAATAAAGGCTGCTTCTCCCAGATCTTTCATGAAGAATTTTAATGAAAGTCAAACTTTCACAACGTAAAGGACAATGAATGTCAGTGCGCTCCCACTAATCTTCTTATATACACAAGAATCATCTTCGTTTTGAATGAAATCATATTCTTTTATGATCTCATCAAAATGTTGGTTCCAAGAACGTGATGCTTGCTTCAATCCATAAATGGATCGATTTAACTTGCAAACCTTGTTTGCATGTTTTGGTATAACAAAACCGTCAGGTTGTTGCATATAAATATCCTCCAAAAGGTTTCCGTTAAGGAAAGTGGTTTTGACGTCCATCTGCCATATTTCATAATCGAAATATGCAGTAATAGCAAGCATTATCCGAATGGATTTAATCATGGCAACATGTGAAAAAGTTTCATCGTAATCGACACCATGTCGTTGACAATAATAGCGCAAAGGTATTGTTTGCATGTTTTGGTACAACAAAACCATTAGGCTGTTGCATATAAACATTCTCCAAAAGGTTTCCGTTAAGGAAAGTGGTTTTGACGTCTATCTGCCATATTTCATAATCGAAATATGCAGTAATATGAAGCATTATCCGAATGGATTTAATCATGGCAACCGGTGAAAAAGTTTCATCGTAATCGACACCATGTCGTTGACAATACCCTTTCGCTACAAGCCTAGCTTTGTACGTTTGTATGTTGCCATCCATGTCTGTCTTCCTCTTAAAGACCCATTTACAACCAATCGACTTAACGCCTTCTGGTACATCAACCAATGTCCAAACTTTGTTGGTATACATGGAATCCATTTCAGACTTCATGGCATCTTGCCATAAAGCGGAGTCAATACCTTGTATCACTTCCTCATACGTAGCTGGCTCATTATCATCAATAAGATTAATATCTACATGAGGTGAGATCAGAAACCCATACCTATCAGGTTGTTTTCTGACTCTCTCTGATCTACAAGGTTCTTGTGTATTAGAAGATTTTGGTACAGTCTCATCCCTTTTGAACTGTTCGTGTTCAGTTAGGAAGTCGGGACCAAGAATAATATCACTACGATTTTCATCGAGTTCTACTTTCCTCCCACTTACCACTGCATTTAGGAATTCCTTTTCAAGGAAAATCGCATGGAGAACAACAAATACCTTGTTCTCTTGTGGGTTATAGAAGTAATATCCTTTGGTTTCCCTATGATAACCTACAAATAGACATTTATCCGATTTGGGTTCTAGTTTGGTAACCATCCAAACGTTTAACGTATGCCAAGCATCCCCAAATCTTCAGGAATGAGAAACCCGGTTTCTTTCCTGTCCATATTTCATATGGAGTCTGTCCAACAGACTTTGAAGGAACCTTATTCAAAATAAGTATTGCACTGTTCAATGCATATCCTCATAAGTAAATTGGTAGCTCAATGCGACTCATCATTGACCTTACCATGTCCAACAAAGTTCAGTTTCTCCGTTCGGACACATCATTTAATTGAGGTGTTCCAGGAGGAGTACACTGTGAAAAAATACCATATTCTTTTAAGTAATCGAGAAACTCATTCCTTAAGTATTCTCCACCACGGTCCGATCGTAATGTTTTAATACTTTTGCCGGTCTATTTTTCTACTTCGTGTCGAAACTCTTTGAATTTCTCAAAAGTTTCCGACTTGTGTCTCATAAGATACACATAACCATAACACGATGCATCATCCGTAAAAGGTTACGAAGTATTCATATCCACCTCTAGCTTGGTAGACATGGGCCCACATACATCACTATGAACGAGGGCTAACAGTTCGGTGGCTCGAACACCTTTACCGCTAAAAGGCGTTTTAGGCATTCTGCCTAATAAATAAGATTCCCAGACGCCATATGAATTAAGATCAAATCCGTCCAAGTATCCACTCTTCGAAAGTGTGGATATACGAGTCTTGTTAATGTGTCCCAGACGACAACGCCACATATAAGTTTTATATGTTTTACTCATTTTGAGCCTTTTTTGTCATGTTATATGTTTGAGATTCATTTATATTCAAAATATAAAGACCATTAATAGCATCAGCTGTACATATCTCAAAATCATTTTTATAAACAAAACACCCAGTGTTTCGGAATACAAAAGTGTACCCACTTTGTGTCAAACAAGATACAAAGATAATATTTCTAGTTAAACTAGGTACATGATAACAGTCTGATAAAGTAAGTTCATGCCCCGAGGGTAGTTCCAAAATATAGGTCACTACAGCTAAAACAGCGACTCTGGTCCCGTTTCCAACTCGTAGGTCAATCTCTCATAAGGCCAGTCTCCTGCTAATCCGCAGATCCTGCACATCAGTACATATATGAGAACCACATCCAGAATCAAAAATCCAATTTTTAAAACTAGAAGTAGACATGTTTATTTCAATAACAAACATACCTGAAGCCGGAGCCTTGCCAGCCTTCACTTCCTTCATGTGCGCCTTGTACTCACGGTAGTCACGTTTCCAGTGACCCCGTTTTCCACATGCAGGCAGACATCTTGGGATTTGTCATTTTCCTTCCCAGAAGACTTTGATGATTTGGCCTTGCCCTTTCTTTTCTTCTTCTTCACACCTCCAGAAGCCTTCGGCCAAGCCTTGTCCTTCTGAGATGTCGAAGCGAAGTGCGCCTCGCGCTTCTTGCCCTTCAGAAGCTCTGGCTCTGCCTATTTCAGCATCACTATCAACTCTCCAAGAGTCTTCTCTTGGTTCATCATATTTTAGTTCATGGTGAACCCGCCCCAGCAGTCAGGCAGAGACTGTAAGATCAAATCAATGGAAGTCTCAGCCTCAAAGGTTATGCCCAGCTGACATAGCTGTTCGATGTCAGCAATCATCTGCGACACATAGTGCTCGACAGATGTACCCTCTGACATGCGTGAGCGAAAGAGCTTCTTTTTCAATTCATACTTCTGAGATCTAAGGTCAGATTTATGAAGGTCCTTCAATTTCAACATCATGTTGTAGAGATCCAATCCCTTGTTTTGACGACGAAATTGAGGGGTCATTGCGGCAAGCATGACGGACTGAACAGTTGAGTTGCCATTACTGTGAGTCTTCCAAAGCTCATGATCAACAACCCGCTCATGTCTAGGCTCAGGCCCGAAAGATCTGTCTAATACATAGATCAGCTTCTCGACTCCCAAGAAAATCCTGAGATTCATCTCCCAATCTGGAAAATTGGCGATGTTAAAGACATTATCGCCCATGATGATGTCTCTAACGCTAATCTTTCCAGTCATTTTGATTGCAATAGTCTAACTATTCAATCAACGATATTAGGTATAATCAAATGTAATGATTACTATAGTCCAACTATATAATCAACTACAAATGAAGTTATGGTACAGTCCAACTGTTCAAAGAAAACAATAAAATATTAGTCCAACTAATAAATATATATAATGACGAAAATAAAACGCGTATTTAGCAAGTATTAAACGAAATTGCAAATTTAATACTGGCCTCCCACTATTTTTCGGCGAGCCTCTAACCCTCTGTTGAGTACTCGGGAAACCCAGTTTCCTAGTGGGCTAGGATCCCGTTAAATAGCACACAACCTTGACTTTGGCTAACAAGCTGTATGAAACTTAACTAGGTAGATCTCTAAGATCAATTGGATCTCATCCAATTCTTAGATCCGGTAGGTGGACCTCCAAGTCCAAATATATATCCAATATATATCCTAACCTTTTTTCATCTGAATCAACTAAGCCTTGACTTTGGCTCAACAAGCTTAATGATTCCAGTTAAGCGCGACCCATTGACAGTGGGAAAGCTTCGTAATCCACATCGATGTACAGAAGTGACCTTGACTTTGGCCAACAAGTCACAACTGCCCAAGACATGCGATATATAACAAAGCCTTTGTGGTTCAAACACATCCGCGATGGACAATGATCTTGAGTTTGGCCAACAAATCAAAGCCAATCTTGGATCTTGAGAGAAAACCACTCAATGGAAGGAAAACGCTTAATGTTAAAGTGAGGGTTTTTCGGGTAAATTGGCAATCAATTTACTATCTTTGATTAGGTCTCATCATACACCCTTAAGCATGCTTTCTAAAAGCATAATAAGGCAAGCATAAATTAATAATGATTTACAAATGGATATATAACAATTTGTTCCTGGAACAAATCTCTCAATTTCCTCTCTCCCGCTAGCACTATTCTTACTTCTACCCAATTACATAATACATTAAAGAAACCTCATTTACATCGATGGGAATTGGTGAGAAGAGAAATACAAAGAGTAAAGAGATAATAGGCTGGACACGCAGGTCCAATTTAATAAATTCTAAATTTATTACAATAATTTCCAAAATTGCCCCTACCCTTTATAATATCCATATGATATACATTATTCATACAATACATCCAAGTATTCACACAAAACATGTTATTCAATCAATCTAATCCAATTAATTAATCTTTGAATTAATGACCATCCAATGTTCATACAACGATTTGATTTACGCGAGTCCAACTCGTTTAAGAATAAATACTCAAAGTACGTATTCTTGAATTATATTGAATTACAATTTTAAATCTAATTCAAATTGTTTCCAATATTAATTTGTATTTAATTCCAAATTAAATAATTACACTTATTTTAGTGTCTTTTAGACTTAGATTCTAAATCTAATCTAAATGGGTCTCAAAGGCCCAATTAGTATCCAATACTATTTTAATTAAAGTCCAATGGGCTTTCAATTAATTCTTTAGGCATGGGATTTGGCCATTATGGATCCAATCCAAGATGCCAATGCCCAATTAGGAATTACCCTTTGCCAAAAAATCAATTTTGGTCCATTAGGCCCAATTAAATTTTAAAAGGCCCAAAAGTCATATTTGGACTTTATGGAAATGGTTTTAGGCCCAATTTGGATATAATCCAATTGTCCAAAACCATGCTTGGTCCAACCAAGCCCATTAAGCCCAAATACAACAAATTAGCCCAATCCAATTTAAAGACTAATTTATTCTAAGATAATATTCCAAATATCACATTATTTTATATTAAAGTGTAATTAACACAATTAATTTATTAATCTAATATTTCCAAAATATTAATTAATCAAATTAATCATGCTGAATTATCCAACTCATGTCCAACACAAATTGAAGCAAAATCAATCTATAACATGCTTCACACTCCACGGCAATAGGGCACAAAATAATACTCAATTTGATTTCAATCCAATTAAATCAACATACAAGATTTATTTCATGCTTTAAACTTATCTAATAGTCTAAAATCAAAAATTACCATGATTGTATAAGGGTTCATTTTCGGCCAAGCTCAAGAATTTGGGGAAAAATTAATCTAATCAATTTTCTCAATTCTTAGGACGCACAAATCCAATTAATCATCATCAAAGCACAACCAAGCAACCAATTTTGAAAAAATCATACTCCAAGCAAAAAATCCACAAATAAAGTATATAAACCATAAATATAAATCATGCTTAGATATGGCTAATGATACCATTGTAAATTAGTCCTAGACATGTCATAAGATCACTAAGATGATTTGTGTGTGAATATTAATTAAGTTTGCGGAAAAAAACTTACAAATATCGGATGTTAGATTTCAAAAATTCCTTGTTCGTTGATGAAGCTCCAAGCTTTGTTGAATGATTCCAACCCAAGGGTGAGTTTCCCTAACACCTTTTAAGACTCTTTAAGTGCTAGCTCACTTGATTTTTGAAGCAAAATCAATGGAGGAAGAACCCTAGGTTCACGGCAAAAGTTGTTGGGGTTTTATTAGGAATTACAAGGTTAGCGCAGCGGAACGCGGAAAAACGATTTCTCCGATTTCAAAAATTTTCTTGGAACAATTAAATAAACTTATTTATTTAATTAACCAATACTTAAATTATGAAATATAACCCAAGAAATCATATTTTTTTTTAATTACAAAATTACCCCAAACTTTTGTAAATTAATTATTTTAGTTTTAAATATGTCAATTACATATTTAATTAATTCCAAATTAATCCCAAAATAATTTTTACAAGTTTGCTACAAAACCAGAAAATTTTTCCAGAATTGCGCCACTGTCCAGATTTTTCTGGAATTTACAAAACAGCCCGGAATTTTAATTAATTGTAATTTGTCCCAATTTGTTCAAAACACATCAAGATCAAATCCAATTAATCCCAAATTTTACATGCATCAAATATACATCAAATTAAAGCATATATATGAAAATCCCCAAAATTTGAGTGGGTTAAGAACCCTAATTTCATAAACTACTCAAATTAGGCAATTTACACTAAATTAAAGAAATTCAATACTTTAATCTTCAAATTACCACACCAATTAATTCTCACCATCATTAAATTAATCAAGAACAATTCTAGGCTAATTATGAATGGCTAATTAACTCTAGAATAGCAACTTTAATTTTCTAATTAATTTATTAAGCTTAATTACATTAATAAGCAAATAAATTAATTCTACATGCATGAACACATCCAACAAGCATCCAAAAAATTTAATTACAAACTAAAAGAGTAGAGGCATGTTCTTAACAACACAATTGAAGCTAAGAATTTTTGAAACATTTTTCATGTAGGAAGAAATGTGAAAAGAACTTACAAAATCAAGCTTTTTGCCTTTGTTATTCTTTCTTTTCTTTTCTCACCAAAAATGCTCTCAATTCTTTCTTTCTAATTTTTTGTTGATCTTGCGTGTATCTTTGAAAAAATTGAAACAAAACCAATTTTGTAAATTTTCCAACACTGCCGTTTTTTTTTTTTGCCAAAAAAATAATCAACAATTAATTAGTTTTTGTTCAAAAGTAATTGGTCCACAATTTAACAAAATTAAAGATAACTTTTACCTTTAATAAAGTTAACTAAAATGTGTGCCAATGATAATTTGCCATTTCCAAACACATAAAGTTGATATCATTACTTAAGATATTTATTTTATAAATTAATTTAATTATTTAACAATTAAATAATTAATTAATAAATTTAAATATCTTAAATATATGTATTATATTTACAATAAATATCTCAAATACATATATTAATGATATAATTCAAATATCATAATTTGATATTTTATTAATGTGTATTTAATAAAATCAAGTATTAAATAAAATACACATCAATCTTGGAAATGACCGATAGGTCCCGAATGCATGTATTTTTCGTTTAACCATTAAACGAGTTATAAATAATCAGTATTATTCATAACAGTTGCCCTAGTGCTCTACGAGTAAATTTAATTAGTGAGACTCTCTAGATTCAGGCATATCCGTCATGAAATCAAATTTCATGTCCATAATTCACCCACCCGTAAATTATGACGAACACGAATAAACTCACTGAATCATACAGGTCAATGTCACTGCATACGTATAATCCCTCTGTCACAGGTATCCGAATTAATCCAGAGATACAGATACGAACGTCAAATCTCTATAGATATAATCACGTCGACGTTTTTATTAGCAATCCCTCAAATAACACTTAGACCTAATTTCTAAAGTGTACCACGGGCCCATGGATTTAACAGATTGCTAATTCCATATTGAATACCTATACTCTGTACACAGAGCTGACGGATCCTATCTTGATACACACAGAATATCCTGAGCATCAGTCCACACCCAACGAACAGACGAAGGTCTGATCTAAATAGATCGGTGACGTGACTGCCATCTAAGTGTGGAGGATAACTCAGATATCCACAGTGGTATCTCAAGTCAAAGAATCACTATGCTCACTCAACCCGAGAAGATTCTTATTGACGTTGTTGTACCATCCATTAAGAATCTTCGGTGAGTCGTTCAGTGTTGATCCGCTATAAACACCTACACGTCTTTACGAATCTCCAAGACTAATGGTTCACTAAGTACCAGTCCCTACGGGTTTACTTTACTGACCAAGACTAATGGTTCAATGTCAGTTGCGATGCTTTTGCAACAGTATCATAACCAATCATTCTAAGGTCGGTTACGTCTTTACCATATTAAAGAAGAAGTTATATAAAAGAAACTGTTCATTTTATTCATAATAAAACGTTACATTAGTATTTACATAGAAATACATAATAAAATTGGCGCTCAGAGCACCAACCCTAACAAAAGTAAAGAGAGAAGATAGAATTTTTTAAGTTTTTGATATTTTGTTTCTAAAAAACAATTACAAAGTCAACTTCCAAAAAGTTGTGTATATCTTTTCAAAAAAGAAAAGGCAAAGTGTGTTGAGGAAGTTTGCAATAATTACTCTCAACCACTTCCATCACCAAAAAGGTGACTAGTGATGTAAGTGAAATGAGTCCCACTTTAAATTCAGAATTTGATTAGGTTACCCAACACACTTTGGGCCTAGATTCATTTAATCCGATTAAACGAATTTTCCGTCGCGACGTAATTAAATATAATTTAATTAAATAATAATGCTTAGCAAAATTATTACGAAAGTCGCTTGCGAATTAATTCCAAATTAATTCGTTAGCCCGAATTAAAATCCAATTTTTGTTGGAATTCTCTAAGGTCCCAAGGATCAATTATCAAGCATGAAACAAGTGAATACAACAAAGGAGAATGGCGGAATCATACTCACATCGAACGGATTGGATGCTACGAAGAACAAAAAAACCATTTTCTGCCCTCCATAAAGCTCGGCAGTCCACTGTTTTTCTTCTTCCATTTTCGGCCATGGATGGTCCTCCATTGATGCTCCAAGCTCCAAGCTTATCAAGGTGATTCCAAGCTCATGAAGTGAGTTCCCTATCACCTTTGTATGTCTCCAATGGTGTGCTAGCACTAAGGAATTTTTGCCACAAAAACCCTTATTTTCTCACTACCTTTCACGGTGAAACCAGAAGAAAATTTCAGCCCCTTAGGCGTGTGAGAGGAAGAAGAAAGATAAGAGAGAGAGTGTTGGTTTTTGGCTCCAAAACCGTAAAAAATAGAGAGAGAATGGAAGTTGTGTATATGCCTTTTAATTTCCAAAATTAATTAAGCATATACCAAATTTCAATTTTCTAAAAGTCAAAGGTACAAGCCTTTTAACTTTCCAACCACCTCTATCACTATTCACATCAACTCACTCAATCAAGTAACAACTTGTCACAACACTCAAAGTGACATTTGATTTGACGCTTGATGTGACTAATGATTTGATGCTTGATGTGACTTGCGGGCCGCACTCGAATTCGAAATGCGAATGCGCTCGCAAACACTCTCGGACTCACGTTCGCTAATTTCAAATTAACGAATTTTCCGTTGCGACGTAATTAAATGATTATGCCTAGCAAAATCACTATTCACGTCGCTAACGAATTAATTCTAAATTAATTCGTTCGCCCGAATTAAAATCTAATTTTAATTCCGCGTCGAAATCCAATTTCGTTTAATATATCGAATATATTAATTAATCGATTAATTCCAAATTAATCGTTATCTCTCTTTAAATGATATTTTATCCCAGATAAAATATCTCTGTAATTAATCCCAGATTAATTTTCTCTCTCATCAAATTAATCCCAGATTAATAAAGTGCGAGTCATACGTCATCGGTGAATCTTCGGGAAGCGACCCATGAGATCCCCAGATATATTGGCAGTAAATTCGGTCGTCGGACTATCCGAACACGTAAGTACCAAGTACTACGTTTTACCGATTTACAAGACAAGGTTGGCTTCTAGCAAAGTGCCATGCCTGCCCAATTCTCCAGAAACATGCTTACAGGAATAAGCGATCTATATCAGGCGTAGTATACGTAGTATTGCGTATTTCGATCCAGTATCGGATGATCACGTGCTAGGCCTAGGGCTGGAATTGTGTCTGCCCCGTACGAAGCACATGTCAGATGTCTGGTGACTAGTCTCTATAATCGGATATACATGACCTTGTCATAATATCTCGATAGCTGCAGCATTTAAAAGAACCAGTCTCGTATCCTACGTGACCATCATCTCCACTATGACTGGAGTGATACTTCCGTCTTGACATCACACCCAATACACTACGATTCTCGATATACCCAGAAGAGGCGTACACAGAAACCGGTTAAAGCCTTGGACGACCAAAACCAAAGTATATTGATTGTCGCAAGTATTAGCGGTGCAACTCTCAGGTTAAGACCAAATACACCTACCCTGATTTCGGACTTCCATAGACACATAATCATACTACCAATGGAATTCTAAGGGGGTTTATCCAGAGCGAAGCTGTTTCTCGTACCATCGGTAAAACACAACCTCCTATTACACTTGCATGAGTATCCTATTCTCAAATATATGAGAACTATGCCGTTATGCCCTCACAACGCGCACAAGTGTAATACTAGTCTTTTACGTATTTATCGATGTCCAATCTCGATAATACTCTAACTAGGGATATTTAATGATTTATCCTTCGTGGACTGATACTGTCACATCCAGGAAAAAATCATAAGGACCTCATATCATTATATATCTTGGTGATCTAATACAAATGATAAGAGTGCAATCTCTTTTGTCACATAGTTAATTTGTACAACAACACCATGATCTGTACAAATAGTGACGCTATGGGTCATAATTATCCAACAATCTCCCACTTGGCCTATAGCCAGTCACTCGAGTGTCTGACACCCAAACTATGTACGGTCCGCTCAAACTGCTGAGGAAAGGCTTTCGTCAGCGGATTTGCATGATTATTATCTGATGCGATTTATTAGATCATCACATCGCCACGATATATGATCCGAACAAATCAGATGAATATCGAAGTATGTATCTGGATCGTTGATGAGACCATTAATTCTTTAGCCTGTGCTGACGCCTAGCTCAGCTGCTAACAAAACTATTCCTAATCTAATTAGGATTTATTGTCAACCCATAAGGCTTCTATTGCTGCTTCAGCTGCAGCAATAACCCACATTTGTTGTTTATTCGGTAACAGTATCTTGCTTGGAAGATTTCCAGCTCACTGTTCCGTTATCCAAACTGTATAGTACCGTTTTGTGACTTGTAGTAATTTTATCGGTTTAGGAAACTTGCTGCAGTGATCCTAGTCACTTCAAGTTCTCATTCTCCATAGACTAAGACAGCATCCTTAGTTCTCTAAGATACTAACGGATGTTCTTAACTTCAATCCAATGACTATCACTTGGATTGGCCTGTTTGTGAATCCATATGCTCAAAGCGTATAAGACACCAGGTCACGTACATTTTTCAATATACGGTTTCTCGGAGAGTTTTTATGAAAGCCAAGCTTTCACCGAATGTTTTTATGGAATATCATTTCCAAGAAATTACATGTCATCATTATTTTTATAGGACTTTTACTGTCAGTGCGCTCCCACTAATCTCCTTATATACACAAGAATCATGTTCGTTTTGAATTAAATCATAAACCATTATGATTACATCAAAACGATAATTCCAAGAACCTAATGCTTGCTTCAATCCAAACATGGATCGAATAAACTGCAAACCTTGTTTCCTTGTTATGGTACGACAAAACCGACAGGATGTTGTAAACATCCTCCAAAAGGTTTCCTTTTCAGGAAAATGATTTTCCCGTTAAGCTGACATATTTCATAAATGAAACATGCAGCATTAGCAAGCATTATCCAAATGGATTTACCGTGGCAACAGGTAAAAGGTTGAATCGTAATCAACACAATGTTGATAACGATACCTTTCCGCTAAAAGCCTAGCTTTATACGTTGGTATGTTGCATTCCATGTATGTCTTCCTTGAAGACTTATAAAGCACCAATAGGCACAATGTCTTGTGGTACATCAACTAGTATCTAAACTTGGTTGATTTACATGGAATCCATTTCGGACTCATGGCACTTTGCCATAATAGGGAGTCAATACCTTGTATCACTTCCTCATACGTAGTCAGTTGGTATTCCTCAAAAGATTAACATCTTTATAAGGTGAGATCAGAAACTCATACCCCAGGTTATTTTCTGACTCTCTCCGACTTACGTGGTTCTTGTGTATTCGAAGATTATGGGTATACTTTCATCCTTGATGAAATATTTATGTTCCATTAAGGAATGGGTGCCTTGAATAGTATTACTCTGATTTTCATCGAGTTTTACTATCCTCCCACTTACCACTGCATATCGGTATTCCTCTTAGAAAAACTGCATGGTGAGAAACAATCTAATTGTTCTCTAGTGAGTTGTATAAGTACTATACTTATGGTATCCCTAGGATAACCTACAATTGGCACTTATCCAATTTGGGTTTCAGTTTGGTATCATCCAAACGTATGCCTAGCATCCCAAATTTATAGGAATGAGAAACCCGGTTTCTTTCCCGTTCATATCTAATATGAAATCTGTCTAACAGATTTTAATGGAACCTTATTCTAAATAAGTTCTGCACTATTTATGCTTATCCGTTTGAAGGAAATGGTAGCTCAGAGCGACTCATGATTAACCTTATCATGTCTAACAAAATTCGGTTACTCATTGTTCGGACACACCGTCAAATGACGTGTTTCTGGAGGAGTCCTCATTGAAAGAATACTATACTCTTTCAAGTATATAAGAAACTTATTGCTTAAGTATTTTCCACTACGATCTAACCGTGACAATTTAATACTTTAGCCGATCTGTTTGTCTATTTTGTGTCGTAAACTTTAAGAGTTTGCGATTCGTGTTCTTCAAAAGAAACACATAACCATAACGCGATGCCACATCCGTAAAGGTCATGAAATATTCATATCCACATCTAACCAAGCTATACATGGGCCCACTTGCTTCACTATGAACTAGGGCTAACAGATTGATGGCATTTGCACTTTTACCCAGTAAAGGTGTTTTAGGCACTTTGCCCAATAAACTAGATTCGTAGACTTTATTTAATTGGAATCAAATTAGTCCGAGTACCCACTCTTCAAAAGTGTAGATATACGAGTCTTGTTTAATTGTGTCACAAACAACAATGCCACAAATTAGTTTCTTCTGATCAAATCAGTTTGAGCTGTTTGTTTGTCATGTTATACTTCTGAGATTTATTTATATTCAAAATATAAATTCTGTTATTCACATCTAATGTGTTTATCTCAATATTATCTTTATATAATGAAACACTTTAGTGTTCTAGAATATAAAGGTTCACCCGCAACGGGTTAACACTGATATAGAGATAATGTTTCTAGTCAAACTAGTTACATTATAACAGTTTCCTAATTTAGGTACAAACTCGGGGTTTGTTCCTAAAATAGGTATCTACGTTGAAACAGCGATTTTCGTCCCGTTTCCAATTCGCAGATGAATCTCAACTGAAGTCAGTATCCTGCTCATAGCAGATTCTGAACATCAGTATATATTTATGTACCACACTAAGTATTTAAAATCCAATTTTAATACTAGTAGTGACAAACATATTTGAAGTCAAAGCCTTGCCCGTCTTCTATTCCTTCATGTCTGCTTTGTCCAAACGGCAGTCACGCTTCCGCGATTCCGTTTGCCACAATCTTAGGCAGACATTTTAGGATATGTCATTTATCTTCCCAGAAGATTATAATGATTTTTCCTTTGCCCTTTTCATATTCCAGTAGCCTTTGGCCAAGCCTCGAGTTTTTAGAATATCGAAATGAAGTGCGCCTTGCGCTACTTGCCTATTGCAAACTTTGACTTTATCTCATTGAGAATAGTCACTAACTCTCCAAGAGTTATTATTTCAATTTTAGTACTTCTAAAATCTAAGTTAATAGATTTATGAAGATCCTTCAATTTCATTATCATACTTTAAGGATCTAATCCTTAGTTCTGATTCAGAAATTAAGGAGTCTACTGCGACAAGCTTAATGGATTAAGCACTAAAGTTATCATCACATGAATCTTCCAAAGATTATGCTCTACCTTTTGCTTAACTCCGGGCTTTGGGCTTAATATGTTATTTTATCCAATAAAGTAACTTATTAGTTTCCAGGACCATCCTGAAACTTTATTCCCAATTTGAAAAATAAACCATTTAAATACATTTTCCTTAGGATTATGTTTTAAATGTCAATCTTTCAATTATACTTGATTTAATAGTCCTATTTAATCAACGATTTAGGTACTATTTATTATAATGATTACTTTAGTCCAACTATTTAATCAACTATAATTAATAGATTAAAATCATTATATTGATTACTATAATCCAATTATAAAATCAACTATAATGAATAGTTTGAATACAGTCCAACTGTTAATTAAAACAACATTTAAATATTAGTCCAACTAACATTTAATTTATTTGACGAATGATATTTGTTTGAGAACGTATGGCAAGTAATTAAACGAATATTACAAATTCAATTCTTGTCTCCCACTATTTTTCGGCGAGCCTCTAACCCTCTGTCGAGTACTCGGGAAACCGTGTTTTCTAGTGGGCTAGGATCCCGTTAAATATCACACAATCTTGACTTTGGCCAACAAATTGTATGATAATTAACTAGGTAGATCTCTAAGATCAATTGGATCAAATCCAATTCCTAGATCCAGTAGGGGGACATCCAAGTCCGAAACATATATCTTATATATGCCAATATATTACCTAACCTTTTTTCCTCGAATCACTAAGCCTTGGCTTTGGCACAGCAAACTTAGTGATCCCAATTAAGCGTGACCCATTGACCATGGAAAGCTTCGTAATCAATGTCGATGGACAAGAAATGGTCTTGACTTTGGCCAACAAACACAACTTGGACAAGACACCAATATGGAACAAAGCTCTCGTGATTCAAACACATCCTCGACGGACAAAGGCCTTGACTTTGGCTAACAAGCCAATGCCAGTCTTGGATCTTGAGTAAGAATCACTCAATGGAAGGAAAAATGCTTAATATTGTTTGAGGGTTTTTCGCGTGCAAATTGGCAACCAATTTATTATCTTTGTTAAGGTCTCATCATCATACACCCTTAAACATGCATTCTAAACACATAATAAAGCGCGTATAATAAATAATAATGATATGCGAATGGATACTTTACACATTGATCCTAGATCAAATCTCTCACTTTCTCTCTCCCGCTAGCACATGTATTTACTTCTACCCGTTACACTACACTTCTAAAGAAACCTCATTTACATTGAGGGGAATATGTGAGAAGAGAATACAAAGAGTATGGAGGTGATAAGGCTAATAAATCAAATTTATTACAACAATTTCTAAAATTACCCCACCCTTCTAATATCCATCCGATATACAATATTCATGCATCGCAACCATGTATTCACACAAGTATGCTATCAATCAATCTAATCAAATTAATTAATCTGATAATTAGTGACCATCCAATGTTCAAACAACGATTTGATTTTGCGTGAGTCAAACTCGTTTTTGCGAATAAGTACTCAAAGTACGAATTCTTGAATTAAATTAAACTACATAATTAAATCCAATTCAATTTGTATTTAATACTAATTCGCTATTTAATTCCAAATTAAATACTACACTTTATTTAACGAACCTTTACGACTTAAATTCCAAATTTAATCGTTACGGGTCTCAAAGCCCGATTAACGTCCAACGTCAATTTAATTAAAGTCCAATGGGCTTTTAATTAATTTCTTGAGGCGTGGACTTTTGGTCAACTCGGGTCAAACCCAATAACCAAAGTCCAATCCGGGAGTTACCCCATAATCCCAGAAATCAATTTAGACCCATTAGGCCCAATTAAACTTTAAAGGTCCATTAGTCGCATTTGGGCTTTATGGAAGCGGTTTTGGGCCTAATCGGATCCAACCAATTTTGGCATAAACCCAACTTAGTACAACTAAGCCCATTAAAGCCCAATTACAACATTCAAGCCCAATTTCTAAAATTGGCCCAACATAATTAAATTACAAAATCCAATTTCACTATTCAATTATCCAAAAGTGTATTACATAATTAATTACCCAATTCAATATTTCCAAAACACCAATTAGCTCAATTAATCATGTTCTTCAACAACAAAATATGTCCAACACATTTCATCAAAAATCAAACCCAATTACATGCTTCTCATGTCTCGGCTTCATAGGGATTTCAATGTCCAAATCAAATTCAATCCAATTTAATTCAATTCAACATTAAATCAATATTCCCAATTGATTTCCAACACATCCAATGATCAAAAACTCAAAATTACCAAGACAAATAGGGCATAGTGTATTCGGCCAACACTAAAATTTTGGGTAATTTTGTTCCAAACAAAATTTATTCAAATTGATCCAATCAATCTTCAATTAAAACATATTTAAGCATACCAATTCATCCAATTTCATTAAATCATGCTCAAATTCATTTTACCCAATTTTAACCCTAAATCATTTTCATGCTCAATATTGGCTCAAGATACCATTGTTGGAATTCTCTAAGGTTCCAAGGATCAATTATCAAGCATGAAACAAGTGAATACAACAAAGGAGAATGGCGGAATCATATTCACATCGAACGGATTAGATGCTACGAAGAAAAAAAAAACCATTTTATGCCCTCCATGAAGCTCGGTAGTCCACTGTTTTTCTTCCTCCATTTTCGGCCATGGATAGTCCTCCATTGATGCTCCAAGCTCCAAGCTTATCAAGGTGATTCCAAGCTCATGAAGTGACTTCTGTTGGGGTTGGTGCTCAGAGCGCCAATTCCCGGTTGTATTTCTGTTAAATACTTCTGTAAAACATTATTATTATGAATAATATATGCAGTTTCTATATATGGTAAAGACGTAATGACCCTAGAATGATTAGTCATGATACAGTTGCAAAAGCGTCGCAACGGACATTGAGTTGTATCATGACATTGTCATTCTCAGACAGTTCCTGGTTAAGGTTTACACTACTTGGTCAGTATAGTAAACCCGTTGAGACCGGTACATGTCGTATACTGGAATATATGATTCCAATGGTTTCTCAATGAACCATAAGTCTTAGAGACTAGTATAAACGTGTAGGTGTTTATAGCGGATAAACACTGAACGACTCACCGAAGATTCTTAATGGATGGTACACCAGCGTCAATAAGAATCTTCTTGGGTTGAGTAGCACTTGTGATTCTTAGACTTGAGATGCCATTGTGGGCACATGAGACATCTTCTACACTTAGACGGCAGTCACGTCATCGATCTATTTAGATCAGACCTCCGCCTGTTCGTTGGGTGTAGACAGATCCTCAGGGTGTCCTATGTGTATCAAGATATGATCCGTCAGTTATGTGTATCAGAGCATAGGTAGTCCATATGATTAGAAATCAGATAAAACCATGGGCCCGTGGTAAAGTTTAGAAGCTAGTTCTAAACATTCTTTTTGAGATTGCTAATAGAATAGTCGACTGGATAATCCCGATAGAGATTTGGCGTTTACATCTATATCTCTGGGATTTATCCGGATACCTGTGACGGAGGAATTATACATTTTCCATGACCTCGACCTGTATGGTTCAGCGAGATTATCCGTGATCGTCATAATCTACGGGTGGATAGATTATGGACACGAAATTAGATTTCGTGACGGATATACCTGAATCTAGAGAGTCTCAATAATGAAACATACTCGTAGAGCACTAGAGCAACATTAGTAAATAATATTGATTATTTATAAAGTCGTTTAAAGGTTAAACGCAAGATACGTGCTAAAAGGACTAGATAGTCATTTGCCTAATTATTGTGTATTTACATTTAATACTTGATTAATTTAAATACACATTAATTAATAGTCAAAATGAGTTATTTGACTTTTATCCTAAATGAATATATGTTTTTAATATTTAATGTAAATATTATACATATATTTAATATATTTGTATTTGATTAATTAATTGATTATTTAATTGTTAAATGATTAAATTAATTAAAATATAAATATCTTACATTAGGATATTTAAAGTAAATGATATTAGTTGCCTTTGTTGACTTAATTAAATATCTATTAAAGTGTTTTAGATATTTATGCAAGTTGATTAAATGATATTTGAAATGAAATTGAAATGAAAATTTGGTATATACATTTGCAAGGGTTTCGGCCAAGGCAAAATAAAGAGAGGTATATATTGTTTTCATTTCTTTCTCATTTACTAACCTAATACACTTTACAAGAAACACCATTAAAGAAAACAAAGAAAGCAAGTGAAGGAGAAAAGAGAAAACTCAAAGAAAAGCTTGGATTTTGTAAGTTTTTCAAACTTACTATTAGAAAGGAATTTGTTCCGTAGGATCTAGGCAACATCTTGTGATGTTATTAAGTTATTATTTTCATTATTTCTTGTGTTTTTGATGATGGAAATTTGGTTGAAAGTGTTGAGCATGTGTGATGAAGAAAGCTTGTAATTATTGTAGTTATAAAGATTCTTTTAAGGTTTTGGAAACCATGTTGCTAATCTATAGTTATTGTAATTATTGTAGTTATAAAGATTCTTTTAAGGTTTTGGAAACCATGTTGCTAATCTATAGTTATTGACCCACTCTTAAATGACCTAGATTGATCTTGAGTTGTTTCATTGTGTTGAGACTTGGATTGGATGGAAGAATGATGATTGAAGTAATTGATTTAATGTATTTGGTCTAATTTGTCCAATTTGTTGAAATTGAAAAATTAGGGTTCTTAACTAATTCCAAATTTGGGGGTTTTCATATATGTTGTGTATTTATGTGTTTATATGATGCATATAAAGTTTCATGTTGATTGGATATCATTTGGATGTGTCTTGAAGCATGAAAGTGCAAAATGCACAAAATGGAACCTAAAGGAGGCTCTCGGCCTTGTGAGGGAAATTGGGGATTTTGGTTGCTTTGGTGTTTTGATTTTTTGAACATCATAAGTTCATCTTATAAATGATTTAGAATCATTCAAAATTGATTAGATCAATTTCGGACAAAAATGGACAAAAATACAAAGCAAGGGTATTTCAGTAAATTCACCTAAAAATGTTTTATTGAATTTATTTTCATAATTTGATTATTGGAATATTAAAAAAACCCCTACAACTTCCCTATCACCTTTGTATGTCTCCAATGGTGTGCTAGCACTAAGGAATTTTTGCCACAAAAACCCTTAATTTCTCACTGCCTTTCACGGTGAAACCAGAAGAAAATTTCAGCCCATTGGGTGTGTGAGAGGAAGAAGAAATAGAAGAGAGAGAGTGTTGGTTTTTGGCTCCAAAACCGTAAAAAATAGAGAGAGAATGGAAGTTGTGTATATGCCTTTTAATTTCCAAAATTAATTAAGCATATACCAAATTTCAATTTTCTAAAAGTCAAAGGTACAAGCCTTTTAACTTTCCAACCACCTCTATCACTATTCACATCAACTCACTCAATCAAGTGACAACTTGTCACATCACTCAAAGTGATATTTGATTTGACGCTTGATGTGACTTGCGGGCCGCACTCGAATTCGAAATGTGAATGCACTCGCAAACACTCTCGGGCTCACGTTCGCTAATTTCAAATTAACGAATTTTCCGTTGCGACGTAATTAAATGATTATGCCTAGCGAAATCACTATTCACATCGCTAACGAATTAATTCTAAATTAATTCGTTCGCCCGAATTAAAATCTAATTTTAATTCCGCGTCGAAATCCAATTTCGTTTAATATATCGAATATATTAATTAATCGATTAATTCCAAATTAATCGTTATCTCTCTTTAAATGATATTTTATCCCAGATAAAATATCTCTGTAATTAATCCCAGATTAATTTTCTCTCTCATCAAATTAATCCCAGATTAATAAAGTGCGAGTCATACGTCATCGGTGAATCTTCGGGAAGCGACCCATGAGATCCCCGGATATGTTGGCAGTAAATTCGGTCGTCGGACTATCCGAACACGTAAGTACCAAGTACTACATTTTACCGATTTACAAGACAAGGTTGGCTTCTAGCAAAGCGCCATGCCTGCCCAATTCTCTAGAAACATGCTTACAGGAATAAGTGATCTATATCAGGCGTAGTATACTTAGTGTTGCGTATTTCGATCCAGTATCGGATGATCACGTGTTAGGCCTGGGGATGGAATTGTGTCTGCCCCGTACGAAGCACATGTCGGATGTCTGGTGACTAGTCTCTATAATCGGATATACATGACCTTGTCATAATATCCCGATAGCTGCAGCATTTAAAAGAACCAGTCCCGTATCCTACGTGACCATTATCTCCACTATGACTGGAGTGATACTTTCGTCTTGACATCACACGCAATACACTACGATTCTCGATATAGCCAGAAGAGGCGTACACAGAAACCGGTTAAAGCCCTGGATGACCAAAACCTAAGTATATTGATTGTCGCAAGTATTAGCGGTGCAAGTCTCAGGTTAAAACCAAATACATCTACCCTGATTTCGGACTTCCATAGACACATAGTCATACTACCAATGGAATTCCGATGGGGTCTATCCAGAGCGAAGCTGTTTCCCGTACCATCGGTAAAACACAACCTCCTATTACACTTGCATGAGTATCTTATACCCAAATATATGAGAACTATGTCATTATGCCCTCACAACGCGCACAAGTGTAATACTAGTCTTTTACGTATTTATCGATGTCCAATCTCGATAATACTCTGACTAGGGATATTTAATGATTTATCCTTCGTGGACTAATATTGTCTCATATCATTCTCAATCCATGAACAAATCATAAGGACCTCCTATCATTTATATATCTTGGTGATCTAATCACAAATGATAAGAGTGCAATCTCATTTGTCACATAGTTAATTTGTACAACAACACCATGATCTGTACAAATAGTGACGCTATGGGTCATAATTGTCGAACAATTTTAATTCCGTATTGAAATCCGATTTCAATTAATATATCCAATATATTATTTAATTGATTAATTCCAAATTAATCGTGTTCTCTCTTCTATGAGAATGTTATCCCAGATAAATTATTGCCTTAATTAATCCCAGATTAATTTTCTCTCTCTTATAATTAATCCTAGATTAATTCTGTTCGAGTTAAATGTCATCGGTGAATCTTTGGGAAGCCACCCAAGAGATCCATGGATATGTTGGCAGCAAATACGATTGTCGGACTATCCGAACACGTGCGTACCCCGTACCACGTTCTTATCGATTTACAAGACATAATTGGCTTGTAGCAAAGCATCATGCCTACCCAATTCTCCAGAAATATTCAACGAAGAATATATAATCTATATCAGGCATATTATACTATGTATTACATATTACGATCCAGTATCTGATGTCAGATGCTAGGCTTGGGGCTGGAATTGTGTCTGCTCCGTACGAAGCATATATCAGATCACTAGCAACTAGTCTCTTTAATCGGATAATCATGACCTAGTCATACTATCCCGATAGCTGCAGCATATTAGAGTACTAGTTCTGTATCCCTCCGTGATCATCTTCTTCATATGACTGAATTGATAATTCCATCTTGACATCACACCCAATACACTACGATTCTCAGTAAACCTAGAAGAGGCGTACATATAACCTATTAAAACCCTGGACGACCAAAACCAAAGCGTATTGATTGTCGCAAGTATTAGTGATGCAAGTCTAAGGTTAAGACCACATACATCTACCCTGATGCGGATTCCCATATACGCATAGTCATACTACCAATCGGATTCTGAGGGGTCTATCCAGAGCGAAGTTATTACCGATCTAACGGTTAACAGAACCTCTTATCACACTTCCATAAGTATCATATACTTAAATATATGAGAACTATACTGTTAAACTTCCATAACGTGCACAAGTGTAATACTAGTCTATTTCATTTTATCGATGTCCAGTCTCGATAATACTACAACTAAGGATATTTAATGATTAAACCGTTCGTGGATTGATATTGTCTCATATCTTATTAATCCGGAACTAATCATTAGGACTTTTATCATTTATATATATTCAAGTAATCTAATTACAAAATGATAAAATAGCAATTTCCTTTGTCACATAGTTAATTTGTACAAAAACCACAATGTCTTTTACAAATAGTGATGCTATGGGTTAAAATTTTCCAACAGGCCCATGGATTTAACAAATTGCTAATTGCACATTGAATACATATGCTCTGTACACAGAACTTACAGATCCTATCTTGATACGCACATGATATCATGAGGATCAGTCCACACCCAACGAACAAGCGGAGGTCTGATCTAAATATATTGGTGACGTGACTGCCATCAAAGTATGGAGGATACCTTATACATCCACAGTGGTACCTCAAGTTGAAGGATCACTATGCTCACTCAACCCAAGAAGATTCCTATTGACGTTGGTGTACCATCTATTAGGAAATCTTCGATGAGTCGTTCAGTATTTATCCACTATAAACACCTACACGTCTATATGATTCTCCTCAGACTCATGGTTTATTGGGATAAACCATCAGATCAAGTCTTGATATACAACGTGTACTGGTCTCAACGAATTTTACTAACCAACCCGAGTTAGTAAATCTTGACCATGAACTTTATTTGATAATATACTTCTAGTAGTGACACTTCCCAATGTCAATTACAAACTGCTTTGTAACTGTACACTACATTATATATTATTTGGTCTTTGTCTAATATATACATATCACTAAATCATATTTAGTTTCAATCTAATCATAATTAGATCGAATATGTATATAAAAGTAAGAAGTACTACCATAAATAAGTAATATTATGGAAAAAATGAATTTTTCGTATTCATGAATCCAACATAAATACGATCCGGATTGGCACTCCGAGCACCAACCCTAACATCATTATCATATCTTAACTAACTATTTGATCTTCTTACTTTTCTACTTACTAAGCTTCCACTACTTATGAGCTCATTCCTTCGAGTTCTCACATTTTCGAGTATCTATGGGTTTAGGATTTCATAACTTATAGCTAACTTCTTCATGTACTACCGCTGTCAACCGATGGCGTTAATACTTACGTGTTTTTGGGAAAATCTTCCGAAAATATTTTCACAAACACTACGGAAGGATCCCAAACCTTCAGAACCTACACGGATTTATCCAAACATGTTCGTAATATCATAAATAACTTGTAACTATCATCAAAAGCAAAACACATCTTTATAAGTAAAAACCCACTTTTACCGAAAACTTACATAGTCTATTGGATCAATCAAACTCATTTCATTTTCACTCGGATTCTACCAAATGCTCATATTCAATATACTAACACTCAAAAAATTCAATTTATATCAATACTATACTATACGAATCTACTAGATACATCCTAACATTTAACTATAAACTTGAAATTTACGGATTTTTATCGGGAGGTCTTACCGAGATTTCAAGGCCATATACGGACACCAAACGATTCCATGAACACGTTGGAATCGACAGAATTCCTATCAGAGCTACTGTTCACCATAAGTAACTCTTCATCTCAATCTTCCTCCCTCGTTTCACGTACAATCGAGCACAGATCAGAAGAATCATCACTGCCATTTTGTAGTACTCTCCGAGAGTTTCGATTTGGCGGGTGGCTCGGGCCGTGAAATGAAGCGACGAGCCGGAATCGAGAAACCCAAGCTCGCGTATTTCTACCTCATTACTGTCATTTTCCGGTGACCTGGGAGCTGCCGCCGGCCAGCACAAGGTGAAGGGGTGGCTGGCGTACCCCCTAGCTGGTCGCACCGACCGATGGTGGCCGGCAAGCGACCGACGTGACCAGAGATGTAGAGGACGTGTTTTGGGGGTGAGGGTGGCATTTGGGGGATTTGTAATGGCTTTACCATTTGCAATTTCTGAAAACAATGGGTATTTATAGTGAAGTTTCTCAAATTTACATTATGGCCCCTGAAAATTACCATCAGGCCTATGTCATTGAACTTTCTAGAAATTTCACATTTTTGAAGCCATTTTGATGTAAATTTCGAAAAGTGTTCATCATGAAAGTTGTTTGTCTCAGAAAACAAGTCCAATGGTTCAAAAATCAACTCAATCGGAGTTCGTTAGCTATCTTTATAGCCGAAACAAGAACCATTTACTCGTATAACGATAAAATCAGAAATCGCATAATCGGTTCCCGGAATCACTCGTTTTCTAACGCGACGAAACTTCACTTTAAAATATTCCCATGTATTTTCCAACACATGAAGTTTAATTTTTGAATACCATCCCTTTCCAAATCTTTCACTTTAATTAAAAAAATTTCTCGTACTGTTCCGAAAAACCAGGGATATTATATTCTCCACTCTTTATAAAATTTCATCCTCGAAATTTCTCCGTGCTTACGTCTGATCATTCGTAATCGATCGTATGTACATTATCATCTTATCCATATTCAGAAGTCACCTCACTTTACACCATTTTCAAAAGTTACGTATTCCATACACCAATACAATCTATACTATTCCCAAAACAAAACGCATCGAATCATATATTTTATACCAAAAACACATCAAACTTATCATCTCAATTCACACGCATTCATAAAAATACACTCAAAACATTTCACACTCATCCATCCACAGAAAAAGAAAGTCAAACATGAATTTTATATAGTCAATCACATACATTATCCGGAACGAGGAACATAACACATGTTCTTTACACGCAATATATTATAGTATCAAAACAGAGACTTAACATTCATTTCGCATCATGTTATTCCATATCATATATGTAAACGGTGTCGATATCAAAATTTACATGCGTACATATCCCATCGCACATACAACTTTGTAGGGCTAACAACATAGTATATATAGTCATCGCAATACTCAAAAGATCGGTGTCTAACGATAAACTTACATACGTATTCTTATAACGAACATACTCTTTTATATTAACTAATATTTCCACTGTCACAGCCAAAAGTGACATATAATTATAGTACTCTTATGATATTGATAGTCTGAAATTTGTCAATCTCTGTCATCATTCAAAATAGAAAACGTAAAACGATCTCTTTCAAAAACCATTTTGAAAATACATTTGAAATTTTTTTTTACTGTAAACAAAATCAGTTCCAAAATCCATTATCGCAAATCCTTATCAAGCATCCAACATAACTCACTGGACGAAACAGAAACAAGTGCCCAATGCCTGAATCGCGTGCACAGATCGGACGATGAACGAAACGATCTCCCGTCGACAGAGGGTCGGGTCGGCCTACTGCAATTGGGCAAACCCCTATACAAGCATCGCAGAGGGTCAAAAATATAAAATCATCAAGCACCGTGACAGAAACATATCATATCATATAATATCATAAACAATGTCGAAATGCATCAAAATCATAATGTAGTTCTTTTGAAATCATTATTCCCCTCTAAAACATAAATGTGTGAATCAAAAATAAATCTTTAATTTAAATTTCTCAAAATACATAACGATCGTCCACTATGCAGTCGCGCGCATAGACTAGACAGTGTATGGACCATGCCGACAGGGTAGTGGGCTAGCCATTTTCTGATGGTCTAGACCCCATAAGAAGCGCCCCGGGGGCTAATCTGGAATGAAATATATACAAG
This sequence comes from Zanthoxylum bungeanum, assembly GCA_019454045.1. Taxonomy (NCBI): domain Eukaryota; kingdom Viridiplantae; phylum Streptophyta; class Magnoliopsida; order Sapindales; family Rutaceae; genus Zanthoxylum; species Zanthoxylum bungeanum. The sequence continues at coordinate 549,443 of SKCR01027987.1, forward strand.
CACCACAGAGGGTCAAAACATAAAATCATCAAGCACTGTGGCGGAAATAAATTTTCGAGCGTCTCAACGAAAACAAGTTTTATAGTTTAAAAAAATATCAAAATAATTTTCGAGCACCAAGACGGAAACATATTATCAAGCACATCGACGGAAACATATTTATAAATCTAAAAACATGAAAAAGTGAATCAAGCATCGAGGCAGAAACATTTTCTTTATCCTTAATAATCAAAATCAAAATACCTTAGAAATTTATTTCTTTCTTTCTTTTCAAAAAAATTTTGTGCCAAAAATCAAATACCAAGTTTGTAGAGGTTTTATGGCGGAAATCCGGTAACATAGCGAAATAGTGGAAAATCAAAATTTTCCGATTTCAAAATTTTTCTTGGATCAATTAAATAAACTTATTTATTTAATTATCCAATTATTAAATTCTGAAAAATTACACAAGAAATCATATTTCTTGGTAATTACCGAATTGCCCCATAACTTTGCAATTGATCATTTTAGTCCAAAAATTGTCAAACACAATTTTAGATGATTCTAAATCATTTCAAAAATATTTTTCAACATATCCAATACATCAAAATCAGATTGCACATAAATCCCCAATTTTTAGCCCAATGTCGAGAGTACCCCAAAATTTTCAATTAATTACAATTTGGTCCATTTTGTTCAAAGCATGCCAAGATCAAATCCAATCAACCCAAAAATTTACATGAATCATATTTACTCCATAATACATCACATATATGAAAAGCCCCAATTTTGGAATGGGTTATGAACCCTAATTTTTCAATTCAATCAAATTGACCAATTTTACCAATCTTTAAAATACAACACTTTAATCCATTCATTTCTTCACCAAACAAGCCTCACCACTTTGAAATAACTCTAGAAAAATTCTAGGTCACCAAGGAGTGGCTCAACAACTCTAGAATGGAAACTTGATTTCCAAAGAATCAAAAGTAAGCTTTTGAAACCATTTCAAGCTTACTTACATGCATACATCTTTCATTCAAGTTCATAACCAATTAAACACAAAATATAAGAGTAGAGATAACATGAAAGCATCACAAATTGAAGCTAAGTATGTTAGAAACATTTTTCATGTTGAAGACATTAAAGAAAAACTTACAAATACCAAAGATTTCTAAGCCTTTTTCCTTTTGCCTTCAAGCTTTGCTCTTAACTTCTTTTGTGTTTATTTTATGTCTAATGAACTTATTAAACTCTAAAATGAAACAAAAAAATATATACCTTCACAAATAGGGCTTGGCCGAATTTGGTGTGTATATAAATATCTAGATATTATTTTTGTTTCATTTAATTTACTTTATTAACTTGTTAACTTTAATCATTACAACTTTAATAACTTTTAACAAGTCAACAATAGCAACTCAAGTCATTTAATAAAATATCTAAACTTAAGATATTTATATTTTTAATTAATTTAATTATTTAATAATTAAATAATTATTTAAATACAAATATATTAAATATATGTGTTATATTTACATTAAATATCAAATATATATATATATATATATATATATATGATATTAGTCAAATATCTCAATTTGACAATTAATTAATGTGTATTTGATAAAATCAATCATTAAATGCAAATACACAAAAAATTAGGAAATGACTATTAGGTCACTTCACATGTATTTTTCGTTTAACCTTTAAATGACTTATAAATAATCAATATTATTTATAAATGTTGCCTTAGTGCTCTACGAGTTTATTTCATTAGTGAGAGTCTCTAGATTCAGACATATCCGTCACGAAATCCAATTTCGTATCCATAATTTACCCACTCGTAAATTATGACGACTACGGATAAACTTGCTGAATCATACAAGTTGAGGTCATGGAAAATGTATAATTCCTCCGTCATAGGTATCCGGATATATCCCAGAGATATAGATGTAAATGTCAAATCTTTATAGGGACTATCCCGTCGACGTCTCTATTAGCAATCTCAAAAAGAGAACACTTAGAACTGATTTCTAAAGTGTACTACGGGCCCATGGTTTTTATTTGATTGCTAATCATATATAGACTACCTATGCTTTGTACACAGAACTGACGGATCCTATCTCGACACACACAGGACACCCTGCGGATCTATCCACACCCAACGAACAGGCGGATGTCTGATCTAAATAGATCGATGACATGAATGCCATCTAAGTGGGGAAGATGTCTCATGTGCCCACAATGGTATCTCAAATCTAAGAATTACAAATGCTACTCAACTGTAACATCCCGCCTTAGCAGCAATGTTACCGGCAGGAGACAGGCTAAACCCATCTCCATAAGCCTCTGATTCTAGAAAAATTTTGGCATTATGTATTTGTAACATCATGCAACCTGGCCTATAGCCAGCATCCATTTACAACCTGAAAATAAAATCTCGGCCTCAGGCCGGCATCTCAACATCAATGCAATCTAAGGGCCCAACTAAAATGCGATGCAGACATAAAGACATAATACAACCAGGGCTCCGTGCCCGAAAATACGAATATACAAAAACTTTTACAATAAAAGCATTTGTGCTCAGCACGTCTCATCAATACTCAAATACAATGCTTTTAAACTCAACCTGTACACAAGACTCGAATTTCCCAAGACTTGGTGACTGGCTGACTGCAACGCTGCTATCCGGCTCCTCAAGCTCTAATGTCTGTGGTCGACCGATCAGGTCACCAATCTGGAAAACTCAAACACTGTTATGATGTGAGTCATAATGACTCAGTAAGTAACTATGCTATTTCCTTAAGCGATAAACAAGTAAGTCTATTTCTTAGTCTTTTAATAATCTAAACTGTTTTTATAATCACACATAATTGCCAGTTCCGAATGAATTGTAAAACTCTTGTCTATGTTCAAGCATTACCACTTTGTTACTAATTTCTTTTTCTGAATCATACTCACAATTACATCTTGTTTCCTACTTACACTTTACATATCTATAATATAGTCCTCACATTCTATTATTCCATTTATTATATTAAGTCATGTTACGTTTCCGCTGCGTTACTCTGATATCTTTCCTCTTTCCTACTTACTCTTTAGTAATCCAGTTTAGGTAATTATTATAACTTCCTTTCTTCCTTTATTTTGAAATATCATCAAATCGGTCATTATAAAATATTCTTTCTATTAAACGCTTAACATACTATTATCAACCTTGCATACATGTTTGCGTAATCTCATTATTATTGCCCCCATGTTTCACAAAATGCTTCTTCGATGTAAACATACAGCGCATACAATCATCAATCATATATACAACTAAATGTAACCATGTTATCATGCATCAATGCCATTTAAGCACTTCTAATAACAATCATAAACCATAATCAATATGCATAGTCTGTATATTATGCTCTACCTTAACTTGCCGTGTTTATCCCACTGTATTCATTCACACACACATATATGTATATAAGAAATCATGTTATGATACATTAGTGCTTACAAAATACCCATTCTAGGTAAACTTACAATACATACAAACATCAATTTTATGCACATAGATATAATCATGCTATTATGCATTAATGCCCAATATATGCATTTCAAATGATAACCAGAATGTATTGACTTATATGCATGATTTATAAACTAAGCTCTACTCTAACATGACATGCTTCTATAATGCTTGAAAATCCTTTTCTGAAATATTCTTTTCTGAAAAATCATTTCTGAAAACTTTTTGCTGAAACTCTATTTTTACTTTTTCTTTCCAGAAAATCTCTTTGAAAACTGTATTTGTAGACTGAAATTTGTATCTTAGAAAACTGTTTTCTGAAAATCTGAAATCTCAAAACTCCTTTTCTGAAAATCTGATATCTGAAATCTGAAATCCTTTTTCTGAAGACCAAATCTCCGCCCGTAGGCGCATCTCCGCCCGAAGGCGCATCTCCGCCCGAAGGCGCATCTCCGCCCAGGAATGTACCATCTGAGCGCTGAGGATCTAGGAGTGTCCCCTCAGTCCTCCACATGTGCACATGTGTCTAAATCCGTCAATTCCAATTAGTGTACAGTTGGGATGGGTCAAATCCCAAATCCCGAATCCATATGGTATCCGTCAATTCCAACTGAATCTCAAGTTACATACTGGGGTGAGTTTTTCCCTCATGCCCCGAAAAACATAAAATCACGTTTTGTATCTCAAAACTAAGAAACATTTTCCGAAATACTTATTCTTTTCAAAAACGTTTGAAACGTTTCTTTTTAAACCATTAGAATTCCAAAACTTCTTAACTTCCTTATCAATTTCTGAAAATTATAAATCAAATATATGCTCATGCTTATGTTTATGCATTTCTACAAATTAATGACATATGCATTCTATTTCTTATATGCTTTCCTCATGCATGCCCAAGCTCAATACATATATACTGTTAAAATTACTCTAATCCATACTAACACATACAATAACCATAATAACATATATCCTTAGGTACCATTTACTCCTTGATCCACTGCCTCATTTAATTCATAAAAACTTAGCTTACCTTCACAGCTTATAGTATTATTGTTTTCACAAACAAAACAATAAGTGATCCAACTTACACACCCACATTTTAACCAACATAACCAAAACATAGATTTTATATATATATATGTATATACAATTTACTTATTTATTTACTTAATTTATCCATTATTCCATATATTCAAGATAGGTTTTCATTATTAATATCAAATTGAACTAAAAAAAAATATAGCAATACCTATAGAATTTAAATACCAATTAGCACTTAATACACATCTATAATTGAATAACATATGCCTTGTAGCCTTTCATACTTTCATTTCTAACTATCTTATGTTCTATATTTTATTTTATACTATCATTAGTACACTCTATAAACATCCTACATATGCATATCAACTCATCCAAACCATTGAAATCATTCTCTTAATAGACAGGTTCGACCAAAACCATTTTCAACTTCATAATCTTAGGCCAACGTAAAGTATTATCCAACACGCATAATATAATTTCTCATGCATTATTTATTTTCCCACAAACATCAACTATATTAGTAACCTAACGTCAATATTACATGACAATATAAACATCACTACTCATCCATTTACCAAAACAAATCCCATTTCTTTTGCTTCTACAAAATGGTCCAATAATTCTCCAATTACTAGTACAAATACTTATTCTAAATCATAATTATGTTCGAAAGAAGAAATTCAATTTCAAAGTCACAATGTACTGTCAAGCCATATTAAAGCACCTTTACAGCTTCTCCAACTAAGCATTAGTGTATAACCATTTACCAAACAAATGATTGTTCAATCAATCTTCAAATTTAAAAAGTAAAATGCTGAATCTCCTTTAAATATTTCAATTTCTCTAATTCTATTAGTTTCTCTCAATGTTCCTAAATACTACTGAATTTTAAACTACGCTAACATGCTTCAATATATCAAATTCAATCAACTTCTACAAATTCAGATTTCATAAACATATGAATACATAAATACTTATTACTTTACTAATTATAAATTTCAATTTAGTCACTTAACCATCTTATAACCAAATTTCAGAAACCCCAATTCCCTAGGGTTTGCTACTGCCGATCTTTTTCCCCAATTTTCTTTAGTCAAAATAATTCCTTTAACCTTAAAATTTCTTCCATTTACTTACTTCATTATAAATCTAGATTGTTTTTAACATGATCCTAACTCATTAATTAATCCCAATTTCAATATTTATTCCAAGACCCAAATAACCAAAGCAATCAAATTCAAAGAAATCATGGATATAGAATACTTACTAACTTTATATGCATCTAAAATCACCAAGAAATCACTGAAATCTGGTTTTCATTTTATTCTATTTTACTTCTTGGAACTTCAATTTCGAATTATTCTTTTCCCCTACTCTCTTCCTATCTCAAACAGCCACTGCTCTTCCTCCCTCTCACGGCCCCTGCTTATTGCCGCCGGGCTGATGGCTCGCCGGCGCTGGGGACACGGCCAGGCTTGGCCGAACCTTTTCCATTTCTCTCCCTGTCCTTCTCTCTTGTTTTCTTCCTCTGCGTGTGTTTTTCCTTCTTTTCTTCTGTCCCTCAGTTCGTGTGTGTGTTGTTTATATATATATATATATATATATATATATATATATTTAATACTTATCCTAGATATTTCTAGTATTTATTATATATATATATATATATATATATATATATATATATATTATATATATATATATTTATTTATACATATAAATACTAGTTAATTGCCAATTTAGTCCTTCAAATTTGAATTTAATCAAAACTCATAATTAATTCCTTAATAAAGTCCCCATTTTCTGAAAAAATAAACCTTGCACTCGGACACAACCTTAAGCGAGAAAATAAAATTAACGCAACACGCTAAAATAACTCGGGTCGTTACATCAACCCATGAAGATTCTTATTGACGTTGGTGTACCATCCATTAAGAATCTTAGAATGACTAGTCGTTCAGTGTTTATCCACTATAAATACCTACACGTCTATACGAGTCCCTAAGATACATGGTTCATTGAGAAACCATTGGAATCATATATTCCAGTATACGACATGTACCAGTCTCAACGGGTTTACTTTACTGACCAAGTAGTGTAAACCTTGACTAGGAACAGTCTGAGAATGACAACGTCATGATACAACTCAATGTTAGTATCATGACTAGTCATCCTAAGGTCTATTACATCTTTACCATATTAAAAGATATATTATATTATAGAAACTGCTTGTATTATTCATAATAAAATGTTTTACATTAGTATTCTCAAAGACATATAACCGGAAATTGACACTCTGAGCACCAACCCTAACAAAGTTTTCAAAACATGAGTCAAAATATCCGTTCACAGTTCAGACTATCAACATCATGGAATTACCAGTACCTCAAAACACCTGGAATTCACATTACTTATACAAATACCTGTAAGAAACCACATATTTTTAACTTAATATACCTATACGCATACATATATATATATATATATTCATAGCATACAAACTATTAGGGTTGGTGCTCTAAGCGCCAATTTTATGATGTATTTCCTTGTAAATACTTATGTAACATTTTATTATGAATAAAATAAGCAGTTTCTTTTATATATAACTTCTTCTTTAATATGGTAAAGATGTAACCAACCTTAGAATGATTAGTTATGATATTGTTACAAAAGCGTCGCAACTGATATTGGATTGTATCATGACGTTATCATTCTTAGTTAGTTCCAGGTCAAGGTTTACACTACTTGGTCAGTAAAGTAAACCCGTTGAGATCGGTACATGTCAGTATATTGGAATCTTGGATTCCGATGGTTTCTCAGTGAACCATGAGTCTTGGAGACTCGTATAGACATGTAGGTATTTATAGCGGATAAACACTGAATGACTCACCGAAGATTCTTAATGGATGGTACACCAACATCAATAAGAATCTTCTCGGGTTGAGTGAACATAGTGATTCTTTGACTTGAGATACCACTGTGGATATCTTGAGTTATCCTCCACACTCAGATGGTAGTCACGTCACTGATCTATTTAGATCAGACCTCCGCTTGTTCGTTGGGTGTCGACTGATGCTCAGGATATCCTGTGTGTATCAAGATAGGATCCGTCAGCTCTGTGTACAGAGCATAGATATTCAATATGGAATTAGCAATCTGTTACTTTAGAAATCAGTTCTAAGTGTTATTTGAGGGATTGCTAATAGAAACTTCGGCGTGATTACATCTATAGAGATTTGACGTTTGTATCTATATCTCTGGATTAATCCGGATACCTGTGACGGATGGATTATATGTATGCAGTGACCTCGACCTGTATGATTCAGTGAGTTTATCCATGTTCGTCATAATTTACGGGTGGGTGAATTATGGACACGAAAACTGATTTCATGACGGATATGCCTGAATCTAGAGAGTCTCACTAATGAAATATACTCGTAGAGTATTAGGGCAACTGTTATGAATAATACTGATTATTTATAACTCGTTTAACGGTTAAACGAAAAATACATACAATCGGGACCTAACGGTCATTTCCGAATTAATGTGTATTTGTATTTAATTTTTGATTTTATTAAATACGCATTAATAAAATATCAAATTGTGATATTTGATATATATGATTAATATATGTATTTGAGATATTTATTGTAAATATAATACATATATTTAAGATATTTACATTTATTATTTAATTATTTAATTGTTAAATAATTAAATTAATTAATAAATTAAATATCTTTTGTAATGATTTTAATTTTATTAAAGTTGGAAATGGCATGGTTTCATTGGAACATATTTTGATCACTTTATTAAAGTTAAAGTGTTAACTTTATTAACAAAAATGTGTGCCAATTGATTTTGAACAAAATTAAAATAATTGTTATTTAATTTATTATTGTAAAAATCGGCCATGATGGATTTTGTATACAAAAATTATTTTGTTTCATTTTTCATGGTTAGACAAGTTTAACAAAAATTACAAAAGAGAGTTGAAAGCTTTTGTTGAAGAAAGAAAAAGAAAATCAAAGCAAAATTTGGATTTTGTAAGTAATTTCACTTCTTCTACATGAAAATTGTTTCAATTTTTCTTAACTTCAATTGTGTTGTTAAGATCATGTCTTTATTCTTTTAGTTTGTAATTAAATTTGTTGGAAGCTTGTTTGAGGATGTTATGCATGTATAATTAGTTTTTTTGCTTATTATTGTAATTAAGCTTAATAAATTAATTAGAAAATTAAAGTTGTCATTCTAGAGTTGATTAGCCATTCATGATTAACCTAGAATTGTTTTTGATTAATTTCATGATGGTGAGACTTGATTAGTGTGGTAATTGGAAGATTAAAGTGTTGAATTTTGTCAATTTAATGTAAATTGTCCAATTTGAGTAATTTATGAAATTAGGGTTCTTAACCCATTCAAATTTTGGGGCTTTTCATATATATGATATAATTTGATGTATATTTGATGTATGTCAAATTTGGGATTGATTGGATTTGATCTTGACGTGTTCTGAACAAATTGGGTCAAATTATAATTAATTAAAAATCTCGGCAGATTTCGTAATTTTGGAAAATTTGGGTTGTTTCGGAATTCTGGAAAAATTTCTGGTTTATGTTGCAAATTGTAAAAATTATTTTTGGATTGATTTGGAATCAATTAAATATATATTTGACATTTTAATTACCTAAATAATTAATTTGTAAGACTTTTGGGTAATTTGATAATTATAAGAAATATGATTTCTCGGTTTAAAATTTTAGATTTAAGTATTTTTTAATTAAATAAATATTTTTATTTAATTAGTACAAGAAAAATTTTTGAAATCGGAAAAATAAGTTTTCCGCGCTCGGCTGCGCAAACCCGTAATTCCTTATATAACCCCAACACAAACGTGTATCGAGATTATCTGAATCATCAATATCCATCAAAATCACAGCACATCATACCATTTACCATAATTCAATTAGCAAACATAAGACCTATATAGTCTATACATAGCAGAAAACTTACACAGACGATCAGATACCATGTAGCTGCAGTCATCGACACCTAAACCCTTTACTTTGATATCATAACTGTAACACCCCGCCAGAGGCAGGATGCTAGCGGCAGGAGACAGGATTGACCCATCTCCATAAGCCTCTAAATTTACGAAAATTCGGCATGATGTATCCTAAAACCGGACAACCTGAATCTCAGTCCAGCATCAAAATGAACCTGAAATAAACATCATATATTATAACGGATCTCAGGTCCATATCAACACATCAAAATCATCACCTAAGGGCTCTGTGCCCATATCATTTATCAAGGGCTATGCCCACCACATCATAATAAATCAAAACATTTACTCAATATTATAAACAACGTGCTCAGCACGACAATAAAATATTAATCCAAAATCCTACACTTTTTACAGCTTATCCTAGGACATTTGCGTGGGTGACTGCCGCTTGGGTGATCCTCATCTCGAACATGACTTACAAAGTTGAAATGGTTGACCTGTCTGGAAGCCAATCTGCAAAATTAGCAAACTGGTTGGGTGTGAGTTTAAAAAACTCAGTAAGTAACCATGCGATTACAAATCAACATATTAGTAGTGTTTCAGAATTATCAAGTTAATACGAGTTTTAGAATCATCGGCTTTCTATTATCTCTTATATCTTACCCATCTTAAATTTTCATATTTACATATTGTCAATACAATGGCCAGACATTCAAAGCACACGAAACATAGATTCAAAATCACAAAGTACGTCACATAACATTGGAACTATTTTAATGCTGAAACATGAGGTCACATATTAATACTTATCACAGGTAAATATCATCAAATCAATAACTCTAATAAACTTCTTTCTATTCGGTTACAACTAACTCTAATACCATAACTTATTTCTTCAATACCAAAACAATCTTTCTTTAACCTTCTTTATTCACGGTAATTTTATAATAGCTTAACACTTGGGGTCCATTTACATTCTTACATGTCGTAGCACACTTCTTTTATATACATACAAATCCAATTTCATAATTCTTACACATACACTTACATAATATACTAATACAACTTAGCAAACATGTTTTATAACCTCTGACATTCACAACGGTTTCAAATTATCCATTCATTTCGCATCAGCATATACAATCCATACATATCATGAGTTCTATCAAACATATATATACACTCAAACATATTCACAATCATCATGCAAGAAACAACGAATCATGCATAACAGTCGACACATCAAAGTTCACAACATCCAACAATAAATACATTCGGCTGGTTTACACACACAATGCTCGTACGAGACTCATTACCTATTTTAGAATATGTATGAGATGAATTCCGTCTGAATGGATTCCTAACCAGCTCGACTACTATACCTCGAAACATCAACCAATTAAACCTACATTCATGCATACATATCACGGCATACCAAACTCGTCGTAGACTTCTCATACATAAGCACATCCATAACAAACAGTCTAAAATATCATTCAAACACTCACATACATACACATGTTTGAAATATACGAATATACGTATTACTTCGAATTCAAGTACTATAGCCTTTATCAATCTTCATGCCTTAACATCATGTGCATATATGAATACATGTTCATATAATTATACCTTTCCATATTCATTTATATACATTCATTCATATTGATACAGGTTCATATCATTGCATCCATATATACATACATACATATATCATTACGAGTCCATGTAGTTACAGGCATCAATACATACATGTAGCCATTTAACTCATCAATCTTTTCAAAATACATATCATAACATTATCCTTGAACATTCCACTTCAAGATACATCAATACATACATACTGACATTATGATCATCAAACTACTCACTTCATATCATAACAATAACGAAAACCCATACCTGTGAGGGTCGATTACTTAACCATATATAGTCTCACACTTTTTTCTCAATACTATCTCTTATCTATTTTCGTATTAACCTAAACACTTCAATAATTTATATATATAAACATAAATTAACATTCAAGTATTAATCGCGTGGGTTACTTACCTGGCTTCGCGAGCACTCCAGGTCCTAGTCATGTTAGCCAAAACAAATGGCGAAACATCGTCAAAAACACGACTTACGGAGTTCTCAACTAAACTACGATAAAATCCCGGAACTTTCCAAAACAACCAAATCAAATCCGTTTTCAATGTTTTCAGTTCCATTACTCTTAAAACATCATTATAAACTAACCCAAATGGTCGGTTAACTTAAATTCTCAGTTTACGTATTCTTATAAAAATCTTTCGAAAAAGTTTTCGCAAACGTTACGGAAGAGTCGTGAACCCTCCGAACCTACCCGGATTTATCCAAATATGTTCGTAATATCATAAATAACTTGTAACTATCATCAAAACCAAAAAACATCTTTACAAAAAAAAAAACCCACTTTTATCGAAAACTTACATATTCTATCGGATAGATCAAACTCGTTCCATTTTCACTCGGATTAAACCGAATGCTCATATTCAATATACTAACACTCAAACAATTCAATTTATATCAATACTCTACTCTACGAATCTACTAGATACACCCGAACATTTAACTATAAACTTGAAATTTATGAATTTTTACCGGGAGGACTTACCAAGATTTCGAGGCCATATACATACTCTAAACGATCCCACGAAAGCGCTGGAATAGACGGAATTCTGATCGGAGCTACTGTTCACCATGTGCCACTATTCATCAAAATTTCCTCCCTCGTTTCGCGTGCAATCAAGTGTGGATCAGAAGAATCGTCACTTCCATCTTGTAGTACTCTCAAAGAGCTTCGATTTGGCAGGTGGCTCTAGCCTTGAAACGAAACGACGAGCCGGGATCGAGAAACAAAACCCGCGCTGAACATGAAAGTTGTTCGTCTCGGAAAAACGAGTTTGATGGTTCAAAAATCAACTCAATCAGAGTTATTTTGCTATCTTTATAGCCGAAACAAGAAACATTTACTCGTATAATGATAAAATCAAAAATCACGTAATCGGTTCTCGAAATCACGCGTTTTCTATCAAGACGAAATTTTACTTTAAAATATTCCCACCTATTTTCCAACATATGAAGTCTAATTTTTGAATACCATCCCTTTCCAAATCTTTCACTTTAATTCAAAAATTTTCCCGTACTGTTTCGAAAAACCAGGGATATTACAGATAATGGGGAAAAGGAAAGGGAAAATAATTTTATTTTACTATTAGTGATGGATTAAGAATTCTGTAGCTATTTACTGACAGATTGAGAAATTCGTCTCTAACTAGCGATGAAATGCAAAATCCGTCTCTAAATATAGTGAAAGATTTTTCATTCCGTCGCAAATTGGAGACTAATATATTTAATCGTCGCAAATTGGAGACATATATATTTCGTCACTGAATTGTATATATTAGGGACGGAAAATTTCCGTCTCTAATTAGAGACGGATTTATGAATCCGTCTCTATTTATAGACGGATTGATAAATCTATCGCTAATTAGAGATGGAAATTTTCCATCCCATTTAGCCACAGAATTATCCGTCGCTAATTAGGACATTGCGACTAAATTTACGATGGAGTTTTATTCTGTCTCTAATTTAGTCACAAATTTATCGCTATTTCGTCACTTATTTCTGCGATTTTATTGGCGCCGTTATTAGTTACAAAATTTTTCCCGTCGTTAAATTGCGTAGCTAATTTCATTATCCATTTCAATTCCATCGCTTAATCTGTAATTTCTTGTAGTGATAAGTCATCACGATAACAAGATACGATAACTCGATTGGATTATTTTGGTGTAGCAAAAAAATTTTGGTCTCTGCCCACTAGGCTTTAGCTTGGCTCCATAACTTTCTGGCCCAGCTTTAGTTAACAAAGCTCAGCTTGATAAGTAATTATATTAGCTCGAGCTCGAATCATTCATTATATGTGTTGTTCAAGCTTGATTCATTAAGAAAATAAAAGATTGAGCTCAACTCAAACATGATTACTAAACGAGTCTAGCTTGGCTCGAATTGGATTTTAAAAAATTTAGTTTTTGGATTATTTTTTTTTCACGTTTTAAATAAATCCCTATAACATTCAAATGTTTGTGCACATAATAATTATAAAATTCTATATAATAATTAGAGTACACCCTTATACTAGACTATATGAAAGAGAGGAATATGTTATTTAGTGTTTCTAGAATGTTCTTCAATATTTAAACTGAAAATTCGACTTCCAGAATCCTCTTTTGGTATGTCTTTGCTTCAACTGTATTTACGTCGAGATTAAGAATTCTCCCACAACTTTCTTTGAACGCAGTCTTGCAAGGATTAAATTGAAAGTATTGTTTAACTTTGCAACTTGTTAAGGAAGGAGAGTCTACGCGCAAGTGCGAAGTGTGGAATATAACAAACTAACGAAGAAGAAAATTATTTGACCAAAACGAGTGAAAGAATTTGACATCTTGAGAAGAAAGTTCATATTCTTATATAATTTTATCTTATAAATTAATTAAAATTCTAGATTTTTAATGACATAATTTTACCTTACCCTGCCTAAATGAAGTATTTTTTTTGTGAAAATCAATTTTTGCCCTTATTCAATTAATTTTTTCACTACGTACCTACCAATACAGAAATAAGAAACCAGTCCATGCATGAAGTCTGGACGTAATAAGTAACTATTTTGCTCATTTGGTATCATATATTTATATTAAATAATATCTACAAATAATTTGTAATTTTGGATTGTAAAAAGAAAAATTAAAAAAATGAAAGACACAGACACTAGTCAATAGCTTTCCCTTCATACAAAACAAGACAAGAAATAGTAGGGACGCAGTAGTTTAGGCTTTAATACTAATTTAAGATTACAAAACTCTGAAATCCAAATAATGAAAGCGATTGCCAAGTCAAATACTTAATGGCTATATAAGTAGTAAAAACTTATATAAGTAGTCATTCTTCACTTACCCTTGTTTTCTTGCATAGCAAAAACTTTCATTTCCATTAATAAGAAATCAAATAGCTATTAGCTGTTACGTACTCTAGCTCTCTTCTCTGTTTTATTTGAAATGGACTACAATCTTCTGGGATACAGATTCCGTCCAACCGAAGAAGAAATCATCACTCATTTTCTTGATACAAAGATGCGTGGCCTTCATGTTCTTGAAATCAACACACTCAATATTTGCGAGTTTGAGCCTTGGCAATTGCCTGGTAGGTACATTAATTTACATTACATTTATTGATGATAAGTGTGGAGTTCAACTTAACTAGCGGTTTTAAACTTATTATTAACCGATATTCAAGGTCCTATGCGAGTTTTAAAATGGATCTCTACCGATAACATGACAAAAAATAAATATCATATTATACATTAAAAATTTAATTTCTCTGAACTCTGGAGCCTAAAACTGACCTCTTGTATCGACTCTCTTTAAGACTTCCTCTACCGATATTTCAAATTATTTTAATATTGAGAAAATATCTTTTAATAGGCTTTTAAGCACATCCATGTGCAAAAAAAAAAAAAAACATATCATTGTAAATAATATTGTAATTAATTATTAATTTATTTTGTTGTATTATATGCAGAGCGATCAGCATATCCGGATGATGAGGATTGGTATTTTTTTAGTGAAATTAATAAGAAGTTTGCAAACAGTAATCGTGCTGACAGAACAACAATGACCGGCTCCTGGAGAGTGACTGGTAACGATCGAAAAATTAAGGACCAACACGGGAAAGAAGTTATTGGCCTAAAAAAGAATTTGGTTTTTTACGAAGGTCGTGGCTCTAAGGCTCGGAGAACCAACTGGGTTATTCATGAATACCATTCCACAAAAGCTTCAGCTTATAAGGTATTATTTAACCTCTTGTTTTATAGTAATTACTTGAAAACATATTAGGATGTGAGTATTGAATCAATTATCATAATTTAACTAATATGGATTTCATTTATCTCTTGACATTCAATATTCGGTATAAACTCCACTATACCAATATTCCTTGAAAACAACACAATATTCTAATTAATAAATAAATAATTTTTCTTTTTTAAAATTTTGTTGCAGAAACCCTATATTCTTTGTCACTTAAGAGGAAGCTTGGATGATATACCTGGGAGCTATAGCCGAGGTGAATCAAGTGGTCATCCTGCAGCTGATTATTGAGAAATAATCATGTTGCAGAAAATATTTTCTAGTACGTATTACAGTTGAGATTGATCGATCTTGTTCCTTATTATATTCAATATAAAAAAAATATTGACTGACACTTGGTTATTGTCTGTGTTGTTTTATACTGTAGGTGCAGCCTCAACTACTGATACGTAATAATAAGGGCTGGATGATCGCAGCAGATGCAGTTCATTCATGCATGCTTGTTTTCAATTTTGTTGCTTGATGACTTTGGATATATAGTTATGTTGTGTTTGTGTATTAAAATTACTTTGTGTTTGAGTTTGGTTTAAGTAATAAAGAAAATAATTATTTCCAACATGGCCATGCATGTTGTGAATTTAGTTAGAAGGTTTCTTGGACGCCTTTGTCCTTTTGCGTTTAGTTAGAAGGTTTTTGACTGCAGACGAAGAATATAAAAGGTCAAAATGGTAAATGTACGATGCATGGTGGGTGCCTGGAAGGAGAGAAAAGGGAAAAGCTAACATTGAGTGAAATAATAAATGGGATAAAAATTATGTGGTAACAACTTCTGAAGAAAGTCATATCGGGAAGATTCCACCACTTCAGCTTGAATTAATGAATATCACCTTTCACATTCATTACTTTAAAATTTGTATCACTATAGAATAAACAAAATTTGTATCATTATAGAATAAACAAAATTTAATTGTTTTAAAACATGTCATAATACAAATATATATATATAAATAATAGACACAAGAGAATTGTAATCAAACCAAACTAATCCACAAAAAAAAAATTTCCTACTCAATGACCCGAGCCACATAAGGAAGTGCCGCACCTAGATTTTGAAATTTTAAGAAATTATTTAAAAAAAGACCATGTTTTCGTTAAATTTAGAAAAATTATTTTATTTCCACCTATAAAGAAAGTAAATGTCCGAAAATATTATCACAGTTTTAAAATAATCATTTTTCCACCCGGAGTTTTCGAAAGTGTATTAATTTTCACATTTTAAAGATGGAAAATTAATAAATTTTATCAAGATTTCAAGCGAAAAATAATGGAGTTTACTTGAAAAATTATACACTTTTCCAATGGAAAATTGATAATTTAAAAATTATTATCAAATTTTCGAATTTTCACTTAATTTAGAATGGAAAACTAATAATTTCCATTAAATTTATAAAAGTGGCTAGGGGCAAGCTCTAGCGTATGTGGCTCTGAGAGATGTTAGGAAACATAATCTCTAATATATTTACATGTTTGTCCTCTTAGGATCTAACCATACATGTATTACTAGTCCTAGATTTATTTACATGCTAATTGAAATAAATCTATACTAACCACAACACAATTGCATACCTTTTATGCTTGTAGAGACCTCTTAATCAAACTTAATTGATTGCTTAACTCAATAAGCAAATGGTCTTATTTATAGGAGGGAAATCAAGTCACTATGTAATCACATGCATTGATTACTATTAATCACATTATTAGGATGCATAATGACATTTTCTAACCCTTCCAAAAATGTTACCATCATGGGTGTACCATATGTTCCCCATTTAACATTTTACTAATTGTTGTCACTTAACAACTCTTGTTGTTACATAATTATTTGATTAACAATTCTTGTTGTTTACTTAGTAATGAAATCATTACTAATTGTTGTTATTTAACAACACCACATAATTAACTTAATAATTCCAACATGAAATTATTACTAATTGTTGTTATTTAACAACACCAAATAATTAACTTAATAATTTCCAAATGAAATTATTACTAATTGTTGTTATTTAACAACACCAAATAATTAACAACAATTAATTTCCAACAGAGAAAGTGAGGAGGAGGGAAAATGAGGCCACGTAACCTAATTTCCAAATTAATCATACTTTCACCGATAGTATTTACCGTCGGTATTTCCCGACAGAAGGTTTCCATCAGTAAAATTAGTTTCCGATAAGAGTCGTTATTAAATTATCGATTATAGGTTGTTAATACATGGTTGCATAACTTGACGCTTCCTTTATCGATGGATTATTACGTCGGTAATTTGTCAATGAAATTCCGCCAGTAAATCCGTCGCTAGGTGTAGACGCCATTTTTTAATCTTTTTTTTTGAATACGTCGGTAGTTACCAACTTAATTTTTTCCATCATTATTTTAATAGTTTTTTGTATTGTGCCCCAGTTAAATATTAAAATTATAAAAAAATTTCATCTAATTTAAAAACATTCATATTACCCCTGATTTAAATATTTAAATACTATTATTATTGAAATTTCGAAAAAAGACATGAACCATTTAACGTTATTTTCCTTTATCTCGATGAAAAAACGCATAAAGGCGTCTTGATTATCTATTAATTGGATTCTTAGATTATCTTTATTATTTGAAAGACAAAATAGAATGTAGCCCAAAACAACAATGATAGAGATGTCCTAAAAAAACACACAGAAAATACACACTAAGCATATTTATAGTTTATAATTTAATTTTGAAAATTATCTACTGTCTACCCTAAATTATGTGAAAATCCGAAAATATTATAATTTTTTTTGATTTTATCATTTTTCCACCTAGAGTTTTAAAAATGTATCGATTTCTATCTTTTAAGGTAGAAAATTGTTAACTTTTTGTGTAATTTTTTGGTGGAATATGATATATTTTGTAACTTCAAATAGAAAAATACATATTCTTACAAAATGTTAAAATAATAAAAAAAAAATTGTAATATTTTGGGATTTCTCCAAACTTAGAGTGGACCAAAGATTATTTCTCAATTTAATTTTTATTTATTTTAATCCAAAATCTAATTTTCTCTAATAAATTTATGCTTTCAATATGTTTTGTGGGTGTTTTTAGGTATATGTTTATCCTTGTTAAATCCAAAATGATGTACTTATTGAGATATTTGTTTTTTGTTATTGTTTTTTTCCTTCAAAATTCAGTTTTTCTTATATATTATCGCGATTTGAATAGATGAATCTAAAGTGTTTCTGCTTGTGAAAGAAGGTGTGTGGGGAACATAACGAGGTCCGATGGTGACCCAAATCAAATACAAGTCAATAACGAGGAAGATGGTGGGGTCGTATCTCTCGTATACAACTTATGAAACAAGTTCGTATTGCTACTTATGTAATATACATAATAAACTCTTTTCCGACAATGAAAAATATAAGTGACGTGATGTCACCGAAGTCTTTTGTAATGCTACTTATCCAATAGAATGACTACAAGTTTCAAACTGAGCGGACTCACTTTCACCTTCTTAGTATAGGCAAAGACCAAGACGTATGAAAGAATCTCAAGTCAATGGCTTAAAAAAAATGTATATAAAGTGTGATTGATCACACTCAAGCTTATTATTACTCTACTGATAGCACAAACTAAATATTCTCGAGAAGGAAAAAAAATGGAGGGTCATTGGCTTAGGCATGGGCTTAGGAATACAGAAATAAATATAAACACTCGTCTTCATGACTTCAACCCAACAAAACCTTTGAGTGGAGTTTATGTTGGAGACAGCAGTGATAGGAATACAGAAATGCCCTATGAACAGGTAAAAATAAGTTTTGTTTGGTATCTATTGAAGAATTTACTCCAGTTATATTATACAGGATAATTTTATTAGTATTACTGCTGGAATTATAAGATAGCTTCACTTGTTATCATAATTACGGTGTTAGCAGTAGAATTCTCGTATGGCTTATGCGTTCTTGAATTAGTTGTGACTAGTTAAGAGAATTTTAGATGTGATGTCATCTTATAGAAGCCAAACCCTCGTGCTTTGCTGTATTTCTGCCTTCATAAGTTTGAGATTATGCTATTTCATTTTTCGTCCTTGTTGTTTTGAACACTCTGAATATCGACTTATCCATTTTTATCTTCATGTGATTGTGACAGGATCTAGTGTTGGAAATTCCATCGGAAGCGCATGCACAGATGGCAATGTTTAGTTCACCTCTTGAAAGTTCTTACTCTTCGGACAATGATGCAATTAAGGAATTAGATAGTTCATCTGTCAATTCAGATACAGAACCGGTCGGTATCTTTCATGTTGATGTAGTTGATGAATTTCCTACTAACACTAGAACCTGCAAAGCTCAGCATACACCCAAATCCCACAAGTACTTTAAAGCACAATGTTCTCAAAAACTGCAAATGCAGAGCAAAGTTTCCCACAATGCAGTATCAAATGTTGAGGTATGAACCTTTAAAATAACCTCTCTCCATGGAATTAGAAATTCAATCCTCAACATATTGTAAGAAATATATATGAGTGATTTTAAACTCAATACGATTTATTTCGCAGATGGGAGAAAACTATATTGTGAAGTCTGGCAAAGACAAGCAAGTGGCGCAAACAAGCAGTGCAAAGTCTAGCTCTGGCTCTTGCTCAAACAGGTCTGGTAGCAGCAACACAAAGGAGTTTCCCATTTTCAGAATATCGGCTGGTTATTGTTCTGACGGGGTTGGTAGCAGCAACAGAAAGGGTTCTTTCATTTCCATGGAGACTCCTCAGTTAAGCCACAAAACCTATCCACCAGTAGTGTATCTTTTCAATGTGCTTGTCAGTTTAGTTTTGATCATATTTACTATCAGAGAAATAGTTTATCTTCACTGAGTGATGTTCTTCTTACCAGTTTTAAAAATGGCATGTCATCACAACACAGAATGTGTCTCCCTGTGATTACATGCCTGTAACTGGTATAGAAAGCATTTTTCATGTTAAAATTTTCATTATAAGCTTATGTCTGTGCTTCGAATTTTGGCATGCTACTGTAATTTTATGGCCAATCTTGATGTTGAATGTAATTTCTATGTTTGTTTGTGAAAATTCGGGGATATCCTAAGTTCTGACCCTATGCGGAATTACAGACAATAAGCAGGACAAGTCCTGTTACTGCTACTATGGAATTGCAACAGGCAATTTAACAAATCAACCAACTAAAATAATAAGCTGCAAATGTAAAAACAATAACAATAATTAAAGCAGCAAAAATAATCAAACCACACAAAATTCAACACAATGATTTTGGTGACGAAGTGGAAAACTCTTCCGAGTAAAAAACCACTCCGGGTATAGGCTACCACCCGAATCCACTATATCGAGAAAAACTTACAGCGATGGTCAAGACCTATGGTGGCAACTCCACCGACTCAAGTACCTCTATACTGCAAGAACTCAAGGCAACTCCTCAAGCCCGCGACCCACGGTTTTCTTCAAAACCTCTGAAGTCTCTGAGTAGATTATATCACCAATGACGCCGGAACTCCGACTACCAAACTTCCTCCTAAAGAACTCTAAAGGATTAGGGAATTTGGGTTAAGTTGTGTTGAAGGTTTAACAAAGATGGAATCAAACCATTAATGAAGAAGACAATAAGAAGAAGAAGTCTTCAGTGGTGGATTCAAATAAGGTTGAAAGCTTTGAGAGATTTAGGCTCAAGAAATAATTGCTTCAACTACCTAGAATGGCGGCTAAGTGTTATATTTATAGGTAGTAGGGTGAAAACCTAGGGTTTTGCAGGCCAAAAACGCGTTCAGATCGCAGTCACGTTCGAACGCTTACTAGAACGCTACACGAACGCGCCCTTTCTGTGAAGACTCGTTCGAACGTCAATCGAACGCACAACGAACGTGAACTCTCTGGAATGATCTCGTTCGAACCCAACAAGAACGAGAGACTCGAACATTTGCTCTCTGGAATTCCCGTTCGAACCCAATAAAGAACGTGCCACTAACTCCACACGTTCGAACCCAATTACGAACGCAGCACCAACGCCACTCGTTCGAACACTGCAACGAACGCACCACGAACGCATGTCTGATGCACAGCAGCCAAAACCCAGTCCAATTGCACAAGGATCTTCACGACATATTACAACTCAATTGAACTTATTTTGTCACGGACACATGCCAATAAAAATGGAACTCACAGTTTGCTTTATTGTTAATACACACACACTGAGTGATTTAAGACGGGTGGGCAAATGGCCGAGCATTGAAAAGCTTACTTCCAATTCAAGTGGTGTTTATTAATGTTTTCAAGATTTTGAACGAACATAATTTCTTAAACTTTAAATTGATGCTATTATTGCGTTTTACTAATTCCGAACTTAAATAAACAAATTGAAAATTATGGACTTTTCAAAACGTGATTCATTTACTCACCCTATTAAGAGCCATAGAATTAGAGTTTAGCTGTAAGTCACTGTAACAAGATTATGAATCTATGATCCTGAATTTGTGTCAAAAGAGTAAAATTAACTGATTAAACTGTTTCTTTTTATATATTAAAAAAAAAAAAAATCAATCTCCAAAGAAGTTATACTAAATAGTACTTATTGGTAGGGGTGAGCATTGCTTCCGGTTCTACCGCGAATTGCAAGGAACCGGACTGATTTTCCGATTTCAGAACCGGAATCGATTCCTTCAGGTTCTGGAACCAGAACCGGAACCGGAACCGGACTGACACTTGGGGTCCATTTTCATTCTTACATGTCGTAGCACACTTCTTTTATATACATACAAATCCAATTTCATAATTCTTACACATACACTTACATAATATACTAATACAACTTAGAACATGCTTTATAACCACTGA